>CM040241.1:3888820-4470362 GCA_022545495.1 Chrysanthemum lavandulifolium
TTCCAATGACTAAAATGTTTTCGGAGTTGATTATCATACTAACGATAAAAACTCATTATTTCATTCTAAAGGACCGTAAACAATTTTGCATGTCAAATGTAACGATAAATATTACGCATGTATCATTCTCTAATGGACATTTCATTAAACACCTTTCGTGCACGACCTAAACCCGATCTTCAAACCATAGCCGCACGTACGTAACACATGCACCTAATTCACCTCTATGGCACTATAATATCACAAATCTCCATAACTAACACCTAATTGAAACAAACACAAAAATTCAATGAATTGAGTTCAAAAGTATACCTGAGAGCATCATAAAATCAGCAACTTCAGCTCGCATAACCGAATCTATTTGAATCGTTAGGGTTTGTGTTTATGTACTGAATTTAATGGATCGAACTTCAGCAAACAAAACTCGGTTTAAAGGTTATATTAAATCATGCCCACCTCTAAAATCTCTCTAATGTCCATTAAATTAAATCATGCCACTAGATAAACGGTTGTTCAAAATTAACGGCAATTGGTCAAAGGCCGTTTAATTTGACGGAAAAAAGAAAAAAAAAACACAAACCAGCCCCCCAAAGTATGTAACAAGTTGTGAAAAATATCCTAAACTTTTTGTTATTTACAATTTTGTTAATAAAAAATAGGGGTATCAATTTTTGACACGACACGAACCCGACACGAAGTTAAACAGGTTTGGGTTGAGGATAAATAGGTTTGGCAAAAACAGGTCAACCCGTCTAACCCATTTAATAAACAGGTCTTGTTTGGGTTAAGTAAATAATAAACAGGTTAACACGTGAACCCGTTTAAGTATACGAGGCTCTAAAAATAAAATATATAACTTAGATTCTATATTAGATTTGGATTAAATGTATTTTTCATGTGCTTAATATGAGTGAGT
Organism: Chrysanthemum lavandulifolium; assembly: GCA_022545495.1. Lineage (NCBI taxonomy): Eukaryota > Viridiplantae > Streptophyta > Magnoliopsida > Asterales > Asteraceae > Chrysanthemum > Chrysanthemum lavandulifolium. The sequence continues at coordinate 3,889,737 of CM040241.1, forward strand.
TACGATTATAAATCGCATATCATTGAAATTGCCGTATAGTTATTTGTATGCTATTTAAACTAGTTAAATCAACAAACCACCAACTTTATTCACCACTTGACTTATTTACTTAAACAGGTTAAACGAGTCACAAATGGGTTGCACATGTTATGCAGGTCTGGGTTAGGGTTGAGTTTCTTGACACGATTAATAAATGGGTCGTGTTTAGGTTGAGGTTATAGTGACCCGCGAACCCGAATAAGTTAACCCGAACACGACTCGATTGCCACCCCTAATAAAAAGCGGGGCATTTACATATATATCCTTCCAAAATTCAAAAATTACATATATATCCTTTTAATACATTAAAAGCATTGTACTTTATGCATCAAAAACTAGTAAAAAGGATATATATATATATATATATGTAATTTTTGAAATTTACAAAGATATACATGAAATTATGCCTAAAAACTATACTAATAGTAATAACAAACTTTATTTACCAAATACAGTATTGAATAAAAAATATACTATAGAAAATGCCTCTCGTTTACGAATAAAACAACCCCTAACATTGATATACTTTTGACATATGTATGATTTTATAAAAAAATGTTGAAGTTTAACATATATATAACTAGAGATGTACAACGTTATCAATGACATGGAAATCCACCTAATCATATGTTAATGCCAAGTCATCACAATTGAAGCCACCTAACCTATATTTGTACATCCATAAACCCGGATTTATTATTTTCAAAAAATGCATTGTGCTTGATTCGAACATGGGTTGTGATAAATGGCATACTTATTTTTACCACTGCACCAACACAATGTTTTGTGTCAAATAAAAATCTATAAACACATGGAATTCGTGTTAAAAAACGATATAAACTTCAGCTTTGGTCTTATAATATAAGCCGAAGGCCCAACCCCAGCCCTCCCGCCTCATTGCGCCAAAACACCACAATGGACATATAGTCGGGATGGGCGAGAATGGGTCAGCCCGTGAGCAATGCCCACTCCACGCCTAAACCTAATCCATGCCCTATAAATATAGGGTTGGATCTCTTCTCAGGGCGGATCACGAGTTACTTTAACCCTAACTCATCGCATCGCACCGATACTAACTTGACCGTCGGAGGTGGACCCGGGGCTACGACCTCGGGTCCACTCCTAACGGGTTCTCTTTGTTGACGGTCTACTTAGGGCTCGAGAAGGCGACGAGCGGCCAAGGAGAGTCGTCGAATCCAGCCAGCGCCGATTATGCATCAACAAGTTGGCGCCATCCGTGGGACCACGAATAAACTATGTTTCGTGTTCTCATATTACCGAAAGCAGAAATCAATTTCTAAAGTCGGTAACTCTAAAACCTTTGCATCCTACCATGCGTAAAACTTGCTTTACCATCATGTGAATTTAATAAAGTGATATTAAATGCGTACAATTTAGATGTGATTTTCAGATGTGTACAATTTAGATGCGTAAAACTTTATTCAGATGCGTAAAACTTTATTAAATTGGACGATGCAATCTCACATGTTATTAACAAGATAACAGGCTCGTAAAACTTTATGGTATAGTCCGGACGATGCGTAAAACTTTATCAACAAGTTTGTCCCTTACTTCAATGCTACTTCAATTTATTATTTGAATTTTGGTCCGGACATATTAAACTTGATTCAAATAATTAAGGTCGGATATCATACCTAGATACATATCTCATCTAAAGCACACCTTGTATTTAATAATGATGGCATGCATTTTTACCGGCGTTAGACCCGTGCGTTCATTCGCGCACGGTCGGATCTAAGAAAAAGTCCGCACGATCGGAGCTATTTTATCTTTTAGCCACGAATTAATTCACGCAGATACTGTTTTTAAGGTTGGTATGCCTGTTCGCGCTCGAACAACGCAGTCACGATAAATCTACCCGCGTTAGGTCGTGCGTTCGGACATCTTCGAAGATTAGCTACGAGCAAACACCACGATGCTCGTCAATCGCCATGAGCGCACTGGACCAAAGGCCGTGGTCATGTTATGTTTATCTGCGATCATCCACAAACGTTCGAGTCTATGCGGTCACGATATATCCGTCTGCGTCTATTAGTCGCGGTCACGGTATGTCCATCCAGTTTTTTTTTTAAAAAAAATAATTAATTATTTATGTAGCTTGTAAAACCTCGCGATAGGGTAAATCGCCTTGCCACTTCTCTTATGTGTTAAGCTCATATGCTATGTGCTATATATTGCTTTACTTCATTAGGTTTTATATGTTGCGATTCGACATATACTTTTAATGTTTGCATTAAGTGTTTCTGTGAGCATAACTAAGTTTCATGCTCCTACGAGTAGCACCACCAAACTTGGGGGCTACCGAGGTATATACTACCACTGTTTCCGTCTGCGTCACGCATGTATATTTGGGCGGATCGTATGTAGCGGTATTGCAAGCCCGATACAAAGGCGGACTTAAATATTCGCACCATCTTGCCGCAGAGGCGTCCTTTGTTGGTTGTAAAGGCGGACGTAATGCGCGCGAAGCCGTCTTCGTCGCACCTCTTTGTCACGCACAACGCGCTTACGCTATAAAGTCGTCTTCCGTCGCACCATCTTTGCGTCGCTCTGCGGTATAAAAGTGCGCCCTTACCCGGATGCAACATACGGGATCCACTTTCACCATTGTGAGACTCTCACAATCGCAATATCCTTGTTACCCAAGCTGGCAGAACTACGTGTTCTTCTTACGGGGTCTTTCTTGTCACCTTGTGGCGGAAACCTAGCATATCGCTAAGCAGGACAACGCCATGGGCCAAGTGCGCCTTTGTTGCATTTGGGCACAAGATATGGTCTGCATCCCATGTGCACACTTGAGTTGCGCACATGGGCCATGCCGTCATGATTGATTAGGCCTACGCGGCCATGAGCAGAACTTAAGTCTAGCATAACATAGCCATGCACTATCTTATACTAAACTTGGGGGCTTGTGGACGTATAGTCGGGATGGGCGAGAATGGGTTAGGCCGTGAGCAATGACCCACTCACGCCTAAACCCTAATACATGCCCTATAAATATAGGGTTGGATCTCCTTCTCAGGGCGGATCACGAGGTTACTCTAACCCTAACTCATCACATCGCACCGATACTAACTTGACCGTCGAAGGTGGACCCCAAGGCTACGGCCTCGGGTCCACTCCTAACAGTTTCTCTTTGTTGACAGGTCTACTTAGGGCTCTAGAAGACGACGAACGGCCAAGGGAGAGTCGTCGAATCCAGCCCGCGCCAGATTATGCATCAACACACCCTATGTCAAAAATGTGAAAAAAAAAATTACAAAAAAGTGACCGTTGTTTTATAAAATTCAAGGGTAAAAAAGCAATCCCCTTTTTATCCACACATATTGCAAAAGAGTCGGGTCGAGGCTAAAAATAATATACCCGAACCCGACCCTATTTGAATTCGGGTTAGTCGAGTTCGGGTTAGGTCAAGTAGGGTTCGGGTCTGTCCAATTTACAAAATCACATAATTTTATTTCTTAAACTTAGGGTCCGCTTGGTTCAATTAAGGGAATGGGAAAAGGAAATACAAAGGGTATACTAAGGAATGTAAACGGGTAATGAATACCTTAACCCCAATTTGTAATGCAATGGGTCATTACCTAGTTTAGGATAATGCTCTATTCCTTTACCTTCCACCAAGCATAATTAATTATTGTTTTTCATATTCCCCACTTGCTAATACCCTCCACCAAGCATGCCCTTAATAGTTAAAATCAAATAATTTATTGAATAAGTTGTATATGAACTATGAGTTTACGTAGTTTTCATATTGTTCTTGTCATATTGTGTATTTAAGACTAGTCTTTAAAATGATCATTTATAGTAAAAATTGTTTCTATGAAGTAATATAAATAAGAAAACTTCGCAATCGGTAAATGAACTTTTGATTTAAAGAATAGAGCACTAGATTTTAAAACATATTACAGTATATAAGCACATGAACATTTGATTTAAAGAATAGAGTTTTTTATATTAAAAAACACAAACAAAGCTTTTGATCTAAGCTTGATTTAAATTTCAAAATATAGTATACATAGTCTTAAGAAAGTACTTAATTAAACAACATCTATCTAACATGTATCATGCATATATGTTCATGCCTATATACATCGGTAGGCAAAAACTAAAACATGATGCAATATATGTTCATGCATATATGCAACATCAGTAGGCAAATAATTATTCGGGCCTTTCAATTAAATAAAGATTGCAAAAAGTAAAAAAAAATCAGGTTAGTCGGGTTGATCTGAACCCGAATAAGTAAAGTATTTTGACCCGATACCCGACCCTGATTCGTATTCGGGTTAATTAGGTTGACCCGACTAACCCAAGTTAGATTTTGAACCCGAGTAACCCGACCCGATTATCCTTATTCTGGTTTGGGTCCGGGTCGGGTCGGGATATATGACACCCCTATATGTATGCACATCAAGTGTTTATTTTTATGTCTCAATGAAAAAGATTGTTTGGTTACTAAAGGCCTCTTGGGCCCAGTGGTATGTCACTACTAGAAAATGGACTTTTAGCGACATAATTTCAGACGGATACTTATCCGTCGCGAATTACCGACCATATTCCATCAAAGCAATGACATTGTGCTCTTCCGTGACTTGTGACGGTTCAAGAGATTCGAATGTTGTCGAAATCCATAAGTAATTTAAATAACTTACCGTCGAATTTCCGACGCCATTCTGACATCCATCGTCTCTAATCGGTTGGAAATGTTTTAATTCCTAAAGATTTTTTATTTTTTAGTATTTTCGTCGGAAATCCGTCGAAAAAAATAATATTTCCGATAGATTTCCGACAAAAATATTAAAATTTACCCGGGGAGGATGTCCCAGCCAATTCACACCTTTTTTGTGGATTTATTATATAAACATAATATATTAAACTATGTTGCCTCGTGTTTCAAGTCAACTATGCTTACCCTTAACCATTTTACCATTGATTACACTATTCGATATAACTTCTTTTAGTTTCTAAGCTTATATTGTATGTGCCCTCAACACATAACAAGCTTGTAAAGCCATTAAGTAAACGTTGTTAATACTAATGTATTCAATCAAATCAACTTACGAGTACTAGTTATAATGTAAAACCTGAAAATATAAAATCTGAATAAAGACTAAAATACCCTTGAAACTAAAAAATTATAAAATACGTAAAATATATTTATAACATTTAAAGAAATTAAAAGATTAACTTGCGAATATTTAAAAACCTAACTAATATATATTACGTAATTGATTTTGGTACGACGAAGAATTAAAGTTTTGTAAATGATTTGGGCCGTGATTGTTGTGTTCGTGAGCCAATGGCCGAAACCCATTGGTGGCGTGGTGATGGTGTTCGGTTGGACCCAAAACCCAAACCCAATTACTTTCCTAGTTTAACTCAAATACTACAACTATATATACCATACATAATCATAAGTTTGGAACCCTAGTTATTTTGCTCTTCCTTTTTTCTTTTTCTCCCTATTCGGCCGAGCCTAAACAAACAACCCTTGGTGTCGATTTTGCTCAATCAAGTGAAGGTATATCGTTTATTTGTCTTCCTTTAACGTACCTTGCATGTATATGTCAAATTATATTTGTTTCGTCGCGTTTTGTCTCTTTTCTTTTGTGGCCGAGAGGTGTGAACCGAAAAACAAGAAACCCTAACTAATTTAACCTAGTAACTAATTAAGAGTTGGATATGTAAGATGTAATATTGAATCGAGTCATGTTTGTGTTGATTTAATAAGGGCGAAACATATTAACTAGAACCGAACCATGTTTAACTTCGAATAATGAATATAACTTAATAACTTGAATATGTGAAGTATTTAGATGAGCTAAGACTAGTGTTAAACCCTAATAACGAAACCCTAATTTGAATCGAGTTACATATGAGTTTTGAAGATGCATTAATTAAGTAAAGGTTATGTTAACGTAAACCCTAGTTTTGATATGTTAATTTAATAAGTTATGCTAAACCTAATAGAGTAAATGTGTAGTGTCTGAGTAATGAGTAACTTATATGTCACATAAAATCATAAGCGTGTATCTTTGAAACATAAAAAGGAAAGAGTATTATGTGACGTGTTAGGTTAAGTAACTAGTCATTAAAAGCGTAACATGTAAGTTAATGCATATTAATGAGATATTAAAGAATGAGAAACCCTAAACTTTAATAAAGGACATATGAAACCCTAATTTACGATATTAATATTAAAACATGTAAGTCTCATTTAATTATAGAAACCCTAAATATTAAAAGATCATTTTGCGATTATGGAATCATTAATAATATATCGACATTAATGTATATAGGTTACGTGAAGAAGGAGTAATTATTTGCTTCCTATTTCGACTTTTGATCTTTTGCTTTCGAATAAAGTGCGGATATTCGACCTTTTCGATGAAAGGTTTCGTATGAAGTTTTCTTTTCGTTTTCATATTAGGATTTCCTAAGCCTTTGCTATGAACCCTAATGTGTCTATTTGAGTTGTTGCTTATCGAACTTTGATTTTTGAATCTTAAAACATTTGATTTTGAACTATTTGATATGAAGACTTTGATTTTGAAAACATGACTAAACATTTGATAAATATGATCTATGTCGGTTATGACATTCTTATTTGACCTCGATAGTTTGACACCGAGCCAATTATTAACTAGTTATGGGGTTCCATGTCCGTGTCGACAAATGCACTTCGACATGACTCTAGGGCGATGAGTGATGTTACGCCACGTCCCTTATCGTTATCATTATGAGCTCGGTTTGAATTATATTAATATCATACGTGGGCGTATGGGTGCATCCTAGATCATTATATGCTATATATTATCATTATATGCTATATGTTGTCGATGATTGATCTTTGCGTGCATGCACATCCTTCATAACTCGGTAGGTCTCCCACAAAATGTTGCCTTATGTGATTATGATATGTTTCGATATGGCATATGTGTGCGGGCTCGAGGTAGTTAGCTATAAAACTTATTCTTATATTACGAATTATCTTTTGAAATGAATATGACTTCTTTGCTTTTTCTTTCACTTTATTTCGTATTCGTTCTCGTTCGTATTCGTTTTGCTTGTATATCTCATTCACTTTGGGCTACAAGCTCACCGCACTTTTCTTTTCTTCCGGCGGTATCTAAGCATTGGGCTGGTATTGCTTTGGGATGAGTCTTGAGTGGACTTACCTTAGAGATTTTAGCTTTGATCTTATGATGCCATTTAGACTTTATGCTTTAGACATTTCATTTGGAGTTTCTTTTCCGCTGGGACCTATGTATTGAAGGCTTTTGACTTGGATTATTTCAATATTTATGTTGAAGATTTCTTTTGGTTTATATGTTTGCTTTGATATGACACCATTACTTGTGATTCCTTTACCCTTGTGGGGTCGGGCGTTACAATTTATGGCATCGAGCCCAGTTTCGACTTGTAGTCGGGACACATGACATATGGAGCCTAGGTTTCGAGACTTTAGAGCTTAGGATTTGACTGTGAGGATTTGGGTAGACTTTAGGATTCCTTCGTACTTCCATTTAGTATCTCACCTTTGTTCATTTTGCTAATCGTTTAGATGGTTCGAACTCGTACTCTTGGTGGCGCGGATGGAGCGATGATCTTTGTTAACATGGATCTGCGATTGCGAATGCTCTTAACTCTCTTTTCCACTGGGTTGACTACACGAGATGATGGGCGGTGATCAACAACATTCGTAATCGAATGGTGCTTGAGTAGTGGTGGAGGAAATCAACCCGTCGGTATTCATACTTGGCTCGGCGTTTGATGGTGAAGCCTCTTTCGTTAGCACATTGCTACTCCTCGAGGCCGAGGGTGGATCACTCATATTGAGAAGTCATTTGAAGTCTTGGGTTGTGGAGGCGAGTTTAAGACTCGTTTGGCTTCATTCAAATTGGAAGGTGATGCTTTGAGTTGGTGGAAGGCGCTCAAACAAGCAAGAGGAGGTGGCGCTTTCTTGTGACTTGTACTTGGACTGAATTTGGACTATCTTCTATAACCGTTACTTCCACGATCTTTGGCGACAAAGGTATGAGAGGGATTATCGAGCGATCTACCGGTTTGATCATGAGAACTCTAATGAGTACATGGGTAGATTTATGAGGTTGGTGAGTTTTGTTGGAGCCATTCTTGGAGATGGTAGGCGTCAAGCTAAGCACTTCAAGTGGGGCCCGAAGAAGTGGGTGTTGGACCGATTGCTTAATATTGAGTATGAGAATGTGTCGGCTGCAATGGCGCTTGACTCGTAACATTGAGATCTTTCATGAGGTTTGGGTTCTAACAAGCGTGTCGCGATGGTGATCGGATTCAAGGTAGGACTCAAGGCAATAACTATAAGGAAACTACGGTAGGAGTTATGATTCGAGAGGTTATGTGGATAGGAGTTATGATCGGTGGGTCGGTCGGGAAGGAATGTTGACCTTTGGGCGCTACGAGGCGGGGTCAAGATAATAGAAATCTTGGTAGGAATGGAAGTGATCGTCGAACCAAGGTAACAATAACCGCGTTACAACGAGGATCGACCGACTAGAGGAACAAATCGGTCGTGCTTGAGGATCTTACGGTCGTGAGAGGACGGTGAGGTTTTGCCACCCGCTATTTGTACTACTTGTGGAAAGGCTCATCGAGGCGGTGTTTCAAGGCCACTGGTGGATGTTTTGGTTGTGGTTCCACTACTCACAAGATTAAAGATTGCCCTAAGAAGAATCCGGCGGTTCACGGAAACTACATCAAGCCACCGACTACTCTTGGACGTGTTTATGCTACTACTCGTAATTAGGCGGAGCGAACTTGAGTACCATTACGGGCACTCTTTTCATTGATGATTTCTTGTCTTCGTTTTATTTGATCTTGGCGCCACACACTCCATTATATCTATCACATACGCTAAGAAACTTAATATGAAGCCCAAACCGTTAACAAATCACTTATCGATTTCGGCGCCTATGAAAAATCATGTGATCATTGATCGTAAATATGTTAAGTGTCCTCTTCGTTTTGATGATCGATTCGCTTTGCAAATATGTATCCTCTCAATATAGTCGACTTTGATATCATTCTAGGCATGGATTGGTTGGCTTACCATAGAGCTTCAATCGATGCGCCATGCTAGAACGGTGATCTTTGGAGCGTAAAACATCTGAATTCGTTTATCATGGTTCTCAACCCCCGTCTGTTAAGCTCATTTCCGCTATGAAGGCACGGATCATGATCGCTCATGGGTGCCAAGGTTTTCTAGCATCTGTTAAGGACACATCTTTGGAGAGTCCTAACATTGAAAATCTCGGTTGTTTGCGAATTTCTTGGCGTTTTTCGATGAACTCCTGGACTTCCCCATTTCGAGAAGTTGAGTTTAGCATTGAGTTAATTCACAGTCTTGAACCGATTTGAAGGCTCCGTATCGTATGGCTTTTGTAGAGGCGAAGGAGTTGAAGGAACAAGCGCAGAGATGATAGAAAGTGGATTCATTCGCCCGGTGTTTCTCCATGGGGTGCACTTTGTCTTGTTTATGAAGAAGAAGGATGGAAGCATGCGTCTATGTATCGATTACCGTGAACTCAATCGTATTACTATTCGTAACCGTTATCCTTTGCCGCGTATAGGCGATTTGTTTGATCAGCGCAAGGAGCTAAGTTCTTTTGAAGATTGACACGAGGTCGGCTACCATCGATTCACGTGTGAAGGAGCAAGATGTTCCTAAGACCGCGTTTCGTGCGGATATGGTCATTACAATTTCTCGTTATGCCTTTTGGTTTGACCAATGCTTTCTTGTGTTTATGGACACGATGAATCGTGTTTTCCATGAGTTTCTCGAAAAGTTCGTTATTGTTTTCATCGACGATATTTTGGTTTACTCTAAGTCGAAGAAGAGCATGAAGAACATCTCCGTATAGTTTTGGAGATTTTGAGGAAGAAGAAGTTGTACGCCAAATTTTGAAGTCGCGAATTTTGGTTGAGACAAGTTGCTTTCCTTGGTCATATCGTGTCGGTGATGGCATTACCATGGATCCGTCTAAAGTTGAGGCTATCACTAAATGGCCAAGACCTCGACGATGGCGAGGTCGGAGTTTTCTTGGACTTCTTGGTTACTACAGACGTTTTGTTGAAGGTTTCTCTCGCTTAGCTCTACCCCTAACCCAACCGATGAGGAAAGGTGAAAAGTTTGTATGGACGGATGAGCGAGAGAAGAGTTTTGAAGAGTTGAAGCGGAGATTGGTGTCGGCTCTATTTTGACTCTTCCAACTGGTTCGGAGGATTTCAAATCTCTGATGCATCTAAGAAAGGATTAGGGCGTGTTTTGATGCAACATGGGAAGGTAATAGCTTATGCTTGAGGGCTAAAACCTTATGAGGAGAATTACCCAACCCACGATCTTGAGTTAGGCTGCGGTGGTGTTTGCGTTGAAGATTTGGAGACATTATTTGTATGGAGAGACATGTGATATATTCATCGATCATAAGAGTCTCAAGTATATTTTCACTCGAAGGAACTTAACATGAGACAAAGAAGATGGTTAGAACTTCTTAAGGATTATGACACTAACATTCAATACCATCCGGTAAGGCTAACGTGTTCTTGGCGACTTAGCCGGAAATCGGGCATTCTTGCGAGTATCAAGATTGAGCCTAGGATTTTGCGTAACTTAGAAAGTTTGGATGTTGAGATGTGTGTCGAGGTTTTGATGGATCTTGGGCTAGTATGAAGGTGGATTCGAACCTTATCACGCAAATTAAATAAGCTCGAGAAAGATGACGGTGGTTGTGGGCCGTGGTGCAAAATGTTGAAGAAGGTAGCGGACGGAGTTTAAGGTTGATAATGAGCGGTATTGTATGGTATGGAGATAGGCTTTGTGTTCCCAATGATCGGTGCTTGTGAGAAAGTTATGACTGAAGCTCATAGTTCTCCTTTCACTATTCATCCTGGTTCTACCAAGATGTATAGGGATTTGAAACAGTACTTTTGGTGGAACGGCATGAAGGAAGATGTGGCGACGTTTGTGTCGAAGTGTATGATTTGTCAACAAGTTAAGATTGAACATCAGAGGGCTAGTAGATTGTTACAGCCATTGGAGATTCCAACATGGAAGTGGGATAAGATATCCATGGATTTTGTGACTGGACTACCTCTTACTAGGAAGAAACATGATGCGATTTGGGTGGTTGTTGATCGGCTAACCAAATCTGCTCATTTCTTGCCAATCAGAAAGGATTTTGGTATTGGTAAATTGGCGGAGATTTTTCAGCAAGAGATCGTTAGACTTCATGGTACTCCGACATCTATTGTGTCCGATAGAGATCCGCGTTCTACTTCTCGTTTACGGAAGGGTTTGCGAAAGCTTGGGGTACTCGACTTAACTTTAGTACGGCATTTCATCCTCAAAGCGGATGGTCGATCGAGAGGACTATCTGAGACCTTAGAGGATATGCTAAGGGCTTGTGCTTTAGAATGGGTGGCGAGTTGGGATGAATATTTATGTTTAGTAGAGTTTGCTTATAACAACATTGGCATGCTAGCATTAAAGCGGCCGTTTGAACTTCTTTATGGAAGGAAATGTAGAGCACCTATTTGTTGGGACAGTAGGTGGCGTTTGATTGAAGGACCGGAAATGATCGAGATCACTAATGAGAAAGTAGGCGTGGCTAGAGAAATTGAAGGAAGCTAGGTCTCGTCGGAAAAGTTATCTTGATAAGCATCGTCGTGATTTAAATTTCGGGTTGGAGATCGTGTGTTTTGAAAGTTTCGCCGTTTAGAGGTGTGAAGCGTTTTGGAATCAAGGGCAAGCTTAGTCCTCGATTTATTGGACCGTTTGAGATTCTAGAGCGATATAGGAGAAGTTTCGTGTCGTTTAGCACTTCCGCTTCGGTTATCGCATGTTCATGGCGTTTTCATGTATCACTCCTAAGGGATACAACTATCATCCGTTACCGTTGCTTCTTATCCGTTTGATCAAATTCAATCCGATATGTCTTTATCGAAGAACCGAAGCTATTATGGAAAGACAAGAAAGACTTATGAGGAATAAAGTTATTCCATTCGTTAAGATTCGTGGAAAATCATCACGAGCGTGAGGCTACTTGGGAAACCGAGAGTCGATGCGTGCTAGTTACCCATTTCTTTGAATAAGTTTGGTATGTTACGATTTCGTTTCGTTTCGTTTCGTTTTAGTTTCGTTTTCATTTTCATTTCGTTTCATTCAATTTTCGAGGACGAAAATTTTTCTTTAGAGGGGAAGAATTGTAAAACCTGAAAATATAAAATCTGAATAAAGACTAAAATACCCTTGGAACTAAAAAATTATAAAATACGTAAAATATATTTATAACATTTAAAGAAATTAAAAGATTAACTTGCGAATATTTAAAAACCAAACTAATATATATTACGTAATTGATTTTGGTACGACGAAGAATTAAAGTTTAAGTAAATGATTTGGGCGTGATTGTTGTGTTCGTGAGCCAGGGCGAAACCCATTGGTGGCGTGGTGATGGTGTTCGGTTGGACCCAAACCCAAACCCAATTACTTTCCTAGTTTAACTCAAATACTACAACTATATATACCATACATAATCATAAGTTTGGAACCCTAGTTATTTTGCTCTTCCTTTTTTCTTTTTCTCCCTATTCGGCCGAGCCTAAACAAACAACCCTTGGTGTCGATTTTGCTCAATCAAGTGAAGGTATATCATTTATTTGTCTTCCTTTAACGTACCTTGCATGTATATGTCAAGTTATATTTGTTTCGTCGCGTTTTGTCTCTTTTCTTTTGTGGCCGAGAGGTGTGAACCGAAAAACAAGAAACCCTAACTAATTTAACCTAGTAACTAATTAAGAGTTGGATATGTAAGATGTAATATTGAATCGAGTCATGTTTGTGTTGATTTAATAAGGGCCGAAACATATTAACTAGAACCGAACCATGTTTAACTTTCGAATAATGAATATAACTTAATAACTTGAATATGTGAAGTATTTAGATGAGCTAAGACTAGTGTTAAACCCTAATAACCGAAACCCTAATTTGAATCGAGTTACATATGAGTTTTGAAGATGCATTAATTAAGTAAAGGTTATGTTAACGTAAACCCTAGTTTTGATATGTTAATTTAATAAGTTATGCTAAACCTAATAGAGTAAATGTGTAGTGTCTGAGTAATGAGTAACTTATATGTCACATAAAATCATAAGCGTGTATCTTTGAAACATAAAAAGGAAAGAGTATTATGTGGCGTGTTAGGTTAAGTAACTAGTCATTAAAAGGCGTAACATGTAAGTTAATGCATATTAATGAGATATTAAAGAATGAGAAACCCTAAACTTTAATAAAGGACATATGAAACCCTAATTTACGATATTAATATTAAAACATGTAAGTCTCATTTAATTATAGAAACCCTAAATATTAAAAGATCATTTTGACGATTATGGAATCATTAATAATATATACGACATTAATGTATATAGGTTACGTGAAGAAGGAGTAATTATTTGCTTCCTATTTCGACTTTTGATCTTTTGCTTTGAATAAAGTGCGGATATTCGACCTTTTCGGTAAAGGTTTCGTATGAAGTTTTCTTTTCGTTTTCATATTAGGATTTCCTAAGCCTTTGCTATGAACCCTAATGTGTCTATTTGAGTATTGCTTATCCGAACTTTGATTTTGAATCTTAAAACATTTGATTTTGAACTATTTGATATGAAGACTTTGATTTTGAAAACATGACTAAACATTTGATAAATATGATCTATATCGGTTATGACATTCTTATTTGACCTCGATAGTTTGACACCCGAGCCAATTATTAACTAGTCATGGGGTTCCATGTCCGTGTCGACAAATGCACTTCGACATGACTCTAGGCGATGAGAGTGATGTTCGCCACGTCCCTTATCATTATCTGTTATGAGCTCGGTTTGAATTATATTAATATCATACGTAGGTATGGGTGCATCCTAGATCATTATATGCTATATATTATCATTATATGCTATATGTTATCGATGATTGATGCTTCGTGCATGCTGCGTCCTTCGTAACTCGTAGGTCTCCCTACAAAAATGTTGCCTTATGTGATTATGATATGTTTACGATATGGCATATGTGTGCGGGCTCGAGGTAGTTAGCTATAAAACTTATTCTTATATTACGAATTATCTTTTGAAATGAATATGACTTCTTTGTTTTTCTTTCACTTTATTTCGTATTCGTTCTCGTTTCGTATTCGTTTTGCTTGTATATCATTCCTTTGGGCTTCAAGCTCGGCCGCACTTTTCTTTTCTTCAGCGCGGTATCTAAGCATTGGAGCTGGGTATTGCTTTGGGATGAGTGCTGAGTGGACTTACCTTAGAGATTTTAGCTTTGATCTTATGATGCCATTTAGACTTTATGCTTTAGACATTTCATTTGGAGTTTCTTTTCCGCTGGGACCTATGTATTGAAGTCTTTTGACTTGGATTATTTCAATATTTATGTTGAAGATTTCTTTTGGTTTATATGTTTGCTTTGATATGACACCATTACTTGTGATTCCTTTACCCTTGTGGGGTCGGGGCGTTACATATAATGTAATAGTGTTAAACCGTTATTTGCTCTAAATTTGCTAATTGTTACATTATTTGGCTAGAACTATAAAAAAAATATAGAGGAATTTATTTTTTCTCTTAAAATCAAATGTTTTTGTAACATTTTCTTTCTTGTGGAAAAATTGATATGTTTTACTTTATTTTTTCTAGATTCTCACACGATATATGACGTTTTTCTACTTATCACAAGCTCTTTTTTCTCTTGCTATTTTGGTTTCTTAATTACTTTTTTGTTATTTGCGCGTGTATTAATTTTCTCGCCTCCCATAACCCAAATTTTTAGCTCAACCACTTCGTATTAGTATAATTTTATTTCAAGTTACAAGAAGATAGTATCATTGAACTTTCACATATATTCCCAATCCCATTTATTACAAACTTTTACATATTCCAACGATTACCATTTTTTAACCATTATTCCCGGTTCCCATCTATTCCCAAATCCTTTTCACTTTCCCTCCCATTGAAACAAATCATTTCCTCTTTTCAGAGATCACAAAACTTAGCGTAACTTGAACTCATTATTAAAAATGGTGACTAACAGCAATCTACCCTGAAGAATCATCAAGGTTACAATTAAAATACTTTCATCTTATTATTTATCAATTCGAAACCCTAATTATTTTTTCTAACCTTTTTTCAGGAAACACATCGATTGCTCAGTGAACCACGTGAGCTTCAATTCTGTTACTTAAGTTGTTAATTCATGTTGATCGGATATTTATTTATAGTTTAAACTTGTGAATTATGATTTATAGTGTTATATAGTATAGACTGGTGTGAATTTTGTAAATTTAGAGATACATTTCTAGTGTTAATTGATGAGTCGAAAGAGATGAATTCTGTTTTTAATTGATGTGTCGTTATCTAATTAATGTTGATATGATGTTTATTAATTGTTTAAGCGTGATTTTGATTGATAGAATTGTTTGTTTGCGGATTAGTATGGATTTGTATTTTTGAGTGCGTAGAGATACATTTCGATGTGATCGTGCGACGAGTCGAAAGTGATGAATTCTATTAGTTTAGGTGTTATTTGATTAATGTTGATTTACTTGATTGGATGTGTATTTATAATTTAAACTAATTAATAGAGTTTATAAATGTTGTGGATTGCGATGAATTTGTGATAGAATGAGATTATTAGTTAGGCCGATATGCGTTTCTATGTTATTGATGATGATAATGAGAAACGGATAATAGTAGTTGTATAGTTGTTCAATTGTAAAAGATGAACCATAAGCGACGAGATCTGTTTAGTGTAACTCATTAATGTTGATCGGATGTTTATTTACGGTTAGACTTGTAATTATTATTGATAGAGTTGTTTGTTTGCGGATTAGTATGATAATGATGATGTTGTAGTTGAACGGGGTTGTTAGGTAAGTAGAGGTACATTTCAATGTGATTAGATGATGATTATGAGTAATTGTATCGTTTAACAATTGTAAGAGGTATTTTCTTAAGAAAAAGATTAATTTGTATACTTTTTTGGTCCTATAAACATATAATACATACAATTTCAAAACTTGTACATAAAAATTCCAGTACCCCCACGTACTCCCCGCCAAACACCGCGTAAATCCCATATGATCACACTACTATAACACATAATAGTTCAAACAAAAGGCAAATACATCATCGCAATGTAATAAATATAAGTCCTCACCTAATAACGATTTCCTCTAAGACGGACGGTCCGAAGACGGCTCGATCTTTCCCCAGCAACTGCAATCCGCCAACAACAGTCTCCTCCGGCTCCAACGTGTCCGTTATCTTATTAATATCCATCGGATCCGGTTATCACCAAAATGAAACACGTGAACACCTAACAACAAACAAAAACCTTTACACTTAGGCTATGTTTGGCAAAACTAGTAGCAAGTAATTGTTTGTTTTATAAAAGTGTAAAACAACGTAAAACCTCAATGCGTCTTTTATTAGCATTTTAAATAGAAGCACTTAAACAAAATCCAAAAGGTAAACGCGTCTAGTTGCCAAACAATAAGCATTATATTCTAGACAGTAAGGCTATGTTTGGTAACACAGTTGTGTAAAATAACGTAAAACCAATTTCAAATAAACAAAATCCAAAAGCTACAAGTTGGAAGTAGTTGTTTGTTTATAAAAGCGTCCGGTAACATAGTTGTATCTATAACTATAAACTATAAAATGACGCGCATATTTTATTAGCGTGCTTCAAATAAACACACTTAAACAAAATCCCAACACTAAACAATTAATACTAACCGCCATAGTATTTCACTATTCGATAAAAGCTAGTATATCACAGCTCACCTAATCATACACAATTCAAATAAGCACAAATTAATTAAAAACTTATGCAACAAATATCAAAATTAATAAAAAAACAAAGATGTTTAACTACATTTTTGGTCATTGTGGTTTGTTGGGTATCTCACATTACATTAAAACGATGACTTGAAGTAACCAAACCTTACCTGAATCAAACGTATGTACTGTTCAATATATGATAATATGTAGTTCTTATCTATGGGCAGAACAAGGCTACATAAATTATATTGGCTTCAATCATGCCCAAATGATACTAAGATGATGTAATGTATCTGGATAATCTTATGCTTAACTTATGCATTTATTCATTATCGAAAATCCTCTTATTCCCCCAAATAACTAATAAGCACTTTAACATAAGCTTGCCCAGCCTATATAAGTTCTTTATATAAGCTTAACCAAACACCTCCTAAATCCCATATTCCCATGACAGTTATCTCTCTCTCACAAACTCACGCTGATCTACACATAATAATTAGGAAAAATACAAATACATCACAATGTATAAGCTTTGTACCTTTTTTATACCCAATAGCTTAATAACCAAAAACCCATCTCACCAAATCTCTCATTTCTTCAAACTTTGACTACCAAATAGAATTGAAGTTAAATTAGAGGATCAGGGTTTTTAATTTTTATAAAATTTGGGGATTTTGTTTAAATTGAGGGAATTTAATAAAGGGTTAATGTTTCGTTGGTGTTGGAGCAGCAGGGTGGTGGTGGCGGATGGGTGGTGGTTGTCGGAGATGGTGGTGGTTGTTAGAAATTGTTTCAGAAAAGGTAAAATGAGGAAAGAGGTTGAAGGTTCGGTATATTAATTTACTGTATTTTGTTAGTATCAAAGTACCCCTTAATTAACGGTCAACATAGTCAAACTAATGGTGCATATTAAAATGGGTTAATACTCAAAAAAAAAAAAACAAAAGAAAAAAAAAAAAATTACTAAAAATGTTCAATGAGGTTATCATTGTTTACGTGACTGGTTGATTAGGTTACTCCATATATTACAACTTATGATAGCAGGTAAAAAGTTACTAAATGGTCCTTGTGGCCGTCGGTTTTAACAAATTTAGTCATTAGATTTTTTTTCGGATCCTCTCCTGTGCGCGACCCGTAATTGGATTTTCTTACGTTTTTATCCATTTCTGTCAGTTTTCATCCGTTTTTATACGTTTTCGCCCGTTTTTCTTACGTTTTCATCCGTTTTTCTTACATTTTTATCCGTTTTTATACGTTTTCGTCCATCATTATTATGTTTTTGCCCGTTTTTATACTTTTTTGTACATTTTTATACGTTTTTGTACTTTTTCTTACGTTTTCATCTGGTTTTATCTGTTTTCATCCATTTTTATCTGTTTTGACCGTTTTTATACGTTTTGTCTGTTTTTGTCCGTATAAAATCTGACTAAAACAGATAAAAGCATATACAAGCGAATAAAAACGTTAAAAATGCATAAAACGGACAAAAATGTATAAAAACGGATAAAATCGTATAACAACGTATAAAAACGTATAAAAACGGATAAAAATGTAAGAAAAACGGACGAAAACGTATACAATTGGATAAAAACGTATGCAAACATATAAAAAATGATGAAAACGTATAAAAACGAATAAAAAAGTAAGAAAAACGGGCGAAAACGTATAAAAACGGATAAAGACGTATGGATAGACCAAAAGTGAAATATCCAACAAACTACAACGATAAAAAATGCAGTTAACTCTTAACTGAATTAAAACCCTATGAGCTGATTGGTATAGTGGATGTTTTTAATTATAGACCGTATTTAATTTTTGGTGCTTTTTAATTTTATATAAAAGGGTGAGTCATAACGTGGAACAGGCGTTATGGCCTAGTTCCAAGCGTTGGCTTGCATTTTCCAATCCAAGGTTCATTGCGTTACAAAGGCGTTAAAGGGGGCGTTGGTTTAGCAACTTGCATTGAAGCAAGATGGAAAAAAAAAAAAAAAAAAAAAATCGGTTCAGCCCCTCATATTTAAGAGTAACAGCTAGTTGTAGCTTTTTATTTTTTATTTTTTTTAATTTATTTATTTTTATATAAATCAAACCGTTTACAAACAGTAAGATTTCAAAAAGTGACAATTTTTTTAAACCCTTATATATACCCACTTCACTATACTTCTATTCTCACTTCAAAAAATAACTCGTATACTTCTATTCTTACAAAAATAAAAAATAAAAAAAGAAAAAGAAAAACAATGTCGAGACGTGACGTGACGAGAGTTGTTTTGAACTTAATGGGTTTTGGAAATCTTTTCCCTGACCTTAAAGTCGGATCTTCTTCAAACCCAAACCCTAACCCTGTCACACTTAATTTGACACCCTAGCAACAACAATCATTAAATTTGATGTGGCAACAAAATTTCCAACAAAACACACCTCAATTTAGAGCAACAAACACAAACACCATCGTGCCTGTTAAAATTGGACAAAACCTAGAACGAATGTTTCACTTTTTGTTTGAATTCGAAAAGTTTCACCGCTGCTCCATATTGTTGCCAAAATTGATCGCCGCTGGTCTATTTTCCTAATGACGTTAGAATTTGATCGTTATCTTCCGTCACATGCTTGACACACGAGGGTAGCGCTATTACAAAATAGTAACATACTCAAAATTATTAAGTATGTTTAGACATTTTAAAGTGAAAAGAATAAAAAGTTCACACTAGTATACGGGTGAACCAATTGGGTATAGCAAATATTTTCACACTATGTGAGAATATTTACGAATATTATTCACACTTTTAAGAGTGAGGGTTTTAAAACAATTCTTCACACTTTTAAGAGTGATGATTTTGACTTTGAAATAATTCTTCTCGCCTCTAAATATTATGATTTTGAGTTTGAAATAATTCTTCTCGCCTTTAAATATTATGATTTTGAGCTTGAAATAATTCTTCGCACTTTTAAGTATGGGATTGAATGATCTGCTCATCGAACAAAAAATAAAGATCACTAGGGACGAATCGTAGAGGTCACTTTAGCTTGTTGTTCTCGAGTGAAATGAAAGGAAAGGTCTAACTAAACCATTTCACAATTTTTAAGTGTGAGGATTTTGAAACAATTATTCACATTCTTAAGTGTCAATATCTTTAAATTATTTCATGGTTTATAAAGTGCAAAGAAAAGACAAATTTGTTGTAGTCTAGATTTATCTTATAAATTTTTTTGTTCTTTCATGTATTTGTTTAATATTTTTTGTTGTCTTTTCATGTATTTTTATTATTATTTATTTTTTTCCTTTCAATTATTGTGTCATTGATCCCGACAAACTGCCAAGACTAATAACCCAACCAAGAGTCAGTTTCAAGATTTAAGCTCTTTTATCGTTTTTATTCCAACCCAATGGATGAGATTTTGAAGCCTCTTTGACTTCCTAAATTTTTGATGGTAGCGTCAGCATTTGATGGTTAGGCATCGTTTTTAAGCTTTCGTGTTGTGGTGTGGAAGGTTTGGAGAAAGAAGAGAGATGAGGATGAGTGAATGTGTTTATCGTATGATTGTTATGTTGGATAGGTTAAAAAATAGTTTATGTCCAATCTCTAAATTTGATGTGAAGCTCAAGTGTCTATTTTGGTAAACCAAGGCCCATTCTAGCATATTCATTTGGGTAATTTATTCTAAAATATATATGTTATTTTCTAAACACCAAGTAACCCTTAGGTAAAACACAAATGTTATTACTATTCTTTACCACAAAAATCTCCAATAAATAAATAAATATATATATAAATAAATAATAAATCAAGTGTACCATCAAACTAGAATTAGTAAGTTTTCAAATTTGAGTCTCTTTTAATATCCGAACTAAATCTCCCTACATTTATGTAATTTCCAATAAATTCATAAAAATTCTTAACAAACAACCCTAAGCATATCTCCTATAGTAACTCACTAGCTCATGACCCATGTATAGTTACTGAAAAAGTAGTTGTAATATATAAACAGAGTCACCGATAGCTGGCTCGACCGAACGGAATCACCGATCTAGACACTAGATAGAAGGGTCGTTCACTCCCTATTCTTTGAGAGGTTGCTTGCGACGATAACATTAGCTAGGCACTCAAGGCAGGTCGAACAAAGGCAGTCCTGGGGCGAAGATCATCGGATGGAAAAATGGATTGAGCTGGCTAATCACTTGATGACCCTTACTCCCGATCTGAAGCACCCGTTTTCCATTCATAGAGAGATCCAATCGTCAAAATCAATAAAAATGGCATCATGGACCAAGATCCAAAGGGATCAATCTTGTTGGGAGGTACTACCCAAGGAAAGGAAAAGGTGACTTCCGAATTAGGGATAATAAATAAAATAAAAAACAAGATAAAATCGTATACCGGGCAGCTAAGTTGGTATGGAAGAACCGCTGCGCCGCGGGAAATCCTTCTCTATACAAGTTCTCAGATGAGGTTTTTGAACAGAACTTCGATAGGCGAGAGGAGACAGGATGTATTCCGACGAAATGCTATTGACTCTAGGAGGACTATAATGAGGGGGATGGCAGATCTACTAAAGGAAAGTCACTTGATATTGGTTCGAATCCAATTCGTGAGATGACCATCTTGGTCATTTAGATTTCTTGACACCCTTATTTTCTTTTGTCATTTTCGAATGACTGACCCATTCCATTTTTGGTATAAAGATTTCATCTTTCCTTGATGCGGCAATAAATAGTCCTTACTTTCATGAAATCTTACTAAGGTGCGATGCCTGGTTGTGAGTCTCATAGGCATACGAGAGCTTGGAATTACACCCTAGAAGGAGTTAGTCAAAGAATTCCTTTCGCCCTCGCTTTCCTTCATCTCATGCATCTGGGGATAAAAATCCGGCATATCAAGCTCTACTCGACTCGATTTTTTGACAATTACGTAACTATATGTATATAGAAGGATAAAAGTGTAATATCATTGAAGCTCGATAAGCACTCGCGAGCCTCACGAGCCAAGTATTTTCGACCTCAAACTCGACTTAAAAGTGTACTCGAAAAATATCTTTAATTGAACGTGTCATTATTTTGTTCCATTCCATGAGAGATTGAAGACCTCAAGATGTTGAGCTATCTCGATTTATCTTATAATAATTTATCAGATTCCATTACTAGTAGCCTTGTTTAGTGCATTAGCCTTACAATGTTAATCCTGCAAGGCAACCACTACAGTTTCTGAAATAATTTCAGCCATGAATGAATTTGTTGCTCTTCTTTTCCGAAATTAACATAGTATTGATTCACTGACATTACAAATGAGTTGATAGTTTGATACATTGAGCTTGCCTACTGTATGACTACTCTTGCAAACAACACATCTAAAAAGACACACGCCTACCTAATTAACTACTAGAGCAGAAATGAAAATGTAACATACACCATAGACGTCACTCTAAGTATCGCTATCGTTGCCTTTGAATAACTCGAGAAAAACATATGGGGTTTGATGAAGTTGATGTTGTCTCCAATCTGCCTTCAGAATTGAGAATCAGGCCATATGACAAATACATAATAAATCTTGACTTTACCCATCCAAGTACAAGCTCCAAAAAACACTAATAACTAGCAATACACCACATTGATCACCTGCACAAACTAAAACAAACACACTTTATCATTCTTTCCAGCTTCAAACATATGGATGGCAGTAAATGTTAAGCCTTGGCATTGGTGATATCACTGAGCCCATTCCAGTAATTTGTTGCTCTTTCAAAGGGTAGAAAATATTTACGTTGGTAAGAAACTAACTGTCGAATACAGAGGTCGCAATTTCAAGCATTTTACTTATAAATGGATCAATTTATGTTATGTTATATTCAATGGGTTCAACGGGCCGAAAACATTCATTAATCATTATTTTTAAACAATTTAAGAAAAAGGACCGACCACTTTTGCAGGTCAACCTGATCCAGTCCAGACTAAAATTACCAGTTTGACTTGTTTCCCAACCTGACTAGCTGCCCGTTATGGAGCACCTCTAGTTTAGATTATGTGTTACCTGTAAGGCTCCCAAGCCTGCATTTCCAAGGGTCCACATCTACGGTGTGACTGATAAAGCATTAGCCAATGCTTTTCTGCAATACAAAGAAATGGGAATACCAACGGGTTAGGACTGAAGTGTCATATATATGGTTCACAATGTTAACGAGTCTATGTCAAAAAAACAACCATTTACAGTAGCCAAATTGGGGATTTGCAACAAAATTCAAACATATCAATAATGTTTTAAACACATAATTTTCTTGTGGAGCTGAAAAAATAACTTATGGAATGGGCTCAGTGCTATCACCAATGCCAAGGCTTATCATTTACACAAGAAATAAATACAAGATAAGAAATAACTTATGGAATGGGCTCAGCCATTCTTCTACGAATCTGTAATTCCACCAACACATATCATGTATCTAAGTTTCTATATCCATGTCTTTATTTAGAAGAAACATGTGATAGTGATACCGATGTAAACCTGAATCTATAGTTACAAAAAAACATGTATAAGCTGAACCAAATAAGATCATAAGCCCAAAATAAGCTTAAAACACGACCCCCTAAGTTGAACGTTTCACCTAAGTAATCTCCAATTACACTAAAAGTTAAAGTAAATCATGTCAACCTCTAAAACCACTATCTAATCTACCATTTCATATAATCAAATCACACAAAAGAGGAAGTTTGATGGCAGGGCTCCATTTTGTGGCCGAATTAGACCCCGGTTTTCTCATTTCATAACCGGGCTTTATGCCTTTGTTTTTGACGGACACCTTTATAGAGACCTTTTTTCCTATTAAATGGGCTCTATTAGGGGGGCTTTATTTCAGATTTTGTAGTACCAATGCACATAGCCATCAGACCAATCTTCAAACCCAAACACTCCTGTAAAAATAACTGCTATTCAAACTTATTTTGGCACAAAGAATTTCTGAGAAACTAATCCTTACAGCTTTTAAAACCAAACTTAACAAAGATAACGCCTTTAAATATGTGCTTCTTATCTCGAGGTAGAACAAGGCTACATACATTATATTGGCTTCAATCATGCCCAAAGGATAGTAAGATGATTTAATGTATCAGGATAACCTTATGCTTAACTTATGCGTTTATTCATTATCGAAAACACCCCTGTTCCCCCAAATAACTAATAAGCACTTTGGCATAAGCTTGCCCAGCCTATTCCCATATTCCCATTTCTTCAATTGACAGGCAAAACTAAACCTAAAACTGTTTTATCCAATGACTAAAAATGTTTTCGGAGTTGATTATCATACTAACGACTAAAACTTATTATTTCATTCTAAATGACACGCCAAACAATTTTTGCATGTCAAAATCTAATGATAAATGTTACGCAAGTATCATTCTCTAATGGACATTTCATTAAACACCTTTCGTGCACAACCTAAACCGAGCTTCAAACCATAGCCGCGCGTAACACACCTAATTCACCTCTATCGCACTATATAGTATCACAAATCTCCATAACTAACACCTAATTGAAGCAAACACAATTAATCAATGAATTCAGTTGAAAAGTATACCTGAGAGCATCACAAAATCAGCAACTTCAACGAATCTATTTGAATCGTTAGGGTTTGTCTTTATGGACCGATGTATGTAACACAACCAATCAGAAAAGAAAGACAACGTACCATCATCATTTAGCAAAAATAAACGGCTGTTCAAAATTAACGGCAATTGGTCAAAGGCTGTTTAATATGACGGAAAAAAGAAAGAAATTACGAACCAAGCCCCCAAATTATGTAACAAGTTGTGAAAACTATCCTAAACTTTTTGTTATTTACGCTTTTGTTAATAAAAAATATAGTAATACTCATAATAATAACAAACATTATTTGCTAAATATCTAACAAATATCTACTGATTTTGTTAATAAAAAATATACTATAGAAATTGCCTCTCGATTACGAATAAAACGACCCCTAACATTGATATACTTTTGACATACGTTTAATTATATAAAAAAATGTTGAAGTTTAACATATATATAACTCGAGATGTACGACGTCATCAATGACATGGAAATCCACCTAACCAATATTTGTACATCCATAAACCCGGATTTATTATTTTCAAAAAATGCATGGTGCTTGATTGGAACATGGGTTGTGAATAAATGGCATACATATTTTTATCACTGCACCAACACAATGTTTTGTATTTATTTTTCAAATCAAAATCTATAAACACATGGAATCAGTGTTAAAAAACGATAAAAAATTGAGCTTTTGTCTTGTAATATAAGCCCCAGCCACAGCCCCAGCCCCAACCCTCCCGCCTCATTGCGCCAACACACCCTATGTCAAAAATATGAAAAAAAAAAATTACAAAAAAGTGACCGTTGTTTTATAAAATTGAAGGGTAAAAAAGAAATCCCCTTTTTATCCACACAACAACCATATTGCAAAAAAGTTAAATTAGATGTAATTGTTTTCTAAGAGTTTCAATTATTTAAAGATATCAAATTCGATGAAGAAGAATGATATGAATTTATTGGCTGTTGTTTTTATATTTCAGTAGAATCAAATACCCTTGATTCTAATAAGGCAAATAAAATTTTATAAATAATTAGTGTTTTAAAATTTGTATAATCGATATGGGTTTTATTTTTGTTAGTTTAATTGATGAATTAAGGCGTTCATTAGTGGTTTATATATGTATGCACATCAAGTGTTTATTTTTATGTCTCAATGAAAAAGATTGTTTTATACCAAAGGCCTCTTGGGCTCAGCGGTATGTGAGTAGCCCATCAACCTAGAGGTTGTGGGTTCAAGTCTCATTAGAGACATGTGAGATAAAATTTGTGAGATAGGTAGTGTAGGTCGTAAAAATTTGCCCTTAAAAAAAAAGGAAAAACAATTGTTTTGGTTAGTGGCCAAATTTTTTTTTCTCTGCAATTCTATTATGCACTTAAAGGACAAAAAGTACAATAGAACCCACAAGGTTTTGGTCCAAAAAGTACAATAGAACCCACAAGGTCTCTAGACCAAAACCAACGGTAAAGAAAATAAACAACGACCAGCACCAGCACCTGTATCTTAACTTAACTTAGCCAAAAGGGAATAGTTAAAACAAATAAGCCGGGTTAGACCCCCGTTTTTTCATTTCATAATCGGGCTTTAAGCCTTTGGTTTTTACGGACACCTTTATTGAGCCTTTTTTTTCCTATTAACTGGGCTCTATTAGGGGGGCTTTATTTCAGTTTTTGTAGTAGTGTGAGAAAAGAGAGTTTATGAGTCAAAGAATTTCAGTACCAAGGTACATAGCCATCTGACAAATCTTCAAACCCAAACACTCCTTTAAAGATAACTGCTATTCAATAACCAGATATTTCCAAATCTAACCAGTTAATCAATCGAGGCAGATTATTCTAGCAGACAATGACATTTTACAGCCTGCAAGCCTTTTATCCATAACCATCCAAATGAGTGATCATTTAATTTACTACCAAACAGGAAACTATCCATATGATTTTTACTAGCCAAAGACATCAGAAGACAATACAGTTTGAATAACTGCTACTGATTTCTTTCACAGCTCACTAGCCACCATCCTAAAGAAACCAGTAATAGGTATGGGTGCAACATCTTATAAGTTTGAATAACTGCTACTGATTTCTTAGCATTAAGGCTCATATACTGCAACATCTGAGTACAAACTCAGTAATAGGTATGGGCGCAAACCTGATATAACATTCATATGCAAAATACAGCTTTGATTGCCAGTTGCAGATACAAAAATTTCAACATGTTAACAAGATCAAAAACATTATCTCAAACAGCCAAGTTACCTCTGAATGTGAGGTAGAAGCATATCTAGCATATCGTTCTTCTTCAGTGATACTTTCTGCAACATTAAAAAGCATCTCACAATTAGATGAAACTGTACATGTTACATTACATTAAAACGATGACTTGAAGTAACCAACTCTTACCTGAATCAAACGTTTTGCTTCCACGTAAATCACGGTACTTTCTGCTTTTAATTTGTCTACTGCTGGATACACCACTTCCAACGTCATCTTGATCAGCTGGTGAGGATTTTTACATATCTTCGTCTATAGATGCCATCATAGAAGGAACTTTTGGTTTGGGAACTTTAAACGATCCTTCAACTCGTTTTGCACTTGCAAGAACATATAATCCTGAAACGTAGTAAACTTTGTGTTATTAAAGGAACTGAAAATGAATAACTCTTGAAAATGTTAACACTCAGACAAGATACAAGTACAGTGTAAACCTCAAAAACCGATCCTTATAGCTTTTATAACCACACTTAACAAAGATAACGCCTTTAGATATGTGGTTCTTATCTCGAGGCGAACAAGGCTACATGCATTATATTGGCTTCAATCATGCCCAAATGATACTAAGATGATGTAACGTATCATGCTTAACTTATGCTTTTATTCATTATCGAAAAAACCCTTGTTCCCCCAAATAACTAATAATCACTTTGGCATAAGCTTACCCACCCTATAAGTTCTTTATTCAAGCTTACCCAAACACCACCTAAATCCCATATTATTCTCATGACGGGTATCCCTCGCACAAACGCATGCTGCTTTACACATGATAATTAGGGAAAAGAGAAATACATTCCAATGTATAACGCACTTTGACATAAGCTTTACCCAAACACCTTCAATAAGCTTTTTAACTTTATTTTAGAATAACTTATTAACCTCTTAAAATAAGCCTACACTGAGTAGTAAAACTCGGATCACAAAGTGCTCAACCATTACTAGCTACAAGGCCAGTGACCAGGGCGAGTTGAGCAGAATCGGCCAAAAGATTCAATTTGGTCACAAGTTGGTCAGCTCGGTGCTAACTCGTAAAAAACTCGGCTTGATGTATTTTAACAAGTGTGTTAAAGTTTCTAAACATATACTTCTAGTGTCTATGAACATTTATATAGTCCTTTAAACATGTCATACTCTTACACATAGCTTCAAAACTTATATATAAAAATTCCTGTCTAAGACTATGAGTACTCCCTACCTAGGCCGATAACTCACTACAAGCAAAACAACATACAGTATTTGTCTTCAATCATGCCCACAATATACTAGGGGGACGTTTAGGTAAGGTAAGAGTAAATAAAACTTATGCATTTTCGAAATACCCCAAACTAATGGAATCAACTTATTAGCTTAATCCTCCCCTCAAAAATACATAAGCCCTTTAAAATAAGCAAAAATTCAATAAGCTTTTTAGCTTTATTAAAACACAATAAACTATTAAGCTCTTTAACTAAGCTCATCCAAACACCCCCTAAATCCCAATGATTCCCATGGCAGCTATCTCTCACACAAAATCAAATTGCTCTAAATAATTATGATTCGATAACAAGGCTACATACATTATATTGGCTTCAATCATGCCCAAAGGATACTAAGATGATGTAACGTATCAGGATAACCTTATGCTTAACTTATGCATTTATTAGCTATCGAAAAACCCCTTATTCCCCCAAATAACTAATAAGCACTTTGGCATAAGCTTGCCCAGCCTATATAAGTACTTTATATAAGCTTAACCAAACAGCCCCTAAATCCCATATTCCCATGACAGTTATATCTCTCTCACAAACTCACGCTGCTCTACACATGATAATTAGGAAAAATATAAATACATCACAATGTATAAGCTTTGTACCATTTTTATACCTAATAGCTTATTAACCAAAAACCCATGTCACCAAATCTCTCATTTCTTGAAACTTTGACTAACAAACAGTTTTGAAGTTAAATTAGAGGGTTAGGGTTTTTAATTTTCATAAAATTTGGGGATTTTTTTT
Organism: Chrysanthemum lavandulifolium; assembly: GCA_022545495.1. NCBI lineage: Eukaryota > Viridiplantae > Streptophyta > Magnoliopsida > Asterales > Asteraceae > Chrysanthemum > Chrysanthemum lavandulifolium. Next base: position 3,918,523 of record CM040241.1, read on the forward strand.
TAAATTGAGGGAATTTAATAAAGGGTTTCTGTTTCGTTGGTGTTTGGTGGTGGCTGCCGGAGATAGCGATGGTTGTTAGAAATTGTTTCAAAAATGGTAATAACGAGGAAAGAGGTGTTGGTGTATTAGTTTATTGTATTTTGTTAGTATCAAATTACCCCTTAATTAACTGTCAACATAGTCAAACTAATGGTGTCTGTTAAAATGGGTTAATACTCAAAAAGTTACTAAAATTTGACCTAAGTTACTATAATTTTTTTTTCAACCAGGTTACCATTGTTTACGTGACTGGTTGTTTAGGTTACTCCATATATTTACAACTTATGATAGCAGGTAAAGAGTTACTAAATGGTCTTTGTGATTGTCGGGGTCAACTGATTTAGTCCTTAGATTTTTTTTCTAGGATCCTCTCTTGTGCTGGATTTTCTTAGGTTTTTATCCGTTTTTGTGAGTTTTCATCCGTTTTTCTTACATTTTTATCCGTTTTTATACGTTTTCGTCCATCATTATTATGTTTTCGCCCGTTTTTATACATGTTTGTACATTTTTATACATTTTTCATCTGGTTTTACTTGTTTTCATCAATTTTTACCTGTTTTGATCGTTTTTATACGTTTTTTCTCTTTTTGTCCGTATAAATCTGACTAAAACAGATAAAAGCGTATACAAGTGAATAAAAACGTTAAAAAATGGATAAAAACGGACAAAAACGTATAAAAATGTATAAAAACGGTTAAAGCGTATAAAAACGGATAAAAATGTAAGAAAAACGGACGAAAACATATAAAATTGATGAAAACGTATAAAAGCGAATACAACCGTAATAACAGATAAAAAACGGATGAAAACGTATACAATTGGATAAAAATGTATACAAACATATAAAAAATGATGAAAACATATAAAAAAGTAAGAAAAACAGACGAAAACGTATAAAAATGAATATAAACGTATTGAATTAGACCAAAAGTGAAATATCCAACAAACTACAACGATAAAAAATGCAGTTAACTCTTAACTAAATTAAAACCCTATGAATTGATTGGTATAGTGGATGTTTTTAATTATAGACCGTATTTAATTTAGGGTGCTTTTTAATTTTATATAAGAGGGTAAGGAGTCATAACGTGGAACGGGCGTTATGGCCTAGTTCCAAGCGTTGGCTTGCGTTTTCCACTCTGAGTTTCATTGCGTTACAAAGGCGTTAAAGAGGGCATTGGTTTAGCAACTTGCGTTGAAACGCAAGATAAAATTAATTAAAAAAAAAATGTTTGATTCGGCCCTTCACCTAGTTGCAGTTTTTTTAATCAAACCGTTTACAAAGGGTAACATTTCAAAAGTGACATTAAAAAAAAAAAAAAAAAAAAAAAAGCCCCCTTATACATTCCCACTTCACTATACTTCTATTCTTACTTCAAAAAATAACTCATATACAAAAAATAAATAAATAAATAAAAACAATGTCGGGACGTGACTTGACGAGAGTTTTTTGAACTTAATGGGTTTTGGAAATCTTTTCCCATGAACGTCGGATCTTCTTCAAACCCAAAACCTAACCCTAACACACTTAATTTTGACACCCTAGTAACAACAACAATTAAATTTGATGTGGCAAAAAAATTTCCAATAAAACACACCTCAAATTTCGAGCAACAAACATAAACACCATCGTGCCTGTTAAAATTGGACCAAACCTGGAACGAATGTTTCACTTTTTGTTTGAATTCGAAAAGTTTCATTATTGCTCCCAAAACAAATAGGCGTAAAAACGGACAGAAAATAACCGAATAAAATAAAAACGGTTATGTATTATGACAATAAGTGAAGTAGATAGAACATAATGAGTTTTTTTCGTAAAATACCTTATGAATTTATAGCTTTTTTTCCAAAAATAAACGGCTATTCAAAATTAACGGCAACTGGTCAAAGGCCGTTTAATATGACGGAAAAAAGAAAGAAATTACAAATCAGGCCCCCAAATTATGTAACAAGTTGTGAAAACTATCCTAAACTTTTTGTCATTTACGATTTTGTTATATAACAAACTTTGTTTACCAAATATCTAACATATATTTAGCGATTTTGTTAATACTCCCTTCGTCCCAAAATTATAGTCCCCATTTGAAGAGATACATATTTAGCCATTTTTGGTATTTGCAAATCAACCTCGTTGGACCAGTGTTGATTCCAAGAATATGCTCGAGCGGTTGTTTCTTTGAGATGAAGTCGTGTGTAGGTTCTCAAATGTGTACTTTAGAGGTGGTAACCGAGACCCATTTATTATTATGATGAATTGGTCGATTCAAGTTATGTTTTTACCGGGCTCAGTTTTTTCATGTACTTTTTAATGCCTCATTATTTCAGTTTCATTTTGGAATCCCGAGTGTTAATAGGGCATGAATAAAACTATTAATGTGATTCATTAGTAAAATGAAGTATATACGTACAATCCATTAGATTTGTTTATCGTTGATAATTATTTCGATACATATATGTTACTCAGTTTTTACTATACAACTTAACATTTTTTTTAGTTAAGTTTAATCTAAATAAATGAAAATAGCCGGTGTGTTACACGAGTTTTAAAATAGTAATAAAATAAAGCAAACTAAGCAATTGTCATTTTATAATCAAACACATGCATGGCCGACAAGACACAATACTGCTTATCTTAGTGGTAGAAGAGGGTACTTTTGCTTTGCGTCCTTTCTGTAGTACGTCTTTGGTAAGTTAATCAAAAACGAAATATAGCACTTTCAACGTTATCATAATAAGTACTACACAAAAGAAAAGATTAATATACTATAATATAAGATCTGTACCAAAAGTAGTTTGTTACAGACGTGCATGCCAATTCTTCTTAAAGTTCTGTTCATTTTTTTGACAAAAGGTCTTCCATACCCCAACTCTTTTTTAAAGTAATTCGTGATACATGATTACACATAAAAATTGGTTTTTATCAATCAAATTGTCTTGCTCAACCAGACTATAAAATGCCAATACTTATTCTTATGATTTTAAGTAAATTTCTAAAAAATGAAGTGCTACACAATGTTTTGCTTATCAGCTTCCTCTCATATTTCTTTTCTCTCATATGTCTTACTTCCGCCACTGTTTCTGCTTCCTATGGCGGTAATGAGACTGATTATCTCGCATTGTTGTCATTTAAGTCGATGATCACCCACGATCCATTCGAAGTTCTAACCTCGTGGAACCATTCCTTTCATTTCTGTGACTGGAGTGGTATTTCATGTGGAAAGCGGCACAAGCGAGTGATTGCTTTACGGCTGGGTTCGCAAGGCTTAGAAGGCTCGTTGTCTCCTCATGTAGGAAACCTCAGCTTCCTCCGCGAGCTTGATCTTGGGAACAACAGCTTTCTAGGAACCATTCCTCATGAACTTGGTCGTTTTTCCAGGTTAAGTCGTCTTTATCTTGATAAAAACAAGTTCAGTGGAGTCATTCCAACAAGCTTGCACTATTACAAAAATGGCCATAGAGCGCGGTTGAAAAGAGCCATAGAGCCCGGTTTTGCATGCGGGCACAAAAGGGGGGACTCTATTTGAAAACCAAATAAAGCCCGGTTTGAAAAACGGGGTCTATTCCCTGTTATAGAGCCCGGTTTTCTATTACGGAACATGGCTCTATGTGAAAAAAAAATAAAAAAAAAATATATATTTTTTGATAAAATTCAGCCATTAGATCAAATTTTGAAGAGCAAATACAACGCAATATCATCATTCCTTATTTTTCATCTTTTGTAAGAAATCCTAGCTATCAAATCTTCATCTTTACTTATATCTTTAGCCCAACTTTCAAACAGCGAATCATCTTGTTCATGAGCTTTCGTTCTAGCCGACTCATTATATATAGAGGCTGCATATATAAAAAGACTTGAGTAAATACCAAAATTAATATGAAGCAACCAATATCTCTAGATTATACCAAATTTTGGAAACTAATGTAAAACTGATCGAGCTAAGGCTTAGAAAAATTGACCACAAACTTAAAAGAAGCACGAGCCTCAATATTTGTCATAACATGCCTTTATGTGAAGCAACCTCATGCTCAACTTGGCTCGAATGCACCCATAACCACTATATATAATAATCAAAAGATGAATATATGATATTTACAAAATAAAGACTGTTGATTATTATATTTATGAGTTATGACCGAGTTGGGAAACAGTGTGTGTTAGCTTACCTTAACACAAACTGGCATGAACTAGTATCCATTCTCTATCCTTTACCATGCCATCCAAAGTACGCAGCTGAACCTACCATATGATAAACATGAAACACAAACTGAGTCACTACTTTTATATAGCTGATTCGCAACTTCACAGATATGACATGACAAAGACAAATTTTAACCCACTTTTGAAACAAAATTTACACAATATCACTTGTTACTTACATCCACTTTTACAACTTGATGCGGATCGCAATAATGTTGCTGATGGAGACCCGCAATAATGTTGCGGATGGAGACCCACAAAAGTCGATAACTTAGTCTTCAAGTTATCGATATCTTTTGAAGATTTCTTTTATCTTATTTTTAGTAATTGAATAATGACCAATTAGACTTTGATTGGGATTTATATTATTTCCTTATTTTGTTGCTTGAACCTTTTAAATATTGCTTTTGTTTTTGGAATAAGGCGTTAGACACTTTCTGAAGAAATCCTAATCGAGATTTTCGATTATTCTTGTTCTTGATCGTATTGTTGTTTCTCCATTCTTCAAGATCCCCATCAAGTGGTATCAGATTTCAGGCTCACAAGCGACATGGTAGGCAGAGGGCGACCCAGAAACACCCGACAGGGTGCTGCAGTACCTAACCGTGATCCACGAGACATTGAAGAGATCGAGAGGCTCCAACAACGAATCCGAGAATTAGAGATCCCTCAGGATGACCGCAACGAGGAAACCGAGTCAGATTCAGTCGTCGGGGTCCTTTCTGAAGTACGTCTTTGGTAAGTTAATTAAACTTACTAAGTTTTTTCCATCTTTTAAATGCGAAGACATGAGCATGGAATATATGAATGTGCTCGTAATTGAATCAGTTACAGTAATAAAGAAATAAGTGCTACACAAAAGTAAAGATTAATACTATAATATAAGATCTGTACCAAAAGTAGTTTGTTACAGACAAAGGAAGGTGCATGTCAATTCTTCTTAAAGTTCTGTTCATTTTTTTGACAAAAGGTCTTCCCTACCCCAACTCTTTTTTAAAGTAATTCGTGATACATGATTACACATAAAAATTGGTTTTTATCAATCAAATTGTCTTGCTCAACCAGACTATAAAAAGCCAATACTTATGCTTATGATTTTAAGTACATTTCTAAATATAACTCACCACAAACAATGTTTTGCTTATCAGCTTCCTCTCATATTTCTTTTCTCTTTTATGGTCTCGCGATAATATGTCTTACTTCCGCCACTGTCTCTGCTTCCTATGGCGGTAATGAGACTGATTATCTCGCTTTGTTGTCATTTAAGTCAAAGATCACCCATGATCCATACAAAGTTCTTACCACGTGGAACCATTCCTTTCATTTCTGTGACTGGAGTGGTATTTCATGTGGAAAGCGGCACAAACGAGTGACTGTTTTACAACTGGTTTCGAAAGGCTTAGAAGGCTCGTTGTCTCCTCATGTAGGAAACCTCAGCTTCCTCCGTAAGCTTGGTCTCTGGAACAACAGCTTTCAAGGAACCATTCCTCATGAACTTGGTCGTCTATCTAGGCTACGTTTTCTTTATCTTGATGAAAACAGATTCAGTGGAGTCATTCCAACAAACTTGTCTCGTTGTTCTAACCTCGAATACCTTTGGCTCAGTGGAAATAAGCTAGTTGGAAGCATACCCAATGAGATGAGCTTACTCTCGAATCTTGTTAGTCTTGTAATTGAGAACAACAAGTTAACAGGTGGAATCCCACCTTTCTTGGGGAATATTACATCAATGAATGTCTTCTCTGCTCGTGGAAACCCGTTGGGTGGGAACATTCCAGATACCTTGGGTCTTTGGAAAATCTTGACTATATTTTACTGTGGTGAGTGTAGCTTATATGGAAGCATCCCTCGCTCCATTTTCAACCTCTCACTCCTAGGTGATTTATCCTTAGCTGCAAATCACCTCACTGGTAGTCTTCCTTCAGAAATTGATGTGCTGCTCCCAAATCTTAAGGTGCTTCACTTATGGGGTAACAAACTCACTGGAGTTCTTCCACCTTCTCTTTCTAATTGTTCTACATTAGAAATTCTTGAAATGAGTGAAAACACTTTTAGTGGGAAGTTGACAATCAATTTTCCAAACTAAGAGATATTTATAGAATTCTGTTATCTAACAACAACTTCCATGGACGCGGAGAAGCTGATGACATAAGGTTTGTTGATTCTTTGAATAACTGCACTAAAAGCCACACGGATCGAACTTCACAAGCGAAACAGAAAATATGGAACTCGCTCTCCAATAATCGAGAAAAGACTAGCTTACAAAAGCGATATCAAGTACATGTCCAAACTATGTGCTCGTTTGGATTGTTTATATAGGACTTTAGAATGAGCTCTCCTATTCCTATTACAACTCTAATTAAGTAGAAAAGTCCTTATCTTAAAAGCTAAAAATAAGAATCCTAATTAAACTAGAGTTGTGAACGTCCCACTTGCTTGGAGACTCTTCGACTGTCCATATGCTCGGATCAGTAATTATCCCAACATTCACCCCCCTAATTTCTGACTCGCGATAGAGAGGTCTTCAACTCCGAGTAGCTCTTGCATCTCCTTGAACTTAATCCTTGCGAGAGCTTTCGTCAGAATATCAGCACGCTGCAAATCACCTCTTACAAACTCAACTTGTACTTGGTCTCTTTCAACACACTCTCGGATAAAATGATAACGTGTGTTTATATGCTTGCTTCTCCCGTGAAAGACTGGATTTTTCATAAGTGCAATAGCCGATTTGTTGTCAACAAATAAGACCACCACTCTTTCTTCCATTCCGGTTATTTCACTCAACAACCCACATAACCATATCCCTTGACACGCGGCTGAAGTTGCAGCCATGAACTCGGCTTCACAAGACGATAGAGCCACCGTGTTTTGCTTTTGTGAGCACCAAGTGATAGGTGATTTACCTAGATAAAATACGTGCCCAGTTGTGCTTCGACCATCATCTTGGTCCATAGCAAAACTACTATCACTAAACCCCACTAACTCCTTGGTTATATCGCACTCCAAAATTCAAACTACCTTGGATATACCTTAGTATTTGTTTCACAGCTGCCATATGTGATTCTTTTGGTTCTTGCATGTAACGACTAACCAAACCAACCGAATAAGATAAATCAGGTCGTGTGTGTAGTAAGTACCTTAAACAACCAACTCGTCGTCTATACAGAGTTGCATCAACTGGTTTTCCTTCCTTATCCATGCTTAACTTCATTCCAGGTTCTAATGGACATTGAGTAGGATTCGCTTCAAGCATTCCAGCATCTTTTAAGATCTTCTTTGCATAGCTTTCTTGACTTATTGAGATACTCGAATCCTCTTGCTTTACTTCAATGCCAAGATAATAGCTTAACTTTCCCAAGTCACTCATATCTAACCTTTCTTGCATTTGTCTCTTAAATTCACCAATTTCGACAAGCTTCGGACCGGTTACTAAGAGATCATCTACATAGACCGCAATAATCAAGATTGACTTGTTTGTCTTCTTCACATACACCGCTTGTTCGTGTTGGCATCGTTTGAGAGACATTTGCTTGAGTTCTCTATCAAGTTTTGTATTCCACGCCCTTGGGGCTTGTTTAAGTCCATAAAGCGCCTTTTTCAACTTGTAGACTTTCCTTTCTTCTCCTTTCTTCACGAACCCCTCCGGTTGTGTAACAAACACTTGCTCTTTTAGTTCTCCATGTAAAAAAGCTGACTTTACATCCAGATGATGTAGCTCCCATTCTTCTTTTGCAGCCAATGAGATCAATAAACGTATCGTTTCAATCCGTGCTACGGGCGCAAATACCTCGTCATAGTCAATTCCTTCCTTTTGAGCATAACCCTTTACTACTAAACGAGCTTTAAACTTATTAATTGAACCATCCAGATTTCTCTTAATTTTGTACACCCACTTTAGCCCAATGGGATTAACATTAACCGAGCTTCAACTAATTCCATGAATCATTCTTTTCAATAGACTCAACCTCTTGCTTCATAGCAAACTTCCACTTGCTTGAAACTTTTGCTTCTTGGTACGTTCTTGGTTCATCATCTTCAATCAAAAGCAGATTTTGATCTTCATTAACAACTGAGGTTCTAGAACTAGACCCCATGATAAAGTCATTAAATCTTGTTGGCCTAGTTGAAACCCTCGAAGAACGCCTCATAATTGGTTGAGTTTCTGTCACAGGATTAGGGTCATTACCCGCCTCGATTTGATCTTCTTGTTCGGTATTGACCGGTTGATTTTCATCAACATCATGATGATTTTCGACCTCTTGATCTTCACCTCAACTTCATCGGTCACACTGGTTAACAAATCCACGGCCGTATCAATAGAACCGTGCCATTCTATGACAAACATACAGGTTTAGCTCGTGTGATTCGCTTCAAAGCAACATACTTCCAGCCAAGTTCCTCATTAAACTCCGCATCACGACATACCACTATCTTCTTTAGTCTTGGATTGAACAATGAAACCTTTTGTACCGGCTCGTTCCGATGTAAATGAGTCGTGTTGACTGTCGTCTAACTTATGTAAATATGGCCTTGTTCCGTTGCATAAGCCACACATCCAAATACCCATGCAAACCCTCCAAGTTAGGCTTTTTCCTTTGAAAGCCTCATATGGAGTTTGATTAACTAGAGCTCGAGTTGAAACTCTATTAATCAAGAATGTGGCGTGTCTAACTCCTTGACCCACATATAGTTTGGTGCGTCTCGTGCTTTCAAGATGCTTCTAGTCATTCCCATAAGAGTCCGGTTTCTCCTTTCCACGACTCCATTTTGTTGTGGTGTGTAGGGAGTGGTTAGATGTCTTGTTATACCTCGTTTTCACAAAAGTTGGTAAATTCTTTTGAAGTGAACTCACCTCCTCTATCGGTCCTTAGGGTTATAATCTTCTTTCCGACTTCTTCTCAACTAAAGGTTTGAACTTTTGAAGTATTCAAATGCTTCTCCTTTTTCCTTCAAGGTAAAGTCCACATAAAGCGTGAGAAGTCATCAATAAGAACAAATATGTACCTGTTGCCCGCTATGGATGGTGGAGAAATTGGTCCACATAGGTCGGCATGTATAAGTTGAAGAGAATGTGTTGCCTTAAATTTTGCAGCTTTAGGAAACGCCTTCTTGGTTTGTTTTCCTACCAAGCAAGATTCACACAACTTGTTCTCTTGATGAATTATTGGCAACTTTTCAACCATGCCCTTCCTTGCCATTAATTCCATCGTCTCGAAATTAATATGACCCATCCTAGCATGCCATAACCAAGCATCATCTTCCATATTTTCTTTGAGACACACGGACTTCCAACTTGGAGCTTTATCTTGTAAAGTCTATTACTTGTTCTAGGAACCTTCATCGAAGCTTGCCATCCGAGTCACGCATAGTAAGAAGGTTACCTTTCATCTGAATGTCACATCCGCCTTGTAGCTTGCCCAAGACTAATTATGTTGCTTTTTATCTCGGGTAGGTAATAGACTCCGGTGATCAATCGTTGCTCACTGTTTTCCCTTCAATGATTATCGAACCCTTCCCTTTTATCTCGATGTAGGAGTTATCACCAAACTTCACTCGCGAGATATTCTCATTCAATTTGAAAAATATTCTCGGATCCCGTCATGTGATTGCTTGCTCCATTATCCAAATACCAAGTGTCCTCCTCGTTTGGCTTAGTATTCAATTCGTTTGGGATAATCTTTCTTCATTCAAGAATACTACTTCTTGAACGCTCTTCATCATAAAAGTGTCGGGTCATCATCATCCTCCTTTTTGAAGGTTTGATTCATGCTTTTGCTTCATTCACGTCGTTCGGGGCGATTAGAAGCAAAGTGACCATATTCGTCACATCGAAGCATTGAATCTTTGAAAGGTCTCGGCTTTTGTTCTTCTTTTGATCCGTATTGCTCCGGTGTTGTTTTGGTTTCCTCGGTTGTCGTTATTAGCTTGACCACTACCACGAGATTTGTTTTGAGAGGAATAGTTTTGACCTTTTCCGTTGCCACGGAGGAGTTCCTTCCTCGACCTTTCTCGACTTTGTTCTTATCATATCTTTCAGCCCTTCCGAACATCAACTTGCCTTGATCTTGAATTGGTGTCAACACTCTTCATTCTTCCTTCAAAAGCTTTCAACCTTCCAATAGCTTCTTGAAAAGACATAGTATTCAAGTCGACAAATTGTTCTATTGAGGCAACAATTGCAACAAACTTATCCGAACGGATGCAAGCGACTTCTTAACGAGTTTCTTGTCTTCATAAACTGTTCCCAAGTCATTTACTTGAGCCATAATTTGCCCATCCTAGCCGCGAAGTCATCGGTGATTCGTTGACCTTCATCTTTAAGGCTTCAAATTCCGTCTCAAGGTTTGAAACCTTGCGTCTCGAACCGATCAACACCACATACCGGTCTTCAAAATTCCCAGTTTCTTTGGGCTGTGTTGAATTGTGAAACTTGAAAAACAAGTTCTTACGGAATCGCTTTGGAAGAGTAACGCCACCGCCATGTGATCTTGCTTAGCAACAACTTGTGTTCCTTCCCACGGTTCCGGTGCATCGAGTATTCCATGGACTCGAATACCGCTTTAACTCTTATTGCCCATATGTTATAGTTTGTGCTTGTTAACATTGGACATTGAAGAGCCGTTTTAGAATGTTCAACGGAGGTGGTTGACTCGACTCGCCTTGCACCATCCTTCTTGTCGTCTTACGTAAATTCTGGTGTAGTTTGTTCGACTTCCACCCTAGGTTCTAGAGGTCAAGTGATTTACTTCCTGCCCAAGTAAACCAGGTCGATTGTGCCTTGATAAACCCTTGGTCGATCCTTGCTTTACAACCCTTGGTCGATCCTTGCTTGATAACCCTTGGTCGATTGGATCGCCTTGCAACCGTGCTCTTGATACCAAATAAAAGCCACACGGATCGAACTTCACAAGCGAAGCAGAAAATATGGAACTCGCTCTCCAATAATCGAAAAGACTAGCTTACAAAAGCGATATCAAGTACACGTCCAAACTATGTGCTCGTTTGGATTGTTTATATAGGACTTTAGAATGAGCTCTCTATTCCTATTACAACTCTAATTAAGTAGAAAAGTCCTTATCTTAAAAGCTAAAAATAAGAATCCTAATTAAACTAGAGTTGTGAACGTCCCACTTGCTTGGAGACTCTTCGACTGTCCATATGCTCGGATCAGTAATTATCCCAACATGCACGAGATTAGTAAGGTTGGAACTTATTGGTTGCAACCTTATAGGAGTGCTTCCGATATCAATAGGTAATCTTTCTGATCAACTCGACTTTCTAAGTTTAGGAGACAATCAGTTATTTGGAAGCCTCCCTTCAAGTATAGGTAATCTAGTTGGTTTGACCTATTTACATTTAGGATCTAATCGGATTAAAGAAAAAATCCCCACTACCATTGGTAAACTTCAAAAGCTACAATATCTTGATCTATCTAACAATCAATTTTCAGGGCCTATCCCTGATGCCGCCGGGAACCTATCATTGCTGACTAAACTTCATTTAGAAATCAACAAATTAGAAGGCCATTTCCATCAAGCCTTGGGAATTGTAAAGAACTTAATGGTTTAATTCTTGATTACAATAGACTCAGTGGTAAAATACCCAAGCAACTTCTTCTACTTCCATCAATGACTAACATTTTAAGTCTTGAAGTAAACAGCCTATCTGGTTCAATTCCATCAGAAATTAAAAACCTCAAAATGTTGAGCTATCTGGATTTATCTTATAATAATTTATCGGGAACCATTACTAGTAGCCTTGGTGAGTGTATTAGCCTCACAAAGTTATACCTTAGTGGTGTTGGAATTATATAACATGACAATCATAAATATAAACAATAAACATCAAAGTAAGTGCGAAGCGTATAGGAACATATAATGAATAATTAATTAACTAAAGAATAAAGTATGCGTACCTTTCTTGATTCTAGCGAACAAGAATCAAATCCACAAACTAGCAATTAGGATGAACCACGATTAGGGTTTATAGGATTATAAGAATTACCCTTACCGCTTTGTAATTCAATCCAAGATAATAACAAAAGTATGTTATTACTATGTTCTTGTACACACGCACTAAACCGAATTAAAGTAATGCTAGTTTTTATCAAACAAATAACTTGATGTGGAAAAGGTTTGAAAATCGACATCCTAAAGGGATGTACGATCGGTTTAAGAACAAAACACACACAAAACAATTTTAGGGTTTAAGCAATGTGCACAAGAGATGGAAAAATAAAACCCTAGCCTTGTTTATATACCCAAGCAAACTTGGTGAACAAGTTGGTTTTCTTTCCTTCTTTCTCTCCTTGGCCGATCGATTTGGATATCCCATAGGGATTCGGAACCTTCCCAACTTTTGCAATTTAATTCTTTTCCATAAACATTTAACGACCATTAATCCATTACATTAATTACTTAACGTCCGTTAGTTATTTCGTTTAATAAATAAATAAATATAACATTTATATTTAATTATTAACTTTAAAGTGTGCAATCCCATAGTCTCGAGTTCGATCCTAACACACGTCTATTAATTTATTGTCCATAAAACCAACAGCTCCCACTTGGACATATCTTAATAGAGTGATCACATTCGGTTAGCGTCTAGCAACACTTCGATGCCTCTAGTACAACTCAAGCAAGGCTCCTGGAAAACCTTTTAATGATTTCTCATTATTATTATCCTTTTGTTTCTAATACCATGTTATATAAAGATATGGAATTAAGTCATTCTTTATTCAACCATTCTGTTTCTCGTTATTAGTGATTGAACAAGATTACCAAATCTTCTGAACATATTCAGGGGAGAACTTTGGGCATGGCCATGCAAAAGAAAATAACACAACATAGATCTCTTGGAAGGATACCGTGAACAAACATATAGTTTGTTTTGGTGAAGGATACCGTGAGGGGTATCAAGTTTGTGTGAGGAAAGGAATTGGATTTCGAAGCAAAAGAAAATAACACAACATAGATCTCTTGGAAGGATACCGTGAACAAAGGAAGGATCTTGGAGACGTTGTGGAGACGAAATCAAGACACACAAAGGAATTTGCGTGACAAATGCAAGGAGTAAAGTTGCTTGTGGATTGGTTGAAAGACACCGAGAGAAGAAAACAATCTAGGATTGTTTGTGAGAAAGAAAGCGTTAGCAACACAAAGAAGAACAGCAATAGCAAACAAAAACAAGCCGATCACTTGTTTGAGAAAATACCGACGGGTATTTGGAATTTGTTGTGAGACGCGGTGTGGAACAAAAGGAGAACAAAGAAGAGTATTGTAGGACAACGTTTCGGAGAGGGACAAGCAACAACAACGAAAAACAAAACAACTAACGAAGTTTTTTTGTCGTGGAGGAAATACTACCGAGTAGTATTAGTGAAAAAAAACAAACAAACTGTTCAGAAAGGTATTCAAGGTGTTGTGGAAGAGGTCTTGGAATTCGAGATAGAAGAAAACAACAACGAGAAACATTTGGTTGTTTGGAAGAAAACTGAGAACAACAAGTTCTAGGGCACGGTTTGAGAAGGAGGAATTCAAGTCGACACAAAAGGAGATACCAACGTGAGGAACAAGTTAGTAACATCGGAAAGATAAAGGATACTCGTTTGATTTGTGAACAGAATCAAGTCGCAAAGAAAGGAAGAGAACGCGTGGCGTGAAGATTGAAGAACAAGACTTAAACAATTAGGGAAATTATTCGACCGTAATTGTAAAAGTCTTGTTGGACAATGTTCAAAGTACATCGAAGCGAAAGCCGTGTTACTTTGATAGTTAATAACCGTTTGGTTAAAAGGTTACACGTAGTTATTGGCGGTTACAAAATTTAGTTATTAGTTAGTTATTTTCGGTTACACCCTTTCATGAAGGGACACAATGGTTATTGTGAAGCCTATATAAACGCGACATATGTAATGTTTTAAAGTGTGTCTAATGTTAACAATGTAACCGTGTTATGTTGTAAGTAATATAATGAATCAATTCTTGTCATTCTTGTCATTCGATCATGTGGAAATTCGCTATAAACAAGTGCAAAATACAATGCCCATTCAGAGTTAAATTTTTACAAAACATAAGCAGAGACTTTTTGCAACCTCCAAAAACAGTATCAAGTATGTTTTGCAGTTTTTCTTCCCCACACACAGAGAATTAATTACTAGGCCGTGAGCTTAGATGTGAAGAGCTAGTATACAAGTTCCAGAAACAACCAGACCTCTTTTGAGTCAGAGAGGCTATGCAGGTTATCTTTTGGTTCACATGTTTGTTTTTTAGTGACCATATTGATTTCGTGAATCAATATCAAATATTTGGATAATCATTCCACAACATTGACGCATGTTATACATGATTGGCTTTTAACATATATTAGGTATGCTTCATGCTTGTACATACTACATACTTTGTTGACATGATATATAATGCGACCCAAACACCCTTTGCTCTTCCGAACCTAATTTTTTTTTCTTTTTTTTTGTCATTAAACAGGTCAAAAACCGATATTGTCATGATTGTGAAGCGAAGAATTTGGCATTTCATGGAGGAATACAAATCTATGCCAGTACGCATTCCTTCTGAGTTTGTCACAGTTGCTACCTGATTGTAACTCGACTCATCAATCTGGAAGGTGTTCAAGTATAACCTGATTGTACTGACTCATCAATCTGGAAGGTTTTCAGGTATAATCTGGATGTCAAATGAATGGTTTAAACAGGGAAAAGGACTTGGCTCGCCTTCCATTGGTATGTTTTTTGACAAAGGTTTAACATGTGGGAACCATATATATATGATACCGGGTATGATTATAGAATCAGGTTGGGTTCTTTGAAGTGTAAAGGATATGGAAAAGGACCAAATTAAACATGAACTTTATTGGGTTTAAGCTATTAAATAGCCAAGTACTTTCTCCAATGTTCCGATATGGTACCTGTACTTTTTTTGCAACCTGGTTAGGTAGTGTACTTTCTCCAATGTACTGATATGGTACCTGTACTTTTTTTTTGTGTCAATATGGTCACAATCCAACGTGGCACTTGGGTTTGTGTGACGTGGCTTGCCCAGTCACTTGGGTTTGTGTGACGTGGCTTGCCTACGTGGTTTGCCAACGTGGAAAAAAAATTTTAAAAAAAAATTAAAAATTTAATTTGGAAAAAAAAAAAATTAACCTTTACGTTTTAAAAAAGAAAAGAAAGAAAACCTTACGTTTTTTAAATCGAAAAAAAAATTAATTTTTAAAAAAAATTTACGTTTTAAAAAAAAAAAAACTTTACGCTTTTTTTAATAAAAAATTTTAAAACTTTCTTTAAAACTTGCTTTTTTTAAACTTTTTGAAAATTTACATTTTTAAAAACTTGCGTTTTTTAAACTTGCGTTTTTAAACTATGCTTTTAAAAAACCTTTCTTTAAAACTAGTTTTTTTAAACTTATGTTTTAAAAAAAACTTTACGTTTTTAAAAAAAAAACTTTACGCTTTTTAAAAAAAAACTTTCTTTAAAACTTGCGTTTTTTTAAAACTTTACGTAAAGTTTTTTTTTTTTTTTTTTTTTTTTTAATTTTTTAAACGTAAATTTTTTATAAAAAAATTTTAATTTAAAAAAAAAAAAAAAAAAATTCTAATTTAAAAAACCGTAAGGTTTTTTTTTTTTTTTTTTTTTTTTTTAAAAAAACGTAAATTAAAAAAAAAAAAAAATTTTTCCAAATTAATTTTTTTAATTTTTTTCCACGTAGGCACGCCACGTCACACAAACCCAAGTGATGGGCAAGCTACGTCACACAAACCCAAGTGCCACGAGGATTGTGACCATATTGACACACAAAAAAGTACATGTACCATATCAAGACATTGGAGAAAGTACACTACCTAAACAGGTGCAAAAAAGTACATGTACCATATCGGTACATTGGAGAAAGTACGTGACTATTTAATAGCTTAAACCCAATAAAGTTCATGTTTGATATTTACTCAAACCGTGTATATTAGGCCAGCCTGTCGAAAAAGAAAAAGGTTGAACAATTTGATATTTACTATTTATGTCTTATTTCTACTTAAGGTGAAAACTTGAAAGTTAGTATTCTGCCAATTATATTGTCATTGTACATGTAACACAAAATGTTAGCGCATGTGGTAAACTAAGTTCACAAGGAAAGAAAATTGTAGTTTCAATAGTCGTAGCGAGATATATATAAGAATTTACATTATCTAAGAATTTTTTGTGGCTTATGGTAAAATATGATATCATTTTTATAGCAAGCTTCGACTATCTATTGTATTAGTCAGGGTTGGAGAATGGCCTTGGGACCAGATGAAGGAATTTGATGATAACATTTTAATCGTGAATTTGATCATTTTAAGGACATGTACATTGTGAGGCTTCTTAAAAGATATTTGGATGCTAAAAGTGTTTTTAAATTCTTAGAATACACTCCCTCATGGGCTAATTGATGTTGTAGGGTGGTGTACATAGCATAAACTTTGGAACATTTGTAGGGTGGTTTACAAAACAACAATGTATTATACAAGTAGTGTCGGAGACATTAAGTGTCCAATGGGCTAATTGAGGTTGTAGGGTGGTGTACATAGCATCAACTTTGGAACATTTGTAGGGTGGTTTACAAAACAACAATTTATTATACAAGTAGGGCCGGAGACATGTCCAATACACTAAAATGTCATATTGGCTTGTTAGCTCATTAACCAATTAGATTTTGTTTTTAAGTTCATTCACAAGACCTCTTAATTTAATTAATCACCAAACTATCCCCTAAACTTATAATGTTGTATATTTAACATCTTATTAAATTTAGTAATATAATATATTAAGATTGTCACCCGGTAAACTCTATATTTCTTTACATTAATTTTTATATTACTATTACATTTTTTTTGAAAAAATATATTATTGTTATACCTTTATTTTGTAACTACAAAATAAATGATTTTGTACCTGGTACAACACGTGAGGCAATAAATCTCATTATTTATATATGTCGGGTTATCTTATGTGTTTAACTTATTTTTATACCTATGCACTAGAAACATGGTATACAAATATGTTGCGAATAATTTTGATCGTGTCCTCCTTTCATGAATACTTAATAAAAAAACGCAACAAGAACACCCAATCCATCATAAACAAGATAACAATACCTAGTCGGTTCATTTCTTGAATGAAAATCCTAAAAGGGTATGAATCATAACAACCCGGCCACCTTCCAATTTAACAAAAATAATTTCTTTATTGGTTGTATTTTTCGGCCATGTTTATAATCAAACACACACATGGTGGACAAAAACAAAACAACATATGTTAGTGGTAGAAAAGGTATCGCTAGGTGCTTTGGGTCCTTCATCAAGGACTAATAAGTCTTTGTAAGTTTCTTCCAATGTTAAATTGTTTAAGGTTATGTAATAGAAATCTTGGACCGTTAATAAAGCAATATAAGTCTAGTCTTCCCACTCCCAAGTTTTCTTCAAAGTCTTTTATACATGGAAAATAGCTATTATTAGTCAAGGAATTAGTAGATGATAGACAAATAGTGTATTACAAGTCGTGCTATTTGGATGGCATGATTAAAGTTAAAATGCAATATAAGAGTAGTCTTCCCACTCCCAAGTTTTCTTCAACAAAGAAACACAATACCTTGAGTTAATAAATTGAGTTATCTTGAAAAGTATTTCATGCTAAAATGATAGTTAATAATTGAGTTATCTTGTAAATTATTCCATTGAGACATTTTATCAAACAATTTAGGTACTCTTCAAATGTCAACGTAGTAATGTCACCGTCTCCCATTTTCTTCAATTTCTTAATATTCATTGAAAAACAGAAATGGGATAAACAGGAAGTATAGAATAACTAAAAATAAAAACAAGAAAAAAAAATCTCAAACTAAAACCAATTAAACTAGCTCTCTGGCAGTGGCGTCAAAAACTTGATATATCTTTTAGACCAGGTCTTAAATTTATAATGACCTACACTACCTAAGTATTCCTAAACACTCTAGAACAGTGTACCCTATCGTGTAGTAGTATAGAGGCGGTAAGCACGGGTGTCATCACTAAGAACTAGGTTTTGGTCTATTAAATCGTGGCTATGTGCTTCTAATCTAGGAAACACTTTAAATTAACCGGTTTGTGTTTTGAATCAACAAGATTAAGATTAATAAACTAATTAACTTAAATAACAATAAAAGGAAATGATCTAAAATGCAGTTCAATCAAAGGAGAAATAGTGCTAACCTAGTTAATTTCTTATTAATCTAATGATCCGATTTTGTAATGCATTGTCTAATTCTAGTTTCATTAGTGGTTCTTTGGCCGCCGAGGTCCAATATGATTCTTTGTAACCTAAACCTATAATCAATCAATTAGTTCATAGCCATTAGGACCTTAACTATCCTAAATGACTTGCCTAATGCTAACAATACCACTAATTCGCCTATTAGCCTTCACTAACACTTCTTTACTTTGAATTCTTAAGTAATTTTCATCACCTACGTAAGAAATATGTTCCACCCTTTGTAACTAACATGATTTGTCATCTTTCAGCTTTTAACCTAATTGGCTAGTTCGAGTGGAACAAAGATATCTACATCTAACCAGTTTGATGCTCCTAATATGGAATATACGGATACGTTTGGTATTCCTTCTAATGACACCAACGAGGATGTGGATTCTGGTCGTACAATGGAAGTTAATGAAGATAAGTCTACTAAGACAGGTACTGCATCACAAGAACCCCTTGTGAGTGATTTGAAAGAGATGGAGTCGAGTGTGGCTCCTAATACTAGTGATTCTTGTAATCCGCCCGCCTCTTCTACTAAGAGAGTTAATCCTTTTTCTAAAGTGGGAGATATCGTGGTTTCTGATTCTGATGATGAGGTGGTTGCTAACCCATTTGATGAGTCTGCTAATCTATTCGGTGGTGGTGGCCAAGAGTTTGAAGGTAAGTATGATGACTATGATTACGATGACTATGCGAAGCAGGTTTATGATCTTCCTGGGAATTTGGATGCCTTTAATGCCATGTATGACACAAAGCTTCAAGGTCCTAGGAAGTAATTTTCTTTCGTTATGTCCTATGTTATCATTTGAGTAGTGGTTTGTTTTCTTGTTTAGAAAATAGGAAGTATCTTGTTATGTAAGCTTTATGCCTATGTAACGGGTTGAGATATGGGATTTCACTCATATCCATTGTACTTAAACGTTTCTTTGGTTTAAATATTTACCAGAGTGCAGGATTACTCCCCTTTACCCAAAAAAAAATAGAATCATATCATTATATTAAAAGGTTCGTAACAAGGATAACACACGAGGTGATTAGCCAAGCGTGGTAATAATAATAACAAATAAAGTAGATGAATCAATGTTTACGATGAGAATATTGTTTGAATGCGTGGAAATTTCCCTTGAGTAAACCCTAGTCGTTCCTCAAAGTAAATGATGTGTTGTGACTGAATTAGGGCTTGTATTTATAGGATTCGTTGGGCTCGTGGTCATTATGGTGTAGGCTTAAGTGAGACTTTACGCCGTAGATCTTTCAGGTGAAAATTGCCTCAAAACCATCATTGACTATGGTGTAGAGCTACGTGCTCTTCTATGTCGCAGAGATCATGTCGGCTAGTATTCAACAAGTCTTCATCTTGTATACGCCGTATATCAACATACATCAATATGATGTACATTACGCGGGTAAATAATGCTTCAAAGTGTCTCTTGTCTACGATGTAGATCATATGGCTTCTCTACACCGTAGATGCTTGTTTTCGAGCTATCCTTATTCTTTCCTTCGACCTTTGTCCAATTTCCGCGTCTTTCCACTCCAATGCTCATATATTTCCTATTATGCAAATAGAAAGCAATTAAGTACCAAATCTTATGTACAAGTAAGAAATATGAGAAATTTACGTGAGATATTCATAGTAAAAATATTGTACTATTTGATGTCAACGTGGAAAATCATTTGGTTATGTGGCTTGTAGATTCGCTAGACGAGGCAACGATACAACTAACAAACAAGCATTACGTGTTTTAGAGAATGAAGACCTCCTTAAACAAGTGAAGGAAGTTAAGACATATTCCAAAACCAAGGTAACAGTTGAGTCACGGAACGAGGCAACAAACATGTGAGCCAGGATAATGTTACTTTATCTAGATGATCTTATCGAAGGGTTGGACATGATAGAATGTGATTCTCTTTGCAGAAACCGTGGTAAAGAAACGTAGAGTGGTTAGAAAGTTTCAGAGTTCGAGACTTGGAAAGACAAGACTCGAGGACGAGTCTTTTCCAAGAGGAGGGGAACGATGCAGGGTATGATCGAGCTCCCGATCCTCTGGCTAAGCCGCCTTTTATTTAGTCAACATGTGAAGTCATGTGTTTGAATGGTTTGAGAAGATTGAAGGGAAAAACAATAATATAATCTATAGTTGTCGTAATCTATCTTTTTCATTTTAATAATTTACCTATTTTCGTTAAAGATTAGTATGGATTTTTAAGAGTTATTTCATTTCCTTATTTTAAATATAGCCGGGATATTTAGCTTTCTCTCCAAGATTCATCCGGACTATAAATCATTGTAATAGGTTTAGGTTTTTTAATAAGTTATTATGAATTGAATTAAAAGAGTGTTTCTCTTGAAGTCCCGTTTGGGCACCCTCTCAGGGTTTATCGAATCCTTTAATCTTTGTTAATTGTGTGGTTTCTTGCATTTACAACAGTTCTGCAAACAATCTTATTAAGTTTAGTAATATAATTAATTAACATCGTCACATGGTAAACTCTATATTCTTTACAACATTTTCTTTCTTACTATTACGTTTTTTCTTGGAAAAATATATTATTTTATACCTTTATTTTATAACTACAAAATAAATGTTTTGGTACCCGCTGCAACACACGGGCCAATAACTCGTTATTTGTACCAAAAGTCTTTTGTCCCAATGGTACCCCTAATTGTGTGACAAACTTACCAACCAAAATGGTTTTTGGTTTAAGTCCTAGTTAGAATATGTGAGATAGTTTGTAGTTTGTATATGGGTTATGGTACAAAAAAGTTACTAAAGTTTTCAAAAAATATGTCCTAAGTTACTATATTTTCATTTTGTTCACTCAGTTACTAAACCTTGAAACTTTGTTCATCGAGGTTACTAAACTTATAAAAATATAAGTTCGGTTATCGAACCTTTAAAGTTGTTCACTCGGTCTTGAACTTACCAAAAATATACATATTGATTACTCGGAAGTTCAAGAACACGAGTGAACAAAACGAAACTATAGTAATTTAGGACAAATTTTTGGAAAACTTTAGTAACTTTTCTGTATCGCATCTCCTTCTACCGTTCTTGACATGATCAAGAGTTTCCCTCGTGGTATTTCTTGTGGGCGAGATGGGCTGCGCGCCCAACACCTTTTGGATTGCTTGAATGGTGCAGTTGTGGCTATTTCTGATGAGTTGATCACTTCTATTACCCAAGTTGTGAACCTTTTCTTCTTTGGTAAATGCCCGAGGGTCTTGGGTGAGTACATTGCTAGTGCTCTCTCACACCCTTGGTCAAACCAGAGGGGTATTCGTCCTATTCTTTGTTGGGACTATTTGGGCGTTTAGTTTCCAATGTATGTGCTTCCATGATTGGTCACTCTTGAGACGATTATTTGGATGACTTGCAATTTGGTGTTGGTGTATCGGGGAGGGAGGCTATTCTTCATCTCGTGAATCGGTTGGTTGAGGACCGGGGGGGTGATGTTGGTCTGTCTATGTTGTTGGTTGATTTTAAAAACGCTTTCAACATGGTGGACCGGGCTGTTATGTTACGTGAGGTACGGCTTCATTTTCCGGCTATTTCGCGGCGGGTTGAATTATGTTACTCTAGCCCTGCCACATTATATTATGGTGAGCATACTCTTTGGTCTCATCAAGGCGTGCAACAAGGTGATCCGCTTGGGCCTCTTCTTTTTGCTTTAGTGTTACATCCCCTGGTATGTAAGATTAGAGATTCTTTTGACCTTTCCTTTCAAGCTTGGTATCTAGATGATGGCACTATTATTGATGATACTTTGGTTGTGGGTAAGGTTTTAGAGTTGATTATGAGGGATGGACCTTGTCGTGGCTTACACCTCAATCTTGATAAACTGAAGTTTTTGCCACAGGAGGACCCCGAAGCGGTATCTTGGTGTTTTCCCCAATATTTCTCGCCTCACATGGTGTTAAATTATTGGGTGGACCTGTTAGTGCGGATTTTGAGTTTGGTAGTAAGTTGGTTCTGAAAAGGGTTGCTAAAACTATTGAACTTATAGAGGCAGTTGCCAAACTTAATGACCCTCAATACGAGTTGTTGCTACTCCGTACATGTGCTGGTATTTCCAAGTTATACTTTTCTATGCGCACATATTCTCCTCGGGTCTTTGGTTGTGGTCAGGTTTCTTTTGATGAGGCACTTCGTTCTTCTTTCGAGCGTATTTTCACTGCTTCTGGGCCCGGTTTTGGTGATTGGCAATGGAGACTCGCCACCTTACCCTTCGCTTTTGAGGGGCTTGGTTTATATTCTGCAGGTGATGTCTTGAACTATGCCTTCCTTGCTTCTAGACTTCAATCTGCTAGTTTACAGTCTAAGCTTCTCCTTAGTTCTGGTATTGTAACTGCTGGTCCTTCTTTTGATGATGCTCTACGTACTTTTAATGTGAATATGGATATTGACCTTTGAGTAACCCTAGCGAGGTCGCGTCCCAAACTTATGAAGAAATTGGCGATATATATTTCGATCTAGTTACCCAACTGTTGAGTCTACTTTCCATCTTTCCCTCGACAGATGGCTTTATGGAGTTCACTAAGGAGGATCATACTGGATTGGCTTAGGGTGGCTCGATATCCGGGTGGAACAAACTATGAATGCCGTGGCTTATCGTTGTGTGTTATGCTATCGGTGGGTGTTCCTCTTTTCACCGTTCGTGTACCGTGTTCGACTTGTTCTAAGGTATTTTACGGAGATATTTATGGGGATCATGTTGTTTCGGTATGCGGGTATTGTTGGCATTAAACATCGGCATAACCTTGTGCGTGATGTTCTTGTGGATATATGCTCTCGGTCCGAATTTCGCTCGTAAGGAGGTGGATATTGGGCTTTGTGGAGATGGGGACATATCTTTGGGCCCGGTGATATCTGACTTTACTCTTGGGATAGTGGGCGGGATGTATGTGTTGATCTTAAGGGATCGTCGCTCTTGACGCAATCTGAGATAACTGATTTTATGCCAGGGCGTGTGATCATTGATGCGACACGGCGTAAACGAGTCAAATACGATGCTAAATGTGCGGATATTGGATATGGGTTTCTCCCTTTCCTTTTCTTCTTTGGCGAACTTGAGAAGGACGCGAGAACCTTGCTAAAGCGTATTCGACGATTCTCTATGACTCAAGACATTGGAGCGCGTGATCTTTGTTCATATTTTTAATAGGATTGGTTTTGCTATTGCTAGAGGTGTGGGGCCCGATTAGTTTCGGCTTCCCACCAATTTTTGTAAATCATATGAGTTTTAATAAAAGTGTTTGTTTAAACAAAAAATAATAATAATAATAATAATAATAATAATAATAATAATAATAATAATAATAATAATAATAATAATAATAATAATAATAATAATAATAATAATAATAAAATAATAATAATAATAATAATAATAATAATAATAATAATAATAATAATAATAATAATAATAATAAACTATGAATGCGGGGCTTATCGTTGTGTATCTTGTGCTATCATTGGGTGTTCCTCTTTTCTTTGTTCGGCACCGTGTTCGCACTGCTCTAAGGTTTTTCCCGGAGATATCTGCGGGGATCACGCTGTTTCGTGTCGGGTTTTGTTGGCATTAAACATCGGCATAACCTTGTGCGTGATGCTCTTGTTGATATATGCTCTCGGTCGTGATTTATGCTCGTAGGAGGTGGATATTGGGCTTTTGGAGATGGGGACGAGATCCTTGCGACCGTGACATATTATTCTACTCTTGGGACGGTGGACGTGGCGTATGTGTTGATCTTACGGGTTCGTCGCCTTTGACGCAATCCGGGTTGATTGATTTTATACTAGGGCGTGCGATCGGTGATCTTGCACGTAAAGCGTGTCAAGTCACGATGCTAAATGTGCGGATATTAGATATGGGTTTCTCCCCTTCTCCTTTTCTTCTTTTGGAGAACTTGAGAAAGATGCAGCTACCTTACTTAAGCGTATTCGACAATTCTCTATGACTCAGGACATTGGAGCGCGTGCAGCAGTTCATACAGGATTGGTTTTGCCATTGCTAGAGGTGTGGGGGCTCAATTGGTTTCGAGGCTTCCCACTAATTTTTTGTAATCCTATGATTTTTTAATAAAAGTGTTGTTTATAAAAAAAAATTAATAATAATAATAATAATAATAATAATAATAATACTCGTTATTTCTATATGGTTATCTAAAGTGTTTAACTTATTTTTCATACCTATGCACTAGAAAAATGGTATCAAATCTGTTGCGATTAATTTTGATCGTGTCCTCCTTTGGTGAATATTTAACATAAAACGCAACAAGAACAAGAATGCCCAATCCATCATAAACATGATAACAAAACCCAGCTGGTTCATTTCTTGACTGAAAGTCCTAAAAGATATGAATCATATGCATGGCGGACAAAAAACAAAACAACTTTATGTTAGTGGTAGAAGAAGGTACTACTAGCTGCTTTATGTTATTGGCGGGTTAATGAGTCTTTGGTAAGTTTCTTCCATTGTTATATTGTTTAAGGTTATCTATTAGACCTCTTGGACCGTTATCCCTTAAATTAGAGTTATAATGCAATATAAGTCTAGTCCTTCCCACTCTCAAGTTTCTTCTAAGTCTTTTATATATATAAAATAGTTATTACAAGTCAAGGAATTAGTGGGTGATAGACAAAAGTAGTCGTGCTATTTGGAAGGCATGATTAAAGTTATAATGCAATACCTTTAGTTAAAAAATTGAGTTATCTTGTAAAGTATTTCATGCTAAAATGATAGTTAATAAATTGAGTTATCCTGTAAAGTATTTCATTGAGACATTTTATGAAACGGTTTATGTGCATATTACAACTGACTTGTTTGAACAAGAGAAAATAAGACTTGCATAGAATGTTTTAGTAGTATTAATAGATAGATTTGACATAAAACGACAATACCCACTCCATGAAAAACATGAACACAAACCAAATAACATAACCCACCTTCCAGTTTAACAAAAAACCAATCTAAATGTGTTTAATTCATTATACACAAACACAAAACAAAACAGCTTAGTTAAACAATTGCTTCTAGTATAGAAGTCCTGTACGAAATTGCATGATTGTTTACAAGTTGCGTCTTTTATTTTTAACTGCAAAATAAATGTTTTCATACCCGCTGCAAAACTCGGGCCAATAATTAAACTCGTTATCTGTATATGGTATCGTATATGTTTAACTTACTTTTGATACCCATGCACTAACAAATGGTAAACGAATCTGTTGTGAATAACTTTGATCATGTCCTCCTTTCATGAATACTTTACATAAAACGCAGCAAGATCTAGAATACCCAATCCATCATAATTAAACATGATAACAGAACCCAGCTGGTTCATTTCTTGATTAAAAATCCTAAAAGTGCATGAATCATAACAACCCACCTTCCAATTTAACAAAAATCATTTCTTGATTGGTTGTGTTTTTTCAGTCACGCATTTTAAAAGGTATTGCTAGCTGCTTTGGGTCCTTATTGGCAGACTAATGAGTCTTTGGTAAGTTTCTTCCATTGTTATATTGTTTAAGGTTATCTAATAGACATCATGGACCATTATCCCTTAAATTAAAAGTTATAATGAAATATAAGTCTAGTCTTCCCACTCCCAAGTTTTTTTTTCAAGTCTTTTATACATAGAAATTAGTTATTATTAGTCAAAGAATTAGTGGATGATAGACAAAAGGTGTTACTAATCGTGCTATTTGGATGGCATGATTAAAGTTATAATGCAATATAAGTCTAGTGTTCCACTCCCAAGTTTTCTTCAACAAAGAAACGCAATACCTTGAGTTAATGAATTGTGTTATCTGGTAAGTATTTCATGCTAAAAATGATAGTTAATAAATTGAGTTATCTGGTAAAGTAATTCATTGAGACACTTTATCAAATGGTTTATGTGCATATTACAACTGACTTGTTTGAACGATTAAACATATGCAAATGAACTCAAAAGAAGTCAAATCTTGATAGATAGAAAAAAACGCTATACCTTCAAATTATAGGGTTTTAGTGAATGTCTTCTAAACACCATTGATCACTCAAACCTAAGAACAAACCTAAGAACAAAGGTATTCTAAATGGGTTTTCTCCAGAAAATTTCTTTGCGATTTTGATTTTGTACTTCAAAGTTTTTTTAAGATGATCCAACCGAAGGTGAGGAATCTAGATGGAGTTAAACATACAATACGATTTTTATGATTTTCAAAAGTCTGATTTTATGTGGAGCGAAGACCGATATTGTCAAGATGGAGTTAAATAAACATACAATATGAAACTTTACGAACTTTAATGATTGTAGTGCAGAAATTCAAATTTTGAGCCGAAAACCGATATTGTCAAGATTGTGGAGCGAAGAATTTGGCATATCATGGAGGAAAACAAATCTATACTAGTACGCATTCCTTTTGAGTTTGTCACAGTTGCTACCTGATTGTAACTCGACTCATCAATCTGGAAGGTTTTCAGGTATAACCTGATTGCACCATTTGGATGTCAAATGATCAAACGATTTAATCTGGGGAAAGGAATTGGCTTGCCTTCCATTGTTAGCCCATTAGCTCATTAGCTCATTAACCTACCAGATTTTGTTTTTCTTCCATTGTTATATTGTTTAAGGTTATCTAATAGACATCTTGGACCATTATCCCTTAAATTAAAGTTATAATGCAGTATAAGTCTAGTCTTCCCACTCCCAAGTTTTTTTCTAAGTCTTTTATACATAGAAAATAGTTATTATTAGTCAAGGAATTAGTGGATGTTAGACAAAAGGTGTTACTAGTCTTGCTATTTGGATGTCATGATTAAAGTTATAATGCAATATAAGTCTAGTGTTCCCACTCCCAAGTTTTCTTCAACAAAGAAACGCAATACCTTGAGTTAATAAATTGAGTTATTTTGTTTGAACATATTACCTTCAAATTATAGGGTTTTTGGTGCATGTCTTCTAAATGCTCCGTGAGGAAAGGATCCCAGAAGGCAAAGAAAAGGCAATAACAACCAAACGTAAATATCTGTCATATTATTGTTTCAACTTAGTTCACTAAATAAGATCTTGTCAACAACAAAAGGCAATAACAACTTAACGTTAATATGTATCATATTATATATAGTTTTAAGGCTATACCTTCAAATATCACTGAAATTAGTAACAGATAATGTTGAAATCTCAGTCTCATTGTCAAAAAACAGTTTTTTTCTTCTCAAACTCTTTTAACTAATGATTATACGTACACTCAAGATTCATAGCAAAAAAGGATTTATGCTAAAATGAGTTATCTTGTAAGTACTTCATTGAGACATTTTATCAAACAGTTTATCTGCATATTACAACTGACTTGTTTAAACAAGAGAAAATAAGACTCAGATATGTTTTAATAGTATTGAAAGTTTTGTACCAAATTGCATGATCGGTTAAACAATTGCATCCTAAAGCCAAAAGGAAGGTGTCAAGTTGCTTACATCTTTGAAAAACTCACATATAATGTTTTAATAGTATAATATCCCTTAAATTGGATAAAGTTACAGTGCACAATAATTCTAGTCTTCCCACTCCCAATTTTTTCCATTCAAAGTTTCCCCTACCCCAAATATTCTTTCTCAACCCGACTATAAAAAGCCAATACATACTCTTATGAATTTAAGCTAATTTCCAAAAATGAAGTCACCACAAGCAATAATTCACTTATCATCTTCCTCTCTTATTTCTTTTCTTTTTTACGGTCTCGCGATGACATGTCTTACTTCCGCCACCATCTCCACTTCATATGGTGGTAATGAGACTGATTATCACGCGTTGTTGTCATTTAAGTCAAAGATCACCCATGATCCATACAAAGTTCTAACCTCGTGGAACCATTCCTTTCATTTCTGTGACTGGAGTGGTATTTCATGTGGAAAGCGGCACAAACGAGTGACGGTTTTACGACTGGTTTCGCAAGGCTTAGAAGGCTCATTGTCTCCTCATGTAGGAAACCTCAGCTTCCTCCGTGAGCTTTCTCTCATGAACAACAGCTTTGAAGGAACCATTCCTCATGAACTTGGTCGTCTATCTAGGCTGCGTCGTCTTTATCTTAGTATAAACAAATTCAGTGGAGTCATTCCAACAAACTTGTCTGGTTGTTCTAACCTAGAAGACCTTTGGCTTGCTCGAAATAATCTAGTTGGAAGCATACCCAAGGAGATGAGTTTACTCTCGAAACTTGCTGAGCTTGTAATTCCAGACAATAAGTTAACAGGTGGAATCCCACCTTTCTTGGGGAATATCACATCAATGGAAGTGTTCTCTGCTACCAGGAACGCGTTGGGTGGGAGCATTCCAGATACCTTGGGTCTTTGGAAAAGCTTGACGGCATTTGACGCTGGTGAGTGCAACTTATATGGAAGCATCCCTCATTCCATTTTCAACCTCTCACTCCTAGTTAATTTAACCATAGCTGCAAATCACCTCACCGGAAGTCTTCCTTCAGAAATTGGTAATCAGCTCCCAAATCTTGAGTTCCTTCAGTTATGGGGTAACGAACTGACAGGAGTTCTTCCACCTTCTCTTTCTAATTGTTCTAAATTAGGAATTCTTGAAATGAGTCACAACAATTTTAGCGGCAAGTTGACAGTTGATTTTTCAAAACTAAGAGATATTAATATAATTAGATTACAGTACAACAACTTCCATGGACGCGGAAAAGCTGATCACATGAGGTTCATTGATTCTTTGAAAAACTGCGCCAGATTAGTACAGTTGGTTCTTACTAATTGCAACTTAATAGGAAAGCTTCCGATATCAATAGGTAATCTCTCTGATCAACTCAGCTTTCTAGGTTTAGGAGACAATCACTTATTTGGAAGCCTCCCTTCAAGTATTGGTAGTCTAGTTGGTTTGACCACCTTATTATTAGGAAATAATAGATTCACAGGAAACATCCCAAGTAGCGTTGCTAAACTACAAAAGCTACAAGTTCTTGATCTACATAGCAATCAATTTTCAGGGCCAATCCCTGATGCCATTGGGAACATATCACTGTTGACAGAACTTTACTTAGATTACAACAAATTAGAAGGTCATATTCCATCAAGCCTTGGGAATTGCAAAGACCTTAATAGGTTAACCCTTGCAGACAACCGACTCAGTGGAAAAATACCCAAGAAACTTCTTCAACTTCCATCACTAACTTATTTTTTAGATCTTTCTCAAAACCGCTTGTCTGGTTCCATTCCATCAGAGATTAAAAACCTCAATAAGTTGAGCGAGCTCTATTTATCTTATAATAATTTATCAGGCAACATTACTAGTAGCCTTGGTGAGTGCATTAGCCTTACAAAGTTAGACCTTAGTGGCAACAGATTTCAAGGCGTAATACCATCATCATTCAGTTCATTGGGAGGATTGGGGGTACTCGATATTTCTGAAAATAATTTATCAGGCAGAATTCCACAGTTTTTAGAAAAATGGAAATCCTTGGAGTATTTGAACCTATCCTTTAATGATTTTGAGGGTGAAGTACCGACTGTAGGAGTGTTTGCCAATGCAAGCGCATTTTTGGTTTTGGGGAACGACTAGCTTTGTGGTGGTTTGGTTACACTTAGGTTACCCAAATGCAAGAAGACGGGTAGTATGAAAAAAAGGTTTCCTTTCTTCATATTATTCATCGTGATTGCAGTCACGCTGCTCGTCATATTATGTTGTGTGTATCTTTGTGTAAGAAGAAACGCAGCGATCAACCATCTCGGTCTTCAGAATGAAAGCTTGAAAGTTTCATACAATCAGCTTCTCAAGGCTCGATGGGTTCTCAACAACAAATTTGATTGGCGAGGGTGGGCACAGCTCTGTTTATAAAGGAATCCTCGATTCTAACGATGTTGCTGTCAAAGTTTTGCATCTTCAAAATAAAGGAGCCCACAAAAGTTTTATAGCAGAATGTGAAGCATGGCGGAATATTCGGCACCGTAATCTGTTGAAGATAATAACTTCATGTTCGAGTACAGATTTCCAAGGCAATGATTTTAAAGCGCTTGTTTACGAGTTTATGCCCAATGGAAGTGTACACGATTGGCTTCATTCAAGTGCATATGCATCGAAACTCAACCTTCTTCAAAGAATAAATATTCTTAGAGATGTTGCCATTGCACTTGATTATCTTCACAATCACTGCCAAACAACGATTGTTCACGGTGACTTGAAGCCAAGTAACATTCTACTTGATGATGATATGGTGGCTCATGTTGGAGACTTTGGTTTTGCTCGGCTACTTGGTACAGACTTAAACCAAAACAGCTCAACCGGGGTTAAAGGAACAATTGGTTATGCACCTCCAGGTAATATATGATTCTTGTATTCCATGATGCTTATATCTGTACTTGCAGATTATAGTTTTGTATACTCACTTATCATTGTAATTTCAGAGTATGGTATCGGAGCGAGATGACAAGTTGTGGGACGCCTACGTTTTGGAATATTATTACTAGAGGTGATGACTGGGAAAAAGCCGATAGAGCGACATGTTTATTGAAGGTCTTAGCCTTCATAAATTTGCTTGCATGGCATTACCGGATCAAGTAATCGATGTTATTGATAATGATGCAATTGTGTTGCAAAGTACCGAAGCGAATGCAAAGAAAGTGGAAGAATGTTTGGCTGCAACTATCAAGATTGGAGTATCATGCTCTGTGGATTCCCCACCCCAACGACTAAAAATTGAAATTGTTGTCAATGAGTTGCAGCATATTCTCGATATGCTTCAAAATATATAAGGTACTCTATTCTCCCATTTTGTAAAATCTGATTTTACATGAGTTTGCTAAAAATCATCACTCAAATGGTTTTATTTTTCAACTCTTTCAGGTCTATCATCAAGCTTTTATCGTGAAGTTGTAGGAAACTGCAACAAGGAGCGGTGCATGTCGTAGTTAAATAATTGTTAAGTTGTTAAAGATGTTCGTAATTATGGTTTAATTTTCTTGTTGCATAAGTGTACGAGATATAAGTGTACGATTACTTTCGTGGTGACGTATCATATGTATCAAGCATGTTTGTAAGTGTGGTTTGATTTCCATGAATCCAATTTGTGGTATTGAATTCTACTTAAGTTCTATTTGGTGTTCGATTCTAATGAACAGCCTAATGTTATTCGTGTTCTTTGACTTTCAGTTCATAAATTTGTCTTTTTCTTGAATATCTGAATCACAAAGCTCAAGGCTTCCCCCTCTTCTGGTTTCGAGCAGTGTATGGTCCAATTTTATAGAAAGTTAACCTCATGTTTGGTTATACACTTGTACCATGCATTCGGCTAGTAAAAAATCATTATTAGTACTGCAAGTATACTGTATTAAAATGGGTCAATAATGACCAAAGTATATTTCTGATACATAAATCAGCTCGAATATTTTGATACTTTTCGTATTCCTTATACAGTTAGTGAAACTCTATTTTCATCGGATAAGTGTTTGGATAAGCAATCCCAAACTCAAACTGTGTATTGCTATTTAGTCTAAGTAAGCCCAAACAGCCCTTTAGCAGTTAATGTGCAGCTTTATGGTCATCATTGTTGTTTTAACCATATTTCTAGAAATACAACCGTTTAGCTTTTGGACGTTGTCTCTCCTATTTGAAACGATAATAAACGGAGACTTTAGCTTTTACGTCAGATTATGATGTATACTTACAGTAGCTATTATGTTACCAAACGCTTTGAAAAAGTAGGCTTGAGACATGCTTCTTAACATGTAACTTGTTTTGAAATGCAGTCCCAAACGCCTCTTTAATCTATATGGATTTTATTGATCCTTTATATGTATGGATTGATTGACAATAGGCGAACTTAAGAGGTTATTCTGGAAACTGAATAAGCTGTACGTTAAGTTAGTTAGAGCAAGTATTAAGTGTCTATAAAAGTGCTTAAGCAGTAGCAAAGAAAGGATGTTACGAGGCATTTACTTTCAAGCTGAAATACATAACACAAGTGTGTTAGTAAGAAACGGGAGTTATTACGTATGTTTAACTGTTTAAGGTTGAAACTAAACAGTGATTAGTATGATCCTGCCTATATCTTACAAGAGTGAAACATATAGTTACATTCGGTGCATAATTATCATATAATTGTTTATTTTCGACTTCTAATTTTACTTTCTTACTTGGATGTATTAGGATGATCGTGACCCATCATCTCGTCATAGATTAGAAAAGAGAAACAGGATGAGGCATGGTATGTAGCGTTTGGATATTCTGAAAGTTTTACAAATGATTAATATGCCAATTTTTACCTTTTTAATGAAATGACCCAAACTGACCCATTTTAAGCAATTTTTAATTTTTATATCTTTTTTACATAGCCGGAATCTACATGTAGGACCCGACTTTTAAGCATTGAAAGATCAGAACCGACATGTTGGACCTGTTTTTTAAGCTATGTTTATATCTTTTTAACATAACCTGAACTGAACCATTTTATACGGGTTGATGTAGTCAGATTGCAACTTTGTAAAATAAAGAAAAAAATATATAAATTTTTTTGGTACTCTCCATTAATAAGTGGTCAGTATGTTAATTATGAGTACAAAAGCTCAATATATATGAAATCATTAAAAAAATTTGATTTGGGAGGTTCTATGTGCCGGGCACTGTTTTTGTTCTCCAAGTTTCTTTTTTATTTACCACTTATAAGTAAAATGGGTCAAAATAGCCATCTGTACTAGTGTTGGTTAGTTGTTGTACTGACTGCTTTCGGAACCTGTTAACACTAGCTAACATATGATTGTGTTTACAAAACAACCAAAATGAGGCATCTAACTTTAAAAGTTCCACCTAATGCATATTCCCGGAAGCCCAAATGAGGCATCCAACTTCAAAGCATCTAATTGTAAAGAAATTTATCCAACATTCCTAATTTCAATCAAACATATATTTTGTACCTTTGAGAATGGGCGTCTATGCACTCATTATATTACAGTTATTAGCATGAAACACCAACATAAATTTTCATTTGTCCCATTTTCGTCATTGTACGTTTTTGTACTTCTGTGTCAAACAAATCTTATTAAAACCAAGACAAGGATTTTCAAGAAAACATACAGAGTAATTATTAAGAAAATATCAATATTCGAGGTAACAAAATAACCAAATATCATCAATATTACAGGTTGCACGAGTCATCATTTCAGCAACACACATGTTTGTATTTTATATACAAAAAAACACTATATTTACTGCCTTATACTGGAAATAAAAACACGCGAGTCTCTACAAAAACAGGTTAAAGAACAGAAACACCCTAATGCAAAGCGCAACCAAGAAATAGAAGCATTAGTCATGACTTAGAGAAAATGAGCCTTTTTTTCCTTTTATAGATTTTAAGTCACGTGTGTTGAAGGCGTCATACCAAGTTAATGAAAAAAGTCATCTATATACCATGATAAATAGCAAGGTTGTAAAAATCACTCGGCGGTACCGTGGCGGTTGACCCCCGCCAAGTGCCATAGCCGCCATAGCGGCGCCATGGCGGTGACCCTAAATTACACAGGAATTTATTAAATAAATGAATATTAGCAAGATTAATTATAAAAACTAGCTTAAATTAGAACAAAATCAATAAAATCGGAGTTAATTGCCGTGAATTTGAAAAAAAAAAAAACCCAGATCTGAAGTTGACCACCGTTTACCGGCGTTGACCAGCGTTGACCAACCGCCGCCAAGCTCCGATTTTGACTGATTTTTGACCGATTTTGACCAAAACGCCATGTTTGACCGATTTGGGAAATATCGTGGCGGTGGACCGCCGATATCCGCCATGGCGGCCGCCATGGCCGATTTTTACAACACTGATAAATAGGAACATTTATAATCAACACAGTTGTAACTTTACAACATGAAAAATAGGAACATTCATTTCATAATTTATACCTGCAATTTAAATTTACATGAAAACAGAATTGGATACATGCTTTCTATTTTATCAGCTACTAGTCAGTTGCAACAAGCTACATACATAACATCAATATCTATCTAAGTCGTTTTCAATGTCAACTTCCCCATTTTCGACGCTGTTCCAGCCACCCAATCTGAATCTCAACAGCTTCACCTTCTATAACCTCAGTTTATTCCTTAATACTAACACCAATAGCTTTCCTAAAAGCTTGCATAAGTGCTTCAATCATATACATTTCTAACGAAAACAATTTGCTATCTATTGAATCACACGTGGTTCACATTAACTCCAGATCACTCGAGCATATGAGCTAGCGTAGTATCTCAGAGATGTTTCAACCCCAATTTTTGTAAATAAAACCTTTGCATCATCAGATATGTCAACATCTATGAACAGAACACCAGGAATGATCTCTGCTTTTCCTTCCTCTCGCCACTCTGCAACTTTTGTATCGATCTGTTCCTCAAATCAGCTTGTATTTCTCCGGTGTCACCAGTGAAAGAGCAAGAAACCCTGTGTTCTGCATTTCATAACAAAATAATTAAGTTTTCAGCAAGATCAAGTACCATAGTTATTCATCATGCAAAAGTTCACTTACTCCCCCCTGCCCCATAGACAACAGAAACTACCGCTGACAATTGCACAAAAAGACCATCTTTGTTTCTATTATCAGAAAGTGTAACTTCAAAAAACAACACAACTTCAGTTATTCATGTTAGCCTAACAACAGTTGCTTAAGCCATGACCATCAAAAGTTCCACCTAATGCATATTCCCAGAAGACCAAATGAGGCATCTAACTTCAAAGCATCCTAACTGTAAAGAAATTAATCCAAAATTCCTAATTTCAATCAAACATTATGTACCTTTGTGAATGGCTTCTATGCTCTTATCAGTTATATTACAGTTATTAGCATGAAACACAAACATACATTTTCATTTGTCCCACTTTTGTTATTGTAAGCTTTTTGTTCTTCTGGGTGAAACAAATCATTAAAACCAAGACAAGGATTTTGAAGAAAATGATACGGGGTAATTCTTAAGAAAATGTCAATATCAGAGGTTACAAAATAACCAAAATCATCAATAATAGAGGTCGCAAAAGTCATCATTTTAACGACATACATGTTTGTATTTTGTAAACAAACAGAGACTATATTTACCAAAAAAAAAAACCCTCGAGCCTCTACAAAATAAGGTAAAGAACAGAAACACTAATGCAATGCGCAATCTAGAAAGGGAAGCATGAGTCATGACTTTGAGAAAATGGCACTTTTGTTCCTAGCAAAAAAGAGTCCTACTAGATTTCAAATCAGTTAAATTATAAACTTTTAAATCACATGTGTTGAAGGCATCATACCAAATTGTAACCTAATGAACAATGTGTCATATAATCAACACATTTGTAACCTGAATACAATACTAATGAGCCCCCAAACACAGATAACACCTCTGTAGGCACTAGGATAGTTGCAGTACTTTTAAATATTTGAATGACCAAACTTTAAAATTAAACTAATTTACATGTTGACATGAAAACAGAGTTGTATACAAGCTTTCTTTCTTATCAGCTAGTAGTCAGTGCAACAAGCTAAATACCGTAACATATGAAAACATTACATATGGTTCCAAGCAAACTAGCACATGATCATACACAGTCTCCATCTCAGTCATTTTCAATGTCAGCTTCCCCATTCTCGAAAGACCCTAATTACCAAACAATTGCAAAATCTAGTGCATGCATACAACTAGAAGCCATTGGGTCATGATCATCATTCACATGTTCATTATAAAAGCATAATAGTCCGTATCAAGACTATGGTTTATTGGCAGTGATGAGTGACCCCTATCATTTTCGCATTCAACTTATTATGCAAGGTGGAAATGTAGTGGTCCTTCGGTCTATGGATGGCAGCGGGGTAGGGTTCGTTGGAGATTGCATTTCCCATTCCCGTCCCCTATCCCAAGTCCACATCCCCATCCCCATCCCCATCCCCATCCTCATTGGGGAATAGTTTTGCTTCCCCATCCCCATCGGGTGTTCTCCCTTGGGTCGAAGTGAGTAATCGAACGCACCCCGTTGGGTGACTCAAAAGGACCCACAACATACGACTCTTTTGAGTTCTAATGATATCCGAACACAATGAACAATGTGAACAACGATTATAGTGACTAGGAACTAACCCCCTCGAGTAAAGCAAGTAAAGCAATAAGCTGAAATTTCAATAAGCTGACAAGCCATGACATAAATCGAATTAAGGGAATAAGCCGAAAACCGAATAAGAAAGTTGTCTTATAAGTGAAACTAATTAATCCAAACATAAGCCGAAACCAAACAGTCATTTAGCCGATTATAATATAGTTGGTTTAAGTTTTTGGTCTTGTGTTTTTAATCCTTAGCAGCCACAGCAACAACAATAACCTTAACAAGAAACAAATCTCTTTTAATTTCACTTATTCCATTCGAATTAAAAGATTAATTACCAAAACAAATTAATTAAACTTCGAGAAAAACAAATTAACAAGAAACAAATATCTTTTAACACAAGCTTTCTTGATTAATCGAACAATGGAGGCTTGAATTAGACAATTACACCTCGAATTACAAAACCCCCCAAAACTATTTTGAAAAACCCTAATTTTATGTGAGCTTTACGTGCAAGTGAGGAGATAACCTGTGATTTTGCCCACTATCTTCATAGCCACGTTTCAACCATCTTGTGATATCTTTGATGGTAGCCTTCTACTTGAGATGTGGTGATGTTGACTTCAAAAAGAGGAAGAACAATACTATTCTCATGTTTTGGGGTGGGGTGTGGGGCGTGGGTTAATGTTTTTTTTTAGCCATCGTATTAATTGTACCCCGTGTCATCTGATGTTCCAATTTAAACGCAATATCCCGATACGCGTAAAATATGTCAAATATGTTTCTGGAAATGTTTTCATGAGCGTAATACTAAGGTATCATTATTATTTTGGAATTGGATTATAAAAGTTTTGCCGTAAATAAGTCGGTGTCGGTACGCGTGCGGTGTCATGTTTTCCCGAGACAATGAGATAACCTCTCGTTTTCATTCGTAAATCATCAGTATGTGTTAAAAAGTGATAGTTCACTTATTTCAATATAAAATAATAGTTTCGTGTGTTACTGCGTTATGCTTTGTGCCGGATAAACTTCCAAGACACTGTTTAAGCTTGCGTATGCTTAAAATTATAAATTAGATAATAATAATTTCACATTTACTATTAAGATACTCGGTGGAAAATTA
Organism: Chrysanthemum lavandulifolium; assembly: GCA_022545495.1. Taxonomy (NCBI): domain Eukaryota; kingdom Viridiplantae; phylum Streptophyta; class Magnoliopsida; order Asterales; family Asteraceae; genus Chrysanthemum; species Chrysanthemum lavandulifolium. The sequence continues at coordinate 3,956,229 of CM040241.1, forward strand.
CCGTGTGTGCGGTGTCAATATTTCTGTTGAAACGAGATAAATATTTATAACTATCAGAATATAATTGATTTGCATTCTCTGGTGTAATAAATAATATTATAATAATCCAAAATTTTTACGGGTTGTTATAACCACATATCAAGATAATTTGAAATCTGTCCTCTTTCTATTATTTTTATCAGGTCATAGCAGCAAAGAAGCATTCTATCTCACGAAACTATCCTTATGGTATCCAGTGTCCAGTGGCTACATAAACATAACTAGACTCAAAACACACATGTCCATCCTCTCTGGCACACTATTCCTGAGAAAAGAGAGTTTGAGTCAAAGAATGTCGGTACCAAGGTACATAGCCATCTGACCAATCTTGAAACCCAAACACTCATTTAAAGATAACCGCCATTTAATGAGCAGATATTTCCAAGTCTAACCCGTTAATCACTCGAGGCAGATTATTCTAGCAAACAATTTCATGACTTTTCCAGTCTGCAAGCCTTTTATCCATAACCATCCAAATTAATGATCATTTCATTTCCAAATCTGTCAAAGAAAATTGTACATAGAACGTATTAGAAAGTGTCTGTATATACAACAAAAATGAATCGTATTAAAAAGTGACATGTTAAATCCATACTTTTGACTACTACTACAGTGACCTTCAAATAAAAAACCTAATAAGCCCATTCTTAAAGTGTTTCGCTAAGATATTTTGAATACAACATAAACTTGGTAATCTTTGTTGGTTTGTGGGAGTTATAAACACGACAAAATGACTAAGAGTGTGTGAGCCGATGGGGCACACACGATAAACACGAGTATACGTGTTAAACGTAATTATACTTGAATAAACATACCCGTTTTATATGAAATTTGACCCGATCACAGATTTGACCCATGGGCCTTTTATTAGTTCCTGTTTGGGTCGAATTGGGGTGGTGCCTTGGGCCTTGTTGATCCCAAACGATCGGGCAAATAAGGAAGCATGGGTTTGGTTTGGATTATGACTTGTCGAGAAGTGTTGTACTCCAACTAGGAGTCGGTTTGATTAGTATATAAGCAAACACAATCCCTAACCAAACTCACGCATAATATTACTTCCCTAATCCCTAAAACCGATTCATATATTCCGTGCTCCTGCTCTTGGTCGATTGAATCTTCAAGTCGATTAAGGGTTTAAGGTTTTGAGTGAATTCTAGACTTGTCTTTGATTCAAGTGTTTAGTTTATTGGTTTGTCTTTGTTCCTGGTCTCCTTGTCGACACAACAACAGCATCAAAGAAGGTAGAATCTGCTCTGGTCGTTGTGTTTTTCCTCGGACAGAAGCTAGAGGAGATCGGATACACTTATCCGATATCGGGTGGAAATAGCAAAACAGTTTAGGCTGTTTTCTTTGTTCTCGGACATAAACTAAACATGTTTCTTGGGTTTTCTTTACATGGTATATTCAAGGTGTCAAAGTGGTTTATTGGTTTTATTATTTTGTTCTCGACTAGCTACTAATCGATCGTATACGTTATCGGGTTTGTATGTGATACTCATTGAGGTATCTATCTTTGATACTCGGGTTTTGTTTTGGTTTCTTGTTCGTTACTAAAGATCAATTGCAAAGCAAGGTTAGGTTTTCTTTTATTCCTTTTATTAATTAATTATTGTATTAATTAATTGTTTATTAATTACATGTTTAATATAATTGCAAATACTAGATCCATATCCGCTATGCATCAGAGGTTAATGGTTAACTTAGTTCTAAAATCCCAACAATCTTGACCCAACTCGAACCGGTTGACCCACAACCCGTTTGACTGTGTTTCCATTTGAATCGTTTCGACCCATGACCCATTTGGCCTATAACTAAACCATCACAGTAACAACTAGGTCAACATTTTGCCTTTAAACTAAACATGCTAACAGAGGTCACAAATTCTGGAGCAGATGTAGTTCATCTAGTCTGTGCATAAAATTTTGAACTACTTCTAGTTTAATTTAAGTGAACAATATGTTCTATTTATTTTGATTAATTACTATGTGTAACAGGACCACCAAAATACATTTCATCCTTATAAGGGATATGTAAGCATAACTAATCAGAATTTTTTTTGTTGTAGGAAATTGATGCAAGTTTCCGGTCAATAAATAGAGTTTTAAGATACATACAACAATCAAAAACACATATGATGCACATAAATGACACTATTCACATATTACATGTCTGCGCCACATCATTAAGTAAAGAGAAAAAGTTTCAAGCATATGCTACAAAATTGTTAATGTGCACATTATTATGAAAGAAGGGTATACATTTGACAATTTCGTGCAACCACTTAAAAAGGAGAATGGTGAATAAAGTTTTAGTAAAGAACTAATTCATGAGTTAGTTAATATCCGGGTCGGATAACATAATTAAATATACATTAGCATTATGTGCCAATTAACTACATAATTAGAGCACATCTTAAATGTAATTCGAACAATTATTTAAAATTAAACCTGGCTTTATATGAGGTTTAATACAAGAAGCACCTCCATCACGAGATCTCTTGATGCATCTTAAACTTAAGATCCTTATGTTGTTTTATGTTAAATCTCAAAGAGCTCGACATAATGTGGTGATCTTCTGTTCTTCGATTTCTGTGGAATATTAAGTATAAGTCATCCATTATAGTAGCATGTGTAAAGAGTTAACTTTTCATACAATAAAGGTTACACATTCATATTTCATAAGTGTTGGGTCCAATAAATTGACCCAATCACCCTGAACAAGATTTGAAAATAAAATAGCCTAACTCGCTATTTATTTAGTGAGTGACTCACTGATAAAGAAATCAGTGAGTGTTGTTTTGTACTCTTTACTTACTGATACGGTGTCAGTAAGTAAAATATATGAGCTACAAACAACACCAGTGACACTGAGATTTTGACAAATGTCTCAGTGATCCTGTAGACGCTATCTCTACATACAGACTGAGAAGAAGTCAAACAAGTACAAGACTTTACCAAAGAAGTGGGAATATTGTATGACACATTCAAAAGAATGGTTGGTGCTATTCCAAAAGAGGAAAGATAAAGATGGACCACATGATGGATGATATCTCATCTACCACCACATGTTACATCTCACCTACCACCACAAGTCTTTGTATTTTTCCTATATATATGTTTATATTGTAATAGAGATAGGTATGAATCCTAAACAAACACAATACATAGTATTAGTTGATAGGATCACCCTCTCATTGAAACACAAGCATAGCTTGGATCAATTAGAGTTTATTTGTCATTCAATGGGGATAATATAACGAAATTATCCCCGTAAAAAGTTGAGGACGTTATCATGTAGTCTAGTTGGTATTGAGTAATCTTGTAACAAATTGTTCTTCATTATTAATGAATGTGTTCTTCATTTTATCAAGATTTACTCAATTATTTGGACCAACAAGTGGTATCAGAGCTGGTGGATTATTCTCATGATCCAGATCCATTCAAATGATTGCTGATAACATTCTTGATTGTCAAAAAAAATTCAAGTGCAAACCTTCAAAAACTGCTACTGTAATAGCAATTTTTTAGGGGAAGAAAGACACTTGATATTGACTGAATGGCAAAAACATCACCCAAAAATATTGCCCGACTGAAATAATCAGTCAATATTCACCAAACAAAAACCTTATCCTCATATCACTCACCCACACACCAAATATAAACCCAGTTCACAAAAAAATTATTCCACCATCACCTTCAAAAATGAAACGTGGTTCAGTGTGTCTTGAGGTGTGAGATACTATAAGTATCACTATAAGTATCAGTGGGGTTGAGATCAGTATTTACACTTGCACTGAATCCTCCCTACACTGAACCCCTCACTGAAAAACAAACTTGAGCAACCCAGTCAAGTCATTGAACCTGGTCACTAAAACTTGACCTGAAACTACTGAACCCCAGTCACTGAACTGGTTGTGACTCTGACCCAGTCACTGAAACTTGAGAAACTTAAACCCCTCTCACTGAAACATCAGTGACCCTGGACCTAAGTGATGAACTTGCTGAATAACTTTGAACCTTCATATTAAAGCCAAAAAGGGCTTACTGAACTTTGAATCTAAGGATTAAAGTCTATTTTTTGCAACTTCAAAATTCTCATTGTTATAATATAGTACGTAAGAAGAAGCCTTATTGCTCACTTACTACTATTCAACCTTAGGCTATTTGTATATTAAATAGGGAGATTGGGTCCAATAAATTGACCCAATCACCCCGAACAAGATTTGAAAATAAAATAGCCTAACTCACTAAATATATAGTGGTGACTCAACGATAAAGAAATCGATGAGTGTTGTTTTGTGCTCTTTACTTATCGATACGGTGTCGGTGAGTAAAATATATGAGCTACAAACAACACCAAAGGACACCGAGATTTTGAAAAAGTCTTAGTGAACCTGAAAACGCTATCTCTACATACAGACTGAAAAATATGGGTGGGAACTTCCAAGAGAATAAGTCAAATAAATACCAGACTTTACCAAAGAAGTGGGAATATTGTATGACACATTCAAAAGGATTGTTGGTGCTTTTCCAAAAGAGGAAGATGAAGAGGGACCACATGGAGTGGATGACAACTCACACCAACCACCCCACATGTGACAAGTCTTTGTATTTTTCCTATATATATGTTTGTATTGTAATAGAGATAGGTATGAATCCTAAACACACAGAAATACTTAGTATTAGTTGATAGGATCATCCTCTCATTGAAACACAAGCATAGCTTGGATCAATGAGAGTTTATTTGTCATTCAATGGGGATAATATACCGAGATTATCCTCGTAAAAAGTTAAGGATGTTATCATGTAGTCTAGTTGGTATTGAGTAATCTTGTAACAAATTGTTTTTCATTATTAATGAGCGTGTTCTTCATTTTTTCAAGATTTACTCAATTATTTGTACCAACAATAAGTAATGTAAACTAACTTGATATAGAGGAAACTTGAATATACTAGATAAAACAGTTAACAACTATCATTCACAAGAAGGCAGCAGTATGATGATTCTATCCATATAATTCAAAGCCTTCCTGCATCTCAATATGTCTAAATCACACAATTAAGTGTGACGTTCGACACATTCAAATTGTTCCCTTAAAAACTACCCATTCCTTTTCCCCTGTTTGACCCGTTGTAAATGAACTAGAGTTGGCTCATTTACACGTAGATGAACGCCCCATCCTCTAATTTGTTTTACAAATTTAAAGTAGCTGGAAAAAAAATTGACCAGATTTAGTTAGCTCGAAAAAACTACCAATGTCAGTCCACGTATGAGTATCCTTCACTTTCAATACCCACTCCAAACTCGTTAAAAATAAATGAAAAGTAAAAGTAAACATGGAAAATTTCTAGGAGAAACTGTGTTTCATGAACTAATCTCTCACTCAAATGGCTCTTAGGCAGTCCATATTGGCAAGCTGGATCGGTTTCACACATAATATCTACTCTGTTATCTAACTTGATAATTAATGTATATACACTTTATGTTATCAAACAGAGTAGTACATAAAGCTCTGATGCTTGCTTTGTATGTAATAAAAACATATAAACGGATGATTGGCTCACAAATTAGAAAAAACCGAGGTAAATAAACATTTATCCAGATGAATTATATATCCTTTCTACACGCTAAAATGAATGGAAATAGTAAAAAGTATGTAATGATTTGGTATGTATTGTGGTACTTCTCCTAATCTCATTATCCGATATCAGATGAAAACTATCACATTCTTATCTCCATTAAGCTAGACTTACCTATATGCAAACTTAATACTAATTCATTTTATGCTGTAAGATTCATTTATATTGTCACTATCGAATAATATTTCTAGTAATCCATATATTAGGTCTTTGGTTTTACACATATAAAGTACTCATATGTTTATAGAAATGTTTTCAAACAACATAAATGTGCCTACACACACAAGATAATTTCATGTTATCAGCAGTCACCCAACCCAACCATTTTGCTAACTTTAAGCATCTATTAGCCCACATTCTGTTATGCGCCAGGCATGGAAAAGTTTATGTGACTGCAAATCACATGAAAACTAATGTAACACTGTTGCTAAATCTGCAGTTGCATTGATAGATATGTATAGACATGTTAACGGTTAGTCAAAGAACAACACACAAAATGCCCTTTTGCTCGGAATACATAAGGCAATTTAAAAACAACATCCGTCGATTCAAACGAGAAGTGATAAACTAGCGATAGATGCGAAACGTAATAAAGAAAACTTCCCATTTCGCAATTGACATGCAAAACTAAACCTAAAACTGTTTTATACAATGACTAAAAATATTTTCGAGTTGATTATCATACTAACGACTAAAACTTAATATTTCATTCTTATTGACACGTCAAACAATTTTGCATGTCAAAATCTAACGATAAAAAGTGTTGACGAGTGTATGTTAAACATATGAAAATAATCCTCCTTAGCCATGGTCAAGTAATAACTTTGGAATGGGCTCATGTTATATCATCAATGCCAAGGCTTATCATTTGTTCATCGGTATTTTAGCTTATGTGCAGCCATTCTTCTCTTAATCAGTAATTCCACCAATGATTTCATGTATCTAAGTCTCATGTCCAAGTGAAAATAACAAGTTTCTATATCCATGTTTTTATTTACAAGAAATATGTGATGTTGATACCGATGTAAACCTGAATCTATAGTGACAAAAATCGAATGCAATTTGACAAGTACCTTTGTATTCGATTGTATATATAGGCTTTCATGTTCTCTTTGGTCCACCTTATCTCTAAGCCCTCATGTTCTGTGATATCAATGAAAATGTCAAGCAAGTGTTCAGAGATGAAATGCCTAGTAGATCTTCCACTACAAACACATAATTTGAATTTTAACATTTATTTCATACAGCTAACAAACCTAATCTTAAAAGAAATGCGAACATGAACCCAAATACAAAAGCTTTACCAATAAACCGAGGTCATATGAACAAGGCTGCCAAGGATTCTATGTGGAATCGAGCTTTAAACCAACACTAACGGCGGCGTATAATTGAACCATCAACAGTTGGAATTTTTTGATTAAATGGATGTCGAGATACAGATTGCATACCGGTTGTCGAAGATTTTTGAACTCGAACCGTCAATTGGAAACATGTAAAAAGTTATTTAAGGGTTTATGTTTATGTGGTCTAGGTGAAAAGAAATAAGAAAGCAAAGTGAAAAAGAGAAGGGAGAGAAATCCCGCTCAAAAGTGAAAAGTTAACACAGGGCACTATTTTGTGGCCGAATTAGACCCCGGTTTTGCATTTCATAACCGGCTTTATGCCTTTGTTTTTGACGGTAGAGCCTTTTTTCCTATTAACAGGGCTCTATTAGGGGGGCTTTATTTCAGATTTTGTAGTAGTGTGAGAAAAGAGAGTTTATGAGTCAAATAATTTCAGTACCAAGGCACATAGTCATCTCACCAATCTTCAAACCCAAACACTCCCTTAAAGATAATCGCTATTCAATAACCGAGATTTCCAAATCTAACCGTTAATCACTCTAGGCGATTATTCTAGCGTGAAATTTCATGACATTTTCGAATGCAAGCCTTTTATCCGTAACCATCCAAATTAATGATCATTTAATTTACACCAAACAGAAACTATCCTTATGATTTCTACTAGCCAAAGACATCAGAAGACAATACAGCTTGCCTATCCCAAACACTATATCGCAGACAAAAAGCTTGAAGCAAAGGTTTTCAAAACCAAGATACATAGCCATCTGTTTAAACCTTTATTCGAAACACCGACTAGGCATATAACAACTTTTCGATCAACAAGGGAGGTATGGTTATGAACCGTTAGTTAGGAAAAGTAGCTTCATCTTTCATGACTCACTAGCCCCACCCTAAAGAAACCACCCTCACTCTTCACATAATCCCATTCATGTCAATATCCCATATCTTATATGTTTGAATAATCACTCGATTTCTTAGCATTAAGGCTCATATGTCGCAACATCCGAGTACAAACTCGATGAATAGGTATGGGCAAACCCGATTTAACATTCATACGCAAAATACAACTTTGATTGCCGATTGCAGATAAAAAATTTCAACCACCAATTTACCTCACGAATGTGAGGTAGAAGCATATCCAAGCAGATCGTTCTTCTTCAAAGGATACTTTCGCAACATTAAAAACATCTCACAATTAGATCAAACTTAAGATAGGATATAAGTAGATCGTACATCGAAAACTAATGAACCTTGCAACTTTTATAACCAAACTTGAAAGATAAATTCTTTAGATATGGTTCTTATCTTGATGCGTAACAAGGCAACGTACATTATATTAGCTTCAATCATGCCTAAAAGATACTAAGACGCATCGTATATGGATAACCATATGCTTAACTTATCTAGTTATTCATTATCGAAAACCCTTACTCCCCAAATAACTAATAAGCACTTTGGCATAAGCTTGTAAGTTCTTTATACAAGCTTACCCAAACACCCCTAAATCCGATATTCTCATGACGGTATCCTCGACAAACGCACGCTGCTTTACACATGATAATTAGGGAAAAAGAAATACATTCCAATGTATAACGACTTTGACATAAGCTTTACCCAAACACCTTCAATAAGCTTTTTAACTTTTTTTATACCCAATAACTTATTAACCTCTTAAAATAAGCCTACACAAAGTAGTAAAACTCGGATCACAAAGTGATCAACCATTACTAGCTACAAGGCCAGTGACCAGGGCGAGTTGAGTGAGCAGAATCGGCCAAAAGATTCAATTTGGTCACAAGTTGGTCAGCTCGGTGCTAACTCGTAAAAAAACTCGGCTTGATGTATTTTAACAAGTGTGTTAAAGTTTCTAAACATATACTTCTAGGGTCCATGAACATTTATATAGTTCTATAAACATGTCATACTCTTACACATAGCTTCGAAACATATATATAAAAATTCCTATCTAAGACTCTGAGTACTCCCTGCCTAGGCCGATAACTCACTACAAGCAAAACAACAGACAGTATTTGCCTCCAATCATGCCCACAATATACTAGGAGGACGTTTAGGTAAGGTAAGAGTTAATAAAACTTATGCACTCTCGAAATACCCCAAATTAATGGAATCAACTTATTAGCTTAATCATCCCCTCAAAAATACATAAGCCCTTTAAAATAGGGAAAAAATCAATAGCTTTTTAGCTTTATTAAAACACAATAAACTATTAAGCTCTTTAACTAAGCTCATCGAAACAACCCCTAAATCCCAATGATTCCCATGGCAGCTATCTCTCACACAAAATCAAATTGCTCTAAATAACTATGATTCAATAACAAGGCTACATACATTATATTGTGGATATTAAGATGATGTTACGTATCAGGATAACCTTATGCTTAACTTATGCTTTTATTCATTATCGAAAAAACCCCTGTTCCACCAAATAACTAATAATCACTTTGGCATAAGCTTACCCAAACACCCTCTAAATCACATATTCCCATGACAGGTATCCCTCTCACAAACTCACGCTGATCTACACATAATAATTAGGAAAAATACAAATACATCCCAATGTATGAGCTTTTTACCTCTATTTTATAGCCAATAGCTTATTAACCAAAAACCCATGTCACCAAATCTCTCATTTCTTCACACTTTGACTACCAAACAGTTTTGAAGTTAAATAAGAGGGTTAGGGTTTTTAATTTTCAGAAAAATTGGGGATTTTGTTTAAATTGAGGGAATTTAATAAAGGGTTTCTGTTTCGTTTGTGTTTGGTGGTGGCTGCCGGAGATGGCGATGGTTGTTAGATATTGTTTCAGAAAATGAATAATGAGGAAACAGGTTGAAGGTTTGGTGTGTATTCAGGGGCGGACATATGCTTATAGTATTGGGGGTGCTTCAACCAAAGTGTTGTGGACACTAAAAAACATGTAGGAAAAAAGTTGAAATTGGTAGAAAAAGGTCTGGTGCCCCCACCCAAATAATCAAAGTGCCCTCCTCGCTCTCGGATAAAAGTGGAAATTGTTTCCGGTGATTCTGTTTGATCGGAAAAAATGGTGAAAAGAAGGCAAGGGGTGGTAGATGAAGAGGGTGAACTACACTCTCAAACTATTTTATTGGTTAGTTGGTCAAACTTTTTTTATTGGGTTAGTAAAAGTAAGTTGCTTTTACTTTGGATTAGAAATTTTTTTCTTTTCATATAAGGTAATAGGCTAAAGTGCTTTTTAGTGACCATTCTAAGTTTGCAATTCTAAACTTTTTTTTTTTTTTTTTTTTTTTTCACCGTTCAAAAAAATTCTAACTTTGCAATTTTTGTATTAGGATGACTCCGATGTATTATGTTTTGGTATATTAATACCAATAGTATTTTAAATATTTGATACAATAATTTCATGGCAGTGAAACTTTAAACTTAAAAATTTTAGTTTATGTAATGACTGTTGTATTCTTGACTCGACCCAACATATTAAGTGAGTAATCTTTGACCCGCCCGATTCAACTAGACATGTTAAGCGGGTAAACGATTTACCACATGTATTGCTCGATGCCCCCCGCGATGATATTTTCTGGTTCCGCCACTGTGTGTATTAGTATCAAAGTACCCCTTAATTGACGGTCAACATAGTCAAACTAATGGTGCATATTAAAATGGGTTAATACTCGAAGTTACTCTAAGTTTCTCAAAAATCTGACTTAAATTAATATACTTTTTTTTTGTTCAATGAGGTTACCATTGTTTACGTGAGTGGTTGTTTAGGTTACTCCATATATTACAACTTATAATAGCAAGTAAAAAGTTACTAAATGGTTTTTATGGGATGTCGGGTTTAACAGATATAGTCTTTAGATTTTGTTTTCTCGGATCCTCTCCTGTGTGCAACCCGTAACTGGATTTTCTTACTTCCGAAAACGTATAAAAATGGATAAAAACGTATTGAATTAGACCAAAAGTGAAATATCCAACAAACTACAACGATATAAAAATGTAGTTAACTCTTAACTGAATTAAAACCCTATGAATTGATTGGTATAGTGGATGTTTTTAATTATAGACCGTATTTAATTTAGGGTGCTTTTTAATTTTATATAAGAGGGTAAGGAGTCATAACGTGGAACGGGTGTTATGGCCTAGTTCCAAGTGTTGGCTTGCGTTTTCCACTCCGAGGTTCATTAGGTTACAAAGGCGTTAAAGAGGGCATTGGTTTAGCAACTTGCGTTGAAATTCAAGATGAAAAAAAGATAAAAAAGGTTCAATTCAGCCCCTCATATTTAAGAGTAACAGCTAGTTGCAGTTTTTTTTTTTTCTTTTTTTCTTATTAATTTATTTATTTATCTATTTATTTTTATATAAATCAAAGCGTTTACAAACGGTAAGATTTCAAAAAGTGGCATTTTTTCTAAACCCTTATACATACTCACTTCATTATACTTGTATTCTCACTTCAAAAAATAATTCATAACTTCTATTCTTACAAAAATAAAAAAAGAAAAAAATAAAAAGAAAAACAATGTCGGGACGTGACGTGACGTGACGAGAGTTTTTTGAACTTAATGGGTTTTGGAAATCTTTTCCCTAACCTTAACGTCAGATCTTTTCAAACACACACCCTAACCCTAGCACACTTAATTTGACACCCTAGCAACAACAACAGTTAAATTTGATGTGGCAACAAAATTTCCAACAAAACACACCTCAATTTCGAGCAACAAACACAAACACCATCGTGCTTGTTAAAAAAAAAGTTACTAAAATTTGACCTAAGTTACTATTTTTTTTTTTTTCAACGAGGTTACCATTGTTTACGTGACTGGTTGTTTAGGTTACTCCATATATTACAACTTATGATAGCAGGTAAAAAGTTACTAAATGGTCTTTGTGGTTGTCGGGTTTAACAGATTTAGTCCTTAGATTTTTTTCTAGGATCCTCTCCTGTGCGCGACCCGTAACTGGATTTTCTTAGGTTTTTATCCGTTTTTGTCAGTTTTCATCCGTTCTTATACGTTTTTGTCCGTTTTTTTACGTTTTCATCCGTTTTTCTTACGTTTTCATCCATTTTCATCCGTTTTTATACGTTTTCATCCATCATTATTAGGTTTTTGCCCGTTTTTATACTTTTTTGTACATATTTATACGTTTCATCTGGTTTTATTTGTTTTCATCCATTTTAACCTGTTTTGACCATTTTTATACGTTTTATCTCAGATAAAATCATATACAAGTGAATGAAAACGTTAAAAAATGGATAAAAACGGACAAAAACGTATAAAACGGATAAAGCGCATAAAAACGGATAAAATGTAAGAAAACGGATTAAAACGTATAAAAATGGATGAAAACGTATAAACGCGAATACAACCGTAAAAACAGATAAAAACGGACGAAAATGTATACAATTGGATAAAAACGTATACAAACATATAAAAAATGATGAAAACATATAAAAACGAATAAAAAAAAAGAAAAACGGACGAAAACATATAAAAATGGATAAAAAAGTATTGAATTAGACCAAAAGTGAAATATCCAACAAACTACAACTATAAAAAATGCAGTTAACTCTTAACTGAATTAAAACCCTATGAATTGATTGGTATAGTGGATGTTTTTAATTATAGACCGTATTTAATTTAGGGTGCTTTTTAATTTTATATAAGAGGGTAAGGAGTCATAAGGTATGTGGGAGTGGTACCATAATACCCTGGGAGTGCCACATCACCTCTATCCAATAAAAACCTTCCAACTCAAAACTACCTCAATTCTACCTTACCACTACCCTAAGTGGAGGGAGTGATACCCTAGTACCAATTTCATTTTTTAAATACATAAAATCACATACAATATTTAAAATAAAAACATACCATTTCATTAAAAAAAAAAAAAAAAAATTACATAATACTTTAAAAACTACAACTTACAAAAAAAAAAACAACATTACATAAGTTGAAATTAAAATAAGTTGAAACTACAATTTAAAATTGCAAGTCCATCCATGTTTGGCCGCAAGTTCACGTTTTGGGTAAGAACTAATGCCAACAAAGCGGGATCGCGAATGTGATCATGCGACTCAAAAAACTTCATCTCCCTGTGTATTCTTGAACTTCGCCTCGAGTTGTGTAGCCAACAATTGTTTCGCCATCTCGCTTTTCTTCCAAATATTGTGTCTTCTTTTTGTGTAGGCGTTGATTTCATCCATAACGCTTGAGATCGACGAGGAGGATGCGGCTTGCTTCTTTTTCATTTTCTTGATTCAATTGGAGGGGTGGGGTCTTCATTCATGTCGGGAATGGTGTTGCTTGCCGATTCATACTCCCCCGACCTCCTTTTTGATGAATTGCTTGGAGCACCGACAATATCTTGAAAACATTCTTGCTCCATCCATTTCTCATGACCTCTGACAAAATTGTCTTTTTTTTCTGTATAGTAATCCATTTCAGCTTGCCTCACCACGTCCAAGTCGTTGCACCCACTAGCCTTAGCACGTTTCTACATTATATACAAAATAATGTAATTGTAAATAAAAAGTACAGATTATGTAAAATAAAAAGTATAGCTAAAAACAAAATAATGTAATTGTAAATAATAAAGTATAGATTATGTAATTGTACCGCTTGGAGGTAGTAGCCGTTGAAAATACCCATGGCCGTGTTCATTGCTCTCCACTTGGTATTCAACGATGAAATGTTCGTGAACTCGAACCCAAAGTTGCCTCGTAATGCTCGAGAATGCGTTTCCAAAACCGTCGGACTTTTGTTCATTACCGACAACACCACATTCGAGATTTGAACCCATGCTTCGCCAAAGCCTCCTCTTGTGCCGGCGTCCAAACTTCACGGGCTCCTCCCCGTGAAAGCTTTTTCTTCCTCTCGGATCGACTTCTTGAACTTCCTCATCTTCGTCTTCTTCGTTTGGTAGTGGTTGTGTTTCGGGTACGTACTCTACGTCATCGTCATTGTTTACGAACGGGGAGAGCTCGCTTGTAGTAGTGATGTTGTAGTGTTGTGGATTCATTTAAGGAGGACCCATATTCTATTGGTAAAATTGTGGAGATTGTGGTTGTGGAACGTAAAATTGATTCGGGGAAGGTTGAGAATAAAATTGGCTAAATCCTAACGGAGTTTGTTTTGGTTGATTCGGGGATGGTTGAGACCGACCTTGACGCGAGGTGAAAGTTTTTTTTACCTCTCCTTGGATCCATGGTTTTGTGTTTTTGAAAGATTAGTGTGTGTTGTTATTTGTGTTTTGTGTGTTTTTATTTTGAAAAATGAGTGAATGTTTTGGTGTTAAATAGGATTTTTTTTATTATTTTTTTTATTTTATAATTTTGGCTAAACTAGCCGTTTCACACGTTACACACGCTCCCCAATGGATACTTTTCTAACGTTAACATGCGGGTTCCGAGCTCGATTTTCCTACTCGATGGTGATACCCGATGTACACGGGGTGGTGTACCCGCTCGAGTAGTTGAACTCGATTGGGTACCCGCTACCCACTCCGTCCTCCTAACGTGGAACGGGTGTTATGGCCTAGTTCCAAGTGTTGGCTTGCGTTTTCCACTCCGAGGTTCATTGCGTTACAAAGGAGTTAAAGAGGGCGTTGGTTTAGCAACTTGCGTTGAAACGCAAGATGAAAAAAAAAGTTCAATTCAGACCCTCATATTTAAGAGTAACAGCTAGTTGCAGTTTTTTTTTTCTTTTTTTCTTATTAATTTATTTATTTATCTATTTATTTTTATATAAATCAAAGCATTTACAAACGGTAAGATTTCAAAAAGTGAAAATTTTTTAAACCCTTATATATACTCACTTCACGATACTTGTATTCTCATTTCAAAAATAATTCATATACTTCTATTCTTACGAAAATAAAAAAAGAAAAAAAGAAAAAGAAAAACAATGTCGGGACGTGACGTGACGAGTGTTTTTTGAACTTAATGGGTTTTGGTAATCTTTTCCCTAACCTTAACGTCAGATCTTTTTCAAACCCACACCCTAACCCTAGCACACTTAATTTGACACCCAAGCAACAACAACAGTTAAATTGATGTGGCAACAAAAATTCCAACAAAACACACCTCAATTTCGAGCAACAAACACAAACACCATCGTGCGTGTTAAAATTGGACCAAACCTAGAACGAATCTCTCACTTTTTTTTTGAATTCGAAAAGTTTCACCGTTGCTCCATATCTTTGCCAAAATTGATTGTTATCTTCCGTCACATGCTTAACACACGAGGGTAGCACTATTACAAAATAGTAACATACTCAAACTTATTAAGTATGTTTAGACATTTTAAAGTGAGAATAATAAAAAAGTTCACACTAGTATGCGGGTGAACCAATTGGGTATAGCAAATATTTTCACACTATGTGAGAAGATTTATGAATATTATTCACACTATCGTGAGAAAAGTTTAAAAATGTAATGAAAGACTTAATATCAATCCTAATATAGCTCTCCCGCGGTGGCGCCTAAAAAACTTGATGCGGGTTTTACCGACGGTCTTAATATTTATAGTGTCTCGCTATACCTATGGTCTACCCTAGTGCACTAACAGGCGGTGTACCCGGTCGTCTCAGAGTGTAGTAAATGGTAAAGTCGAGGTCGTCCCAAGAGCTATGTGTGTCGATAATTACTAAGTCTAATTGTCATGAATATTAATGGTTTGATAGGGTTTTAATTAATTAAACTACAAATGCGAATATAAAATAAAAGCAATTAAATGAGTAAAGGAAATCAATAGAGGAATAGTGGTGCTAACCTAGTTAATCCTCCTAGCTAGTTATGTCTACGTCTACCTACTTCCAATTACTTTAGGTGGGGTCAAATTCGAGAGGACAAGATTTGGTCAATTCGCCCAAACCTTTCAAAGAAAGATGCCACCACAGAGAAATCAAAGCACCGTCATAAGTCCTGTTGTTTCGGTCCCTAAGCCGAGTCATTAAGTACCGCTACATGCTAGATTCTAAATAGTGAGTGCCCGGCCGTTAGGAACTTAGACGCTACACCCCCAATTCTTAAGTTCATCCAAACGATAGGTGATCAGTTGGTCAAATCGTACAAGTAGAAAGGGTCGTCGGTTGGTCATATCTTACCCTTCCGTCTCGGTCCGCTCACCTAGGGTCAGGTTGGTCATATCTCCTAGGCAATTGGCCTCTATCGCCATTCAAAACTACCGAACGAGGGTGACTACCAAAGAACTATGCATGCATACACTTAGAAATAATTGTACGTAGTAAAGGTAAACGCAAACAAAACAATAAGGAATCATAACTAGGCTAGCACCAAAGGGTGCTTAGCCACTCATATTAATCATGCACATCAATTCAATATTCAAAGGTACGAAATACATGAATTGAAATTAAAAGAAATAATAAACGCTAAAGCTTATCGTAATGGTGTACTTCTCCTTGAAACAACTCAGTATGCTTCCCTAGACCTCCTTGAGCTTTTTCCACGTTCTCGAGTGTTGTGTATGGAATGGGATGCTTTGAAATGCTGGAATTCATGGGGTATTTATTGGCTAGGTCGGGGTTACGGCGTAACCAATAGATGAGTTACGCCGTAACCTTCTATTTCTCCGTAAATGCACTAGATCTGCTAGTTACGGCGTAACCTAATAAGTGGTTACGCCGTAGTCTTCAATAAACTCGGTTACGTCGTAAGTGATGTAGTAGTTATAGCGTAAGTATCAGCGGCGTGGAACCTCTTTTGACCTAATGGAGTTACGTCGTAACCTTTGGGAGTAGTTACGCCGTAACCTCTTGATAAGTTGGACTTCTGGGTCACTCAATAGTTACGGCGTAATGTGAGAGATGAGTTACGTCGTAACTTCTTCAAAATAAGCATAATGTGATAAATCTTTAGTAACGTTTCCATTTCCGCGTCTCTTTATCTCCAATGCTCGTAATTTACCTGAAATTGTAAAACGATGGAAAACAAGCGTAAATCCATATGATATAAGTAACGAGCATTAACGGGGGAAATTGACACTTAATATCCTTCATCAAATTGTGCCTCATCCATGCAACATTTGAGGCAGTTCGGAGGTATTCAATAGTTTGATTTTTCGGACTTTACAAAATTTCTCCTCCGGACCTAGGTGGTAGCGAGTGAATTCGTATTTTTCAACTATAATTAGGGGTGGTCTTTTGTAGGGTATCCCCAAGAGCTTGCACCTTCTTTGCTCGTAAGCTTCGCCATCGGGATCAGTGAACTCCTCATTTCCTTGCAAATCAAGGTAATCTAGCATCCCTTCGATATCATCGTCATCAGAAACAGTGCCCTTGAACCATTCTTCATCCAGCAAATTCTCCATTAGAACGCGCTTGCATTCTTCTTTATCATTACTCACCCGCTCTATGTCATCGTCAATTGTTATTTTACTCGTGTTTTTGATACTTTTGTCGTTTGAATTTTCTTGATCCATGTATTCCTTCCAAATCTTATCTTTCGTTAATGCGTCCACATGCCCATACTTAATTTTTACCCAACTATCGAACCCCAGGTTGTCCATCCAAGGTAAACTCGTTCTCTCCTCATCATTGGTTGAGGACCAAAAGAATTCATCTTTTCCTACCAAAAGAATTCATCTTTTCCTAATCTTCCAGAGTTGCTTCCACCATTAAACATATTGTCATACGGGTTGCATGACGCCCAGAAAATTTCCCCAGGAGATTTTACTTTTTCGCAAGTGACTGCGTAGTTCTTGTTGGAAATGTATATATTTACAAACATGTGAATGTCCGGATTCGAACTCGTGACCACGGGATTGCACATATTAGCGAATGAGAATTAAAGTTAATAATTAATGTTTATGTTTACGATTAATTATTGCACATTAAGTCCGGTTAACGATCGTTAAGCATTTGACGGAAAAATGACTAACGACCGTTAAATGGAAAAGAGAAGGACTAGAAATGGAAAATTTGGAAAAGTTATGGGTTTGGCTTTGGGCTTTCTATAGTAGCCGGCCATAGGGCCTCTCCAAGGCCTAATTCCCTAACTTGTTCTCTAAGTTTACCTACTAGTATATAAAGAGGATACGTTCTGGGTTTCATACACTGTGTATTGAATTAACCCTAGATCTCTCTCTCTCTAGTATAATATTCGGCCGAACACCCCAAGTAAGGGAGTTTGGTTTCGCTTTTTTAAACAAGGACTTGTGTTAGATCTAGCAATCGCTTGATTCGTTTGGTTAATTCGTGTGTACAAGAACGTGGGTCAGTAAGACATTATTCTTACACAAATAAGTACTTCTTTGTTTTGCTTTGCTCGAGGGTTGTTTTGCTTTGCTCGAGGGATTTGACATTCGCAAGAGGTACATTACGCATATTTTCAGTTAATTAATTTATTTGTTATGATCTTTATGTCTTCCGCTGTGTACTCTTGATGTCTGTATGTTTTATTATATTTTATATATCATAAACTCAACAGTGGCATCACGAGCCTTGTATAACAAGTAATTAATTACTGAAACACATAATTAAAATAAACATGAATGTGTTATTATTTGTATGCTTAGATATAGGGTTTGCAAAACCTAAACCCTATTTTTGGAGGGGGTTTTTTGTTGCCCTCATTAGGGTTTTGTAAACTATTGTTTTAATTGGATTAGAAACCCTAAGAAGCATGCAACTTTATGTGTATATGCGTAACTCTGTTTAATTGCATTAATTGTTAAGTGTAATTTTATGTCCATGATAATTATCTGCATGTTTTATCATGGATATGCTTTTTATTGTATGTCTTTCATGTTTAAGTGATATACTCTAAATTATGATAGATCTAAAATTGGGGAAGACCTCAATCATTATTAATTGGTTATTAATAGGATTTATCAAAAACGTTTGCATGTGGCTATTTGATATGCATGACTTTTATTTGTTATGCATTTATTGTTTATTTGTTTATTTTTACAAATACTTGCTTGTTTGTTATGTGTAACAAGGGTATTTTTACAAGAAAAATAAATTGACCTAAACAATGGTGAAACATGTATATTTTAAGAATAGTAATCATAATCGTTTAATTGATTGATGACTTTGGTACAAATGAGTGAACAGCTCACCCATGAGAATGAACTAATAAAGGGGTTTAAAGAAGTGCGCATCATACAATCGAAAGGATGTCTAAGGTTGTGATTTAGCGTGCACCGGTCCTCTCGCCTCTGTAAGTTCGAATGGAGTCGCTTAGTAAGTCATTAAAATGTGCAAGCTCATCTTAAGGGTGAATTAGTGTTGATTCCATGCGCCACTTAGGTGGTAATTATCTGAAACACTAGTGTTTACACTTATGCAAAAGTACGGTATAATGGATGATAATTAACACTAAATTCCTTGATTGGTGAAACCAATACCTCAATTAAAGTTTGATGATGAAAAACTTAAACATTAAAACAAGATATAAATGTTTTAATAAAAACTATGCAACAAAGATGAATGCATGACATCTTTGTACATATTTGATTTTACATCAAAACTATTACCATTTAATTTAAGTTATATGCCATCCAACGAAACGGAAACACCTAAGATTATTTTCTATTTGCGTGAGAACGTGACTTAGATCTTAATTAAAGGGTAAAATGTCCACGTTTCGTGAGAACGGGCATGGACGATTTTGCAGTTTCTTAAGTTGGACAACTTAATTGAGTTTTGTAGTGAGCGGCAACTCAAGGCATAAGATGGGATAAAACATGTTTACATGGCAATTGAAATTGGCTATATGTAAATCCCATAAATCTAGGAATTGCAATTGAAATTGGCAATTGAGCAAAAGCTCTACCACTTTGTATAAGGTTCATTACTAGCGGATCAAGCGATGTGATGAGATTATGACAATTTGGATCATAGTTTTCAAAGTGAAAATTAAATGGTTATATGCTTATGAACCATGGGTAATTAATTTTCTTGAAAAGGTTAATTATCGAAAATACTAAAATTGAATTTTGTAATTCTTTTGAATGTATAATTGCAACATTTAACCGTAAACAAAGTTTAGTCTTTGATCAGTAAATTGCTCCATTCTGCTTTCAAACAAATGTTTGATCGAGAATATTTTACCGAAAAGACAAACGAAGTCTCTTTTCCATGTGAGAAGCATGAGACTCAATCCTATTCCTTTTCATGAATGCGAAAGGTATAATAGGAACATTTGAATTGTCTAAATACTAATGTAACTCATAGCAATGAATTGCACATCATTTTTTCCATAAAGATTTCATTACCCTCATTTGGTGAATGAATCCTTTGTAACAACATGAATGTTGGTTAACTGGAAAACATGTATATGAGTTACAAAATTAGAAACTAGACAAATTACCGCGAAAATTGGTAAAAGAAAAACTAGCTTAATTTATCTAGTTGGTTTACTTTAACCTTTAAAGGTGCTACATACCCAATTTTTCAAGTTAATAACAATGATGGATAACCCATCATTCACATAGTAGAATACACCTTTTAGTACCTTAGTAATGATTACGTATGGTTCTTCAAAGGTGTAGGAAAGTAAAAAGCAAGCAAGTTGTTTTCTTGGTTATGCAACACTTACAATGTTGTCGATTCGGTGGGAGCATTTGTGTTGCATTCTTGAATAAGAAGTTGTTTTAATGATTTCTAATTAAGTGGGAGCTACAAGCCTTATTTCCTGTGTAGTAACCCAGATTATCTTCAAAGATAATTACTTTCAAATTGTAGGCACTTATGGTTTTTAAGGAAAGTCATGTGCGTTTCCTTACTAAACAATATAGTTCTACATCTACTTGTTATATCTATGACACAAATCATTTTAATCGAATAAACGAACGTGTATCGTGTTGTTTATCTGCTACATGATGTTGTTCCAAGCACAAGTGGGAGAAATCTTTATTGTGTGCAAGGTACAACACATATAAATATGATTTAAATGAATTCTCTTGACCGCAAGGTAAGAGAGTAACGTTCTAATAGGAATTATACATTTAAATGTGTATGATTGCCCTATTAAGAACATGTGTCAAGATGATAACAAAGACTACTTTATTTTAAATATTTATGTCTTTCAATATTTAAGAAACACTTGTAGTTACAATTTATGTTACGAGAACGTGAACTAGATTGTAGCCCAAGGTAAAATATCCACGTGTCGTGAGAACGAGCATGGATGATTTTGCGTTTCTTCGTTGAATTTTTCATGGAATGACATAATTAAATGAAGTAATCTAATACTACTTTGAATTTAAGTATTCGTTGAATGACTTAAGTATATGTAGTAAATATTAACTTGAAATATTAATTGAAACCTGAGGTGGTGTTCATAATTACTTTAATTACAAATGTTTATGATTTTGTAAAGTCACAAACATGAAGTCTTTTAATACAAGACTTACAATATAGAGTAAGACGTTAACTTGCTATGTTTTATGACATATGCATGAAGTCAATGAGTTGATCAAAGACTTATAACGTATAGTGGGATTATAACTGATATGTTTTTTGACTTGGTCAAGAATACTTGTGTTATAATGCATGCAATTGATTTGGTAATTCTATTGTATCATTAAGTTTTACTTTGTTGGTAAATAGGATAAACCAAAGAGTAGATGGTTATCTTAAATATTGTTAGATTAATCTTACAATATTAATTCTAATAAAATACCATAGTTTTATGGTATGTTCATTTAGAAGAATCAAAATCTATTGGCGCTGTTTGATTCACGATAACTATAGTTTCTTCCAAAAAGTTATCAAGGTTAGTAGATTGAGTATAGATTGAATATACTCAATAAGACTTCAACCTAGAAGATTGATAAGACACAATTTGTTTATGGAATGTGATGAATCACATTAAGTCTTATAAATGAAGTTCGAATTTGTTAAACTACTTGTAGAGTGAGTTGTAACAAACTAATGTCGAACTGTCAATGTGTTTTGTAATGTCCCAAAAGAGAACAATGTATTGTTGTTTCTCTTGCTAAACTATTTAAAGATAATCTTTAAATTGTTAAAGGCAAGTGGGAGTTTTGTTTAGATCTTGAAAGATTGAATTACAAAATACATAATCTTCTAAAATGCACTAGAAAATATCATGATGAGGCTAAACATGTATATGATAGACCTCAATATGATTGAATTGTCATTCATAGATCTGCAAGGATATCTCAGATATTTAATATGTTGAGGAATATGAGTTACAGGATCATGGTAAGCCTGTTAATCATAATGATGAATTTACCAAATGTTGAATTGTGGTAAATCAATCATACTATGAATGTTGAGATGCTGTCCATAAAGATAATCAATTTTAGATACTTGGTTTATCTAAATGAAGATGATTTTCTTCGAAAACCCTAGTGGTTTAAATCTTTGTATAGAAATCATATGGACAATATTGTACACGTATTTAATGTATGTCTAGTGATAATAATATTAATCATACTTAAGCAATTAACTATGATTGAATATTCTTTCCTAGATATATTAAATAGAAGTATAAAGATTATAATTGTCATACTTAGTTTCATTGATATGAAAGTTTGACAATGAATATCAAAACTCTTTGTTTTGAAATTACTTTTATGAGGACGATAAGTAATGCAAAGGAGTTTTATGAATTCAAATAATCTTTGAATATGTACAACCGCAAGAATCCATGAATGGATATATGCATGCATCTATGAGATGATTCTTATGTTTAATATTAAATCCATGTTTGATTTAAAAATTAAAATAAGATAGCTCATAAGTATTCCTGAAAGCTAGTGGAAATATTATTTTCTTAAATCTTATATGTTGTATGGGCAACTACATTCCACCTAAATTAAGTTTTAATTGGGAATGAAACTTTGTTTGTAAGATTTGGAAATAAGACATACAACCTTGGAATATATGTTTATTAAACATATGCGGTAAAATAAATGAGTCTAATAAAACATGATAAATACATATCTTTAACAAGATATAATATGAATGAGATCTTAAAGTTTAACTTAAAGATTCATCATGTACATCATGTTGTGTATAAGATTGTTGTGTCATGCTTGGTTACAAGATGATTTGACAACATTGAAAGTTGTTAGCGTAGTAAATATTTTAAAAGGAATATGTTTGGATTTAGAATCACATTCCACAGTCAGGATATGCTCCTAGATTCTATGGACGAAAATATGGCAATTATTTCATAATTTTCATTGCTAACAAACTTGAGTTTGGTAGGCACCAACATTACACTATAACTGTTCTAAAGTTTACGGATGTTTAAAGAGCATATTGTTGTACACAATGATGCTGGTATAATTGAGATGACACTCAATTCTAGTCATGGTATCCTTGATAAT
Organism: Chrysanthemum lavandulifolium; assembly: GCA_022545495.1. Taxonomy (NCBI): domain Eukaryota; kingdom Viridiplantae; phylum Streptophyta; class Magnoliopsida; order Asterales; family Asteraceae; genus Chrysanthemum; species Chrysanthemum lavandulifolium. The sequence goes on from CM040241.1 coordinate 3,979,573, forward strand.
GACCATGTTGACTAATTATGCTAAGAGCATAGTTGCATTATACATTAAAGAATGAAGAATACTTTAAAACTTTAAAAGTTTTGAAAGATGATTGTCATACAAAGGTGGTTCAGGTTATCACGCACCTTATGGAATGATATGACAATATCAAGATATGTACAAGAAATTCAATTATTGAATTTTTTGAAATAAGTATTCTCAAAATTCTTGTAGATCAAAGTTAGTTGAAATTATGCTTTGTCAACAAGTATGAGTTGCATGACTTGTGGCAAAATTCATTAACATGGGTTCATGCATTGATCTATTTAATATTTGGATAAAGGATGTTAAACAATTATTATTTATAATGAATTAAAGTACGGTATATGTTTAATTTCATTTATAATATTGTGTCCTGTATTTGCATGTTTAAATCCTTGAATAACTTAAGTTATTCTAAATAGTCCGTTGTCAATCAATAACATGGGAATGATATTGAATTAAGACAAATCTGAGTATTAGTTAGAATATACTTGAAAGTATATTGATGTGTAGCATGACTAATTTCAGATGATATTCAATGAATTGAGTATAGGACTTATCCCACCCGCATGGTGATACTTTATGGATCTCGTCATTAAGTATATCATGGATATTTATCCTCGACTTGAGATACAAGAGATATGTCATGGATGTAGTGCATTTTGTGAAGCAATCTAACGCTACGTGAATTGGTAGTTATAAGGGTTGTTTTCGAAGTGTTTAAATTTATGAATCCCGCTTGTAGTCAAATGGGATTTGTTTCCTTCAAATTTATTTTGAAGTATAATACTCTTGGGCCCTCGTAGGATTGTTAAGATGTTTGTATGGCCATACCCAAGGTCTTCCGAATAAGTTCAAGAATTGGTAATCTTATTCAATCATATAAAGCGAGAAATGAATAGTTAATTAAGAAATGAGTGAGATCCATATTCTTATTAACATGGTATTAGAAACAAAGGATGAATATGATGATGAATCATCAAAGTTGGTTTTCTCCAGAAACCATACACGAGTTGTACCGGGGCATTGGCGTGTTGCTAGACGCTAACCAATGTCATTTCACGCTTTGTAAACATATCCAAGTGGGAGCTGTTGGAAATGTATATATTTAAAACATGTGAATGTCCGGATTCGAACTCGTGACCACGGATTGCACACATTAGCGAATGAGAATTAAAGTTAATAATTAATGTTTATGTTTACGATTAATTATTGCACATTAAGTCTCGTTAACGATCGTTAAGTATTTAACGGAAAAATGACTAACGATCGTTAAATGGAAAGAGAAGGACTAGAAATGGAAAACTTGGAAAGTTATGGTTTGGCTTTGGGCTTTCTATAGTGGCGCCATAGGGCCTCTCAAGGCCTAATTCCCAACTTGTTCTCTAAGTTTACCTACTAGTATATAAAGAGGATAGGTTCTGGGTTTCATACACTTGTGCATTGAATTAACCCTAGATCTCTCCTCTCTCTCTCTAGTCAAATATTCGGCCGAACACCCCAAGTAAGGGAGTTTGGTTTCGTTTTTCTTAAACGAGGACTTGTGTTAGATCTAGCAATCGCTGATTCGTTTGGTTAATTCGTGTGTACAAGAACGTGGTTGTAAGACATTATTCTTACACAAATAAGTACTTCTTTGTTTTGCTTTGCTCGAGGGTTGTTTTGCTTTGCTCGAGGGATTTGACATTCGAAAGAGGTACGTTACGCATATTTTCAGTTAATTAATTTATTTGTTATGATCTTTAAGTCTTCCACTGTGTACTCTTGATGTCTTTATGTTTTATTATATTTTATATATCATAAACTCAACAATTCTTTGTTTTTAGTTTCATTTAAATGCTCATCCGTGCAGAGTATATCTTTATTAGTCTCTTCCTTTTGAATGTGCTCCGCGTAATCAACTTTTAGCTTCATAAGAAGATTTGGATTGATCTTGGCATTCCCAAATTGAATTGCGTACCAATCTTTAAAGGCCAAATTACCGAATTTTATGCCATATCTTTCACACTCATAAGGGCATATCCATTCTTCCTTTCTTTCATTGTCTCCTCCATTGCAATACTGTGGAAAGGGCTGCATGTAGTCCATGCCCTTTGGTTTCTTCATCGATAATGGCGAGTACACAGGTGAGTGATAAGTGGCTCTTCTTCATCTTGAGGAGAGTTCTCGAGTTTTTCCGACCCGTCAAGTCGAGAATTTTTCGCCCATGTATCCGCTACGTCGAATCGAGATTCTTGTTACGGCGTAATTCATTAGAGTCATTTTCCTCAAGATTCTTCACAACTCCGTTGTCATTTGTCAAACACGAGGTTACGCCAGTAACTCATTAGGCATGTTACGGCGTAACTCGGATCTCGCTGACTAAATCGCCCCTAAACTCGTATCACCGCCCCGATCTTTCGAGTTATCATCCGAGAAAATTACCTTACATTCCATAGCTGGTTTAGATCCTTTAGGTTTATCGTTATTCCTCCTTACTTTTCACCGAGCTTTATCACCATGGATTCAAGGTTTTTCGAGTTGAGTCGTGTTTGGAAATGTTTCTATCGTGTTTTCTGGAATTCCTTCAACCATTCATCTTGCTCATTTTGTCTTTGGGCTGAATTTTCCGAAATTTATTAATTGTTTCTTCAAGATGGGCTTTCTTTCTCCATACGGCCCACGGTTGTAATTTCCACGATAACCATTACTATTTTGATTGTCACCGTAAAATGGTCGATTTTCTCCATACTTAGCTTCTTTAATATCCTCTTCGTCCATATGAGGACAATTTTTCGTAAGATGTCCTCCTCCACATCTTTCACAACCCACTTGGATGGCATGAACGGTTTCTCGACCTTCAAAGATATCTCGATCGAGGCTTTCAATTTTACTAGCGATTGCTACAATTCGTCGAAACTTCCACCTTGGTTTCTTTTACTTCCACCGTCGTGCCATTTTGAGAATGGTCCGCCATTTTTTGAATGGCTTTAATTGCAGTAGTAGGAGTCATGTTTGGAATAGGTCCTTGATAGTCCAACATCTGTCTTGTAGTTACATTTATTCCTTTGTAGAACATATTGACCTTCTGCTGGTTATTAAGATCATTGGTAGGACACTTATAAAGAAGATCGTTGTATCTGTCCCAATCTTGATACAGAGTTTCGTCGTTTTCTTCTTTGAAATTGTGGATCTCCAAGAGTTGATTAGAAATATTTGATGGTGGGCAATATCTTTGGATAAAGTGTTTCTTTAGTAGCGCCTAAGTATTAACCGCCCACGTGGCAATCTTCGATCCATCTTCGGTTGCCCGGTGAGAGTCATTGGGAAGACCTCGAGCATAACATGAGATCATGAGACACGCTCGGAATGTTGAAAGGATAGCGATTTATAGGACATGTTCAACGTGCTCATATGCGTCTTCGTCCCTGTTTCCTGAAAAAGGGTTAGCGCGAAGCTCCCTCATAAATTGGTCTTTAATCTCAAAACAAAAATCCGCTCCGATTGCCGGTCTTACGAGACCCGACCCTTGATCTGCTCTAGTCAACGCCAAGTATTCCTCAAGAGTGAGGTCATCGTTGTTAAGAACTTCCATGGTTACTGAAAACTAGAAATATGATCGTGAGAAAAGTTTAAAAATGTAATGAAAGACTTAATATCAATCCTAATATAGCTCCCCGCGCCAAAAACTTGATGCGGTTTCTTGACCGTGTCTTAATATTTATAGTGTCTCGCTATACCTATGGTCTACCCTAATGCACTAACGGCGAGATACCGGTCGTGTGTAGTGTAGTAAATGGTAAAGTCGAGGTCGTCCCAAGAGCTATGTGTGTCGGATAATTACTAAGTCTAATTGTCATAGAATATTAATGGTTTGATAGGGTTTTAATTAATTAAACTACTAATGCGTAATATAAAATAAAAGCAATTAAATGAGTGAAGGAAATCAATAGAGGAATAGTGGTGCTAACCTAGTTAATCCTCCTAGCTAGTTATGTCTACGCTCACGTACTTCCAATTACTTGGTGGGGTCAAATTCGAGGACATGATTTGGTCAATTCACCGTAACCTATCAAGAAAGATACCACCACAGGAGAAATAAGGCGCACCGTCATAAGTCCTGTTGTTCCTGGTCCCCTGGTCCCCTAAGCCGAGTCATTAAGTACCGCCACATGCTAGATTCTAAATAGTGAGTGCCCGGCCGTTAGGAACTTAGACACTACACCCCCCCAATTCTTAAGTTCATCCAAACAATAGGTGATCAGTTGGTCAAATCGCACAAGTATAAAGGGTCATCGGTTGGTCATATCTTACCCTTCCGTCTCGATCCGGCTCACCTAGGGTCGGTTGGTCATATCTCCTAGGCAATTGGCCTCTTTCGCCATTCAAAACTACCGAACCGGGGTGACTACCAAAGAACTATGCATGCATACACTTAGAAATAATTGTACGTGAAGTAAAGGTAAACGCAAACAAAACAATTAAGGAATCATAACTAGGCTAGCATCAAAGGGTGCTTAGCCGCTCATATTAATCATGCACATCAAGTCAATATTCAAAGGTACGAAATACATGAATTGAAAGTAAAAGAAATAATAAACGCTAAAGCTTATCGTAATGGTGTGACTTCTCCCTTGGAAACAGCTCCGTATGCTTCCTAGACCTCCTTTGAGCTTTTTCCCACGCTCTCGAGTGTTGTGTGTGGAATGGGATGTTTTGAAATGCTGGAATTGTGGGTATTTATAGGCGTGTCGGGTTACGGCGTAACCAATAGATGAGTTACACCGTAACCTTCTATTTCTCCGTAAATGCACTAGATCTGCTAGTTACGGCGTAACCTAATAAGTAGTTACGCCGTAGTCTTCAATAAACTCGGTTACGTCGTAAGTGATGCAGTAGTTACGGCGTAAGTATCAGCGGCGTGGAACCTCTTTTGACCTAATGGAGTTACGTCGTAACCTTTGGGAGGAGTTACGCCGTAACCTCTTGATAATATGGACTTCTGGGTTACGCCATAGTTACGGCGTAATGTGAGAGATGATTTACGCCGTAACTTCTTCAAAATAAGCATACTGTGATAAATCTTTAGTAACGTTTCCATTTCCGCGTCTCTTTAGCTCCAATGCTCGTAATTTACTTGAAAGTGTAAAACGATGGAAAACAAGCGTAAATCCATATAAATGATATAAATAACGAGCATTAACGGGGGAAATTGACACTTAATATTCAGGACTAGTTGATGTTATCAGGGTGTCATCCCCAATAGATCTATCCATAACAATCGCGCCTCCCTAAAGGAACTAACAGTAGCATAGTTGGGATTCAAGGTTGTTTCACGTAATAGTGTTTTCAGTTTCAGTTCCGAAAAGAGTTTTGCATGTTTTCTCACTCCATAGTTTTATAAAGCAAGTAATAAAAGTAAAAGTGAGGTTATAAGCCCACCTTAGTAGTTCGATGAATATGCACAAAGAGATCGAGTGTGATACAACAACGGCTCCTACCCGGAACCTAAGAACGAGATGGCATGACTCAGAATAATGATAAATGTTTGGTTTACGACTAAAAGGAGAGAGTATTGGATATACAAGTCAATAGAGTGGTATTAGTGTTGATCTATAAATATGGCGATGTAACCGAGAGTTTTGTTTATTTACTTCGATATGTGTCGGTAATTTATATTACTTTTGTTTTAAATATTCTCTTGTCTTTTAGTCGGGTCTTAGTATTATAACTAAATATATAAATTTGACGAAATTACGAACGAAATGTGTCAGGAATAAATTGTTTTGGCATTTTTATTATTAGTTATAAGAATGTATAAGTTTGGGGTCCAAAAATAGTTGTTAGAACGTAAAAGTATACAAAAATATGTCAAGTATTAAACTTGAGGGGTTAGAAGTGTAAAGAGTTATATAAGTTATAAACTTTTATAGGTTTTAGGAAAAGTAACAACTCATTTAAATTTGGAGGGCTAAATTTGTCAAAGAGTGGAACTTGTAAAATCACTAAAAAAATATGGCAAAACCACCTCTGCTAGGATTTGAACTCAAGACCTTGTGGATGAAGGCATACGTCACTCCCAACTGAGCCAGTGGCTCTTTTGTTAATTATTGCAACAGGTTTATACTTAACACGTTTTAGACTGTTTGAAAATGGCTTGTGGATTCGAACTTAGGTGAGTTGACACTTGACAAGAGGCTCAGTGCAACCAGTTGAGCTAAGGGCTTAGTACTGTTAGTCTTACAAACGTTTTGTATTTAAGAGGTTTTCCAACTGTGTTAATTTTTGTATCATACTTAGTTTCATGCATGCTTTTGTGTTTGTATTGTTTTGTTTTCGAAACTGTGTTGCCACCTTTGATTTTATGAAGAACCTTAATAAACCCAAGAAAACTTTAACAAGCTAAATTCTTCCAATAACCACTTTAAAATTATCAAAAGTTGTTTTTATTTGTTATGGTCGACTCCCTTTTGGCGTGTGACATGAGAAGTGAAAACGATAAGATTGAATTGAAGTGAGTTAAAGAAGCTACGACACCCAAGAGGGTGGTGAAGAGACACGACGAGTTGTGGTACGAGCAAAAGGGATCCGAGATAGCCTTGAGTCCTTCGAACCAAAAACCCACACGAACAAAATACTATCCCGACGAGACTTAGATGATCTTGAAACATTCACGGGAAGAGTTCTTGTAAAACACCATCTTAAACTACAAAAGGTAAGACACCATAAAATGATGCCACGTGTACAGGCTTCTAAGGGTAAAATAGACATATTAAAAAAATGTGTTTGATTGCATTGACCGTTAAGGTTTGCATCTTCCTACCGTTCTTTTCAAAAAACTTTGTTCATTTATTTTTTGCAGCCTATTTTTTTCATTCTATTTAATCATTACTATATCATAACAAATTAACAGTATATAAAAATTAATTATGCAACGTGACTTTTTTGCATCCTACGTAATTCACATAACTTATGAACCAGCATATTCGTATTTAAATTAATGTTTGCATCAAATTGTATTTACGCATCAAAATGTTCGTGATGATTAGGCATTCTCAGACTGCATTTTCTTCATGTGTGCATCTAAGATGATGTTTTTTGCATCATAAAAAATCATGCAACAACAAAATATAGAAATAACAACTATTCTACATCGTCTTCAGTATCATCCTAATCTATCGTTATCTTTTGGCATCATCATCATCATCATCATCATCATCATCATCATCATCATCATCGCATCGTTTTCAGCATCATCATGATCGACTTTTAACATCTCCATCATCGATTATAGCATCATCATTATCATCGAACATCATCGTTAATTTTAGCATCATCACGACCGAACATCATTATCGTCAAATTCACTTTCATTTCAAAATTAGTATCAACAATTACAATATCATGCATCGATCATCTTCCTCAAAATCATCCTTTTCGAAACTTAAACCAATGATGGTAACGGAATAATAAGCTTCAAAAAAGTCAATAAGAAAAATGAAATTGATAAGAAAAAACTTGAAAGAGATCGATCAAGAACTGCACTTGAGAAAAAAGATGGATGCAGTTAATATCTTAAAAGAGAGAAAGAGATAATATATGAAGAGGAGAAATAAAATCCCGTTTTTCTTGCTGCACAAAATTGAAAAACTACCCGCATTTATTAATGCATTAAGAGACTAAATTACCGAACTAACCCTCAATCCATATTATCAAGAGTTTAATACTTCACATTATTTACGAAATTGCCATGTAAGTTTTGGACCTTAGATTAACTCAAAGTCAGTTGATCTAACGGTTATCATCTTATCCTACCTTTTTTAGTTTAAAAGGTTTTTTTACTTGAACTCTTGCCGTTACGATTATATGACAGTTATCAAGGTCCACTTTCATTTCAGTCTTCTTTGTTTTTGTCTTTCATATGAATGTTATATAATTTCTCTTATATACTAATGCAACCATGGATTACTGACTGGAATCTTTGAAACAAGCAAGATCGTGTTGATAAATGATACTAGAACACTTCCAGGTTTGGAGAATTTATTGCAAATTTTAGCTTTGGGTTATGAGGATCCTTACGCAACATATTCTACAATTCTGCATTTTAATAGGTGCAAAGTATAATTAGTTTTTTCTACAAGAAATTTATTAGTTTTACAAACCCCTTACATGGCTACATGTGCATTACAGTAGGTAATTTGGTTCTTATACTATAGCTTTCACATTTATCGATGATTATCTTCATCGATTATGATTGATGCTTTGAGCAATAATATACTCAAAAGATTTCTAACTGTTTGGGATTCTATTGAAAGTGTTTATAAGGCCTGATTGGAATTTCTTACTCAGAGATACTCATTTGTATATGTATCTTATACAATTATACATCACATGTGATAAGAGGAAACCAGTCTGACCCACTGAGTTATTAAAATGGGTCGAATGACGTTTGCATTAGCATACCCTTATGAATATACGCACTTCCAAATATTTAGTGGATGTCTTCAAAAAAGAAGAACAAATTCTTTGATTGAACAGATAATGCCATTTAACAGTCAACCTCTAAGCGTGGATTTAACATCCAGCACTAATGTTATTTCCAACGAATCAATTGCATCTTATTGACTATCAAACGAGTCATTGATTTAACATCACTGGAAGTTGTGAACATCTTTTGTCATTTTTCCTTGATTTTTATACTGCATGTTAATTCTGCACCAAAAGCATGATTGAATGTTTACAAGTTGCATCCTAAAAGTAGTTGGACCATTATCCCTTAAAGTTATAATGCAATATAAGTCTAGTCTTCCCACTCCCAAGGTACAGACAAAAGGAAGGTGCATGTCAAGTTGCTTACATCCTGGACCATTATTCCTTACATTATTGGTGATGCTTGTCGTGCTACTTGGATGGCATGATTAAAGTTATAATATTGCAATATAAGTCTAGTCTTCCCACTCCCAAGTTTACTTCAAAGTCTTTTATGATATGATTATACATAGAAATCAGTTATTTATTAGTCAAAAATATGTTATAATGCAACATAAGTGCAGTCTCCCCTACCCCAAAAATGGGGGGACATAGCAATCTGTACTATTGTTGTTTATTTTCTGGAACTTGTTAACAATGACAGAGCATTCTCGCTGGGTAAATCCGTCCCCTTTACATAGTAGTCACTAAATCAATATTTGTATACCTCGACAATGAAATTCTGAAAGTTTCGCCATTCGCTTGTGGTCATAATTTATATTTATCAAAGTGCTTACTTCAAGAGCCTCATCTTAAAATTCATGAGCTAAGTACAAATATACAAATGAAGTAAGCTAGTGTTTCATAAGCAGAATACACCAAACATGAAAAGAAATACACTATGTACAAACAACCAAGGAACAAAATAACATAAATCAAACGAAACCTCTCAGGCTCTATATCTTGCATAGCTTACAACCCCATTGGACCGGTTCAAATTCAGTTTGAGCATATGTTATAAAGCCATTGGAGAGAAAAGTAAAACTACTGGGAATACACCTGATCTTCAAAAGTATTATGAACCAGCTTGTGCCATTTCCACACTTCTAACTTATATTCAACATTGCCCTTCTTAAGACCTATAACAACCAATTAATCAAAATAAGGAATCTTTGGAGTGACAAGTATAGAATATCAAAAGACATTTATATAAAAAACAAAGATAGTACAATGAGGTATGCATTGTTGTTGTGCTACTCTTGTTTGTTGTTCCCAAATTTAGCTTATTCCGAAATTATAATGGCAAATTTATAAAAAGTTAAACCAATGAGAATTACGTATCAGCATTAAATGCAGACCACCGAGAATCACCAGTTAGTTGCTTTTATTACAAATCTAACATTAATGCAGACCAATAATTACTAATTGCTAATTGTTAAATTACATTCATAAAATCCTTAAAGCTTGAAACTTCAGAGTTGAGAGTGTTGTCAAAGTTACAATGTCAATAAGCTTTATGGATTAGTACAACACTGGAGTTTCAATGTTGCTACTTAATGGAAGTTTAATTAACAAAAGAGGTGTAGTTATCAATTGTCAATAAAAGATGGATAAAACTGAAATGGGTCAAACAATTAAATTTCTAAAAGGTGTAGCCTTGTATCTACTTACTAATGTAATGTGGAAACAATTAACTCACAGTAATATGAAATGGGGTTAAACATGAAACTGTATACCCACTCTTGTAAAACAAACCAAAGAACAGCGAAAACTAAAACGGGTCAAATGGGTAGACTCAAAAATATCTTTAACTGAATGTGTCATTATTTTGTTTCATTTATTACATAAAAACTTGCCATCATTATTAATATACTTAATGTAAAAACTACAAATTAAAGGACCTAAGTTATCGTAATATGTACTAAAAAGGACATAAATTCTGAAAAGAATGTATATGCAGCTTCAACCAAAGTATGAATATTAACACCTCTTCTAATTATAAATTTAGACAGCTCCACGATTTCTCCATGAAATTGAGGCATTAGACATTATGTTCGCCTAGCTAATTTCCAACAAAATGAGCAGTAGTAGGAAGCAAAAGGCCGGTATAGAACATGAAATCAGAAACAAAAGGTTGGTATCACAAGTCAAAAGCACAAAACGGCCCGGATTAAAACACACAGTAAGTTTAATCTGCTAATACGTCAAAGTTTGAGTTTGTATCTAGTCGATAGAATTCCACATGGGTTCGTTAGGAAAGGATCCCATAAGGCAAAGATACATAGGCAAATAAGTTTAATAGGCTTGCTCCACAAAACTTCCTGTTGATTTTGATTTTGTATCATATTATTGTTTCAAGACTGTACCTTCAGATATCTAAAGTCCAACTTTTCTTGTGTTGTTTAAACCTCCATTAGCATAAGCTTTGTTGTTTAATCTTATTAGCTTTCTAAGCTCAGATGATGTTGAAATCCCAATTTCATTGTTATTTTGAATCTAATCAAGCTGTCAAAAACTTTTTTTTTTTTTTTCCTCAAGCGCTAATGATAGTTAATAAATTTAGTTTTGTTCAAGTATTTCACTGAGACAATTTATCAAACGATTTATCAACATATTACAACTGATTGTTTAAAAATTGACCTGATCGGTTGCGGTTTCAGTCACGCATTCCTTCATTGACAAAACAAAACACTTAACAAAAAGTTTAGAAGGTTACAATTTTACTGGGTGGACCTATTGGAATGGCAATGATTAAAGTTATAATGGCACTATAAGTCTAGTCTTCCCACTCCAAACTTCAAAGTCTTTTATAATGGAATATAAGTCAGTCTTCCTACCCCAATTCTTCTTAAAGTCATTCCTGATATGATTATACGTAGAAATTAGTTATTACCAATCACATTGTCTTGCTCAATCCGACTATAAAAAGCCAATACTTGTTCTTATAATTTTAAGTTAATTTCCAAAATGAAGTCACCACAAGCAATAATTCACTTATCATCTTCCTCTCTTATTTCTTTTCTCTTTTACGGTCTCGCGATAACATGTCTTACTTCCGCCACCGTCTCTGCTTCCTATGGCGGTAATGAGACTGATTATCTCGCGTTGTTGTCATTTAAGTCAAAGATCACCCATGATCCATACAAAGTTCTAACCTCATGGAACCATTCCTTTCATTTCTGTGACTGGAGTGGTATTTCATGTGGAAAGCGGAACAAGCGAGTGAAAATTTTACAATTGTATTCGAAAGGCTTAGAAGGCTCGTTGTCTCCTTATGTAGGAAACCTCAGCTTCCTCCGTAAGCTTGATCTATGGAACAACAGCTTTCAAGGAACCATTCCTCATGAACTTGGTCGTCTATCTAGGCTACGTCGTCTTTATCTTATATAAACAAATTCAGTGGAGTCATTCCAACAAACTTGTCTGGTTGTTCTAACCTCAAGAGCTTTGGCTCGGTCAAAATAAGCTAGCTGGAAGCATACCCAAGGAGATGAGTTTACTCTCGAAACTTTCTCTTCTTGCAATTCACGACAATAAGTTAACAGGTGGAATCCCACCTTTCTTGGGGAATATTACATCAATGGAAGTGTTCTCTGCTGCTGGGAACCCGTTGGGTGGGAGCATTCCAGATACCTTGGGTCATTGGAAAAGCTTGACGCAATTTTACTCTGGTGGCTGCAACTTATATGGAAGCATCCCTCATTCCATTTTCAACCTCTCACTCATAGTTAATTTTTCTTTATCTACTAATCACCTCACTGGTAGTCTTCCTTCAGAGATTGGTAATCAGCTCCCGAATCTTGAGTTCCTTCAGTTAAGAAATAACGAACTGACCGGAGTTCTTCCACCTTCTCTTTCTAATTGTTCTAAATTAGGAATTCTTGAAATGAGTGAAAACAATTTTAGTGGGAAGTTGACAATTGATTTTCAAAACTAAGAGATATTAATATAATTAGATTACAGAATAACAACTTCCATGGACATGGAGAAGCTGATGACATGAGGTTTATTGATTCTTTGAAAACTGCACCAGATTAGTAGATTTGGGACTTTCTAATTGCAACCTTATAGGAGTGCTTCCGATATCAATAGGTAATCTTTCTGATCAACTCAGCTTTCTAGATTTAGGAGACAATCAATTATTTGGAAGCCTCCTTCAAGTATAGGTAGTCTAGTTGGTTTGACCACTTTAGTTTTAGGACCTAATCGATTCAAAGGAAAAATCCCCACTACCATTGGTAAACTTCAAAAGCTACAATATCTTGATCTAGGAATCAATTTTCAGGGCCTATCCCTGATGCCATTGGGAACCTATCATTGTTGACTGAACTTTATTTAGATTCCAACAAATTAGAAGGTCATATTCCATCAAGCCTTGGGAATTGTAAAGAACTTAACTGTTAAACCTTTCATACAATAGACTCGGTGGAAACATACCCAAGCAACTTCTTCAACTTCCATCACTAAATTATTTTTAGATCTTTCTCAAAACCGCCTGTCTGGTTCCATTCCATCAGAGATTAAAAACCTCAAGAAGTTGAGCGAGCTCGATTTATCTTATAATAATTTATCAGGCCCCATTACTAGTAGCCTTGGTGAGTGTATTAGCCTTACAAAGTTATACCTTAGTGGCAACCAATTTCAAGGCATAATACCATCTTCATTAAGTTCCTTGGGAGGATTGGAGGTACTCGACATTTCTCAAAATAATTTATCAGGTAAAATTCCACAATTTTAGGCAAATGGAAATCCTTAGAATATTTGAACCTATCCTTTAATGATTTTGAGGGTGAAGTACCGGTTGTAGGAGTGTTTGCCAATGCAAGTGCATTTTCAGTTTTGGGGAACGATAGGCTTTGTGGTGGTTTGGTTACACTTATGTTACCCAAATGCAAGGAGACGGGTGGTAAGAAAAAGAGGTTTCCTTTCTTCATATTAGTCATCATGATTGCAGTCACGTTGCTCGTAGTATTATGTTGTGTGTATCTTTTATGTAAGAAAAAACGCAACAGTCAACCATCTCAATCATCCGGGAGTGAACGGTTCATGAAAGTTTCATACCATCAACTTCTCAAGGCTACTGATGGGTTCTCTACAAAAAATTTGATTGGAGAGGGTGGGTTCAGCTCTGTTTATAAAGGGATCCTCGATTCCGATGATGATAAATTTGTTGCAATCAAAGTTCTGCATCTTCAAAATAAAGGAGCTCACAAAAGTTTTCTAGCAGAATGTGAAGCATGGCGGAATATTCGACACCGTAATCTGTTGAAGATAATAACTTCATGTTCAAGTACTGATTTCCAAGGCAATGATTTTAAAGCTTTGGTTTACGAGTTTATGCCGAATGGAAGTGTACACAACTGGCTTCATTCAAGTGCAAATACATCGAAACTGAACCTTCTTCAAAGAATAAGCATTCTAGAGATGTTGCAACAGCACTTGATTATCTTCACAATCGCTGCCAAACAACGATTGTTCACGGTGACTTGAAGCCTAGTAACATTCTACTTGATGATGATATGGTGGCTCATGTTGGAGACTTTGGTTTAGCTCGACTACTTGGTACAGACTTAAACCAAAACAGCTCAACCGGGGTTAAAGGAACAATTGGTTATGCACCTCCAGGTAGTATTCCATGATGCTTATATTTACTTACAAATTACAGTTTGTAACTTAAGTAACTGTTTTAATTTGTAGAGTATGGTCTCGGGAGCGAGATGACAAGTATTGGGGATGTCTATAGTTTTGGAATATTATTACTAGAGGTGATGACCGGAAAAAGCCGACAGATGACATGTTCAACGATGGTCTTAGCCTTCATAAATTTGCTTACATGGCATTACCGGATCATGTAATCGATGTTATTGATGATGATGCAATTGTGTTGCAAAGTACGGAAGCGAATGCAAAGAAAGTGGAAGAATGTTTGGTTGCAATTATCAAGATTGGAGTATCGTGCTCGTGGATTCCCACCACAACGGATGAAAATTGAAATTGTTGTCAACGAGTTGCAGCACATTCTCGATGTGCTTCAAAATATATAAGGTACTCTGTTCTCTCATTTTGTAGAATCTGATTTTACATGAGTTTGTTAATAAATCATCACTAAAATGGTTTTATTTTTGAACTCTTTCAGGTCTAATACCAAGCTTGTATGGTGAAGTTGAAAGTAACTGCAACAAGGAGCAGTGCATGTCGTAGTTAAATAAATGTTACTTTGTCAAATATGTTTGTAAGTGTGTTTTAATTTTCTTGTTGCATAAGTACTGTAAGAGACATAAGAGTGCATTTACATTCCTGATGACTTATCATATGTATCAAGCATGTTTATGATTTTCATGTTTGGTCTAATATTGAAAAATTGAGAAAGTCTGTTGGTAACATCACTGGATCCTTTCATGGGGCAAAGTTTGTTTGTTTTATTACTGCAAGTACACTTTACTTTTGATTTTATTGGTAGTATTTCGTTAGGTCTTTGGGGTTAAAATGTTTTTATAAACAAAGTTCAAATAGATCTGACCCTTGACATCTTAGTGTATCTGCATAGTGAATATTGTTGATAGTTGTAGTCAGATTACACTAACTTAGCTAAATTTAGGTCTTGTAGTTTGTTTACTATTAGGCCGGTACCTGTTACTGTCTTTTGACAGAAAACGCAGCATAAAAAGAAATGCTTGACAACCCCATCCCAGAAATCTGGAGGGTGAATCTGGGAACGTTCTTTTGCTTTTGAAGTAGTGAAAAATCGAAAATTTACTTGATTTCGAGTTCATGGACCCGCCACCTAAACTTAACATTCTTAACTACATGTATCAACTATGGATATTGGAACAAGTGAAAGCTCTACGAAAGGCTCGGGATGTGAGTTATCAGTTACATCTTGAAAAAGCTCATGATCCGGCTGACATCATGTGGGTCGAATTGGGCGTCATCGTAAAAGCGATATGCTCAGTTACTTCCATAACGCTGCAAAACGTAAAGGGATCATGATACATAAGTATTAGGAACCGGATGTCGTGCCATATGCACGGACCTCAGCTTTATGTTGCAACATCTTGGATGGTATGGCTGCTCTTTGAATAAATATTCGTAAGGGTGGGAAATGGCGGGTCTAGCGCTTGTGTAACGGGTCAAAACGAGAACACTTTCTTAAGGGTGGCAAAAGTAATGTTTTGGTTTTGGAATAAAACAGTTATTAAGCTTTTAACTTTTTAATCTGGTATCCATTTTAGCTTCATACTTCATTGGGTAACGGGTCAAAACAGGATCGGGTTGAAATGTATCACTTTTAGTAGTGGTTGAAACTGGACACTCAAGAATATGGTGTATGTGGATTCATTACTGTAGGTTCATCATTGTGAGTAATATTATCAGTTTGTTTTGGTTTCTTACCATACATATTTCTACCATCCATTTTTCCACTTCATTTTTTTGTTGTTATAGTGTAAAATGTTGCAAATATAGGAAAAGATTCATTCGTATAAAAGATGTCAGCTTCACCTCACGCTCTAAAACTACATATAAGAAAAGTTATACCGCACCCCGCAGGGTTCGTTCAAGTGTTTTGGGTGTATACGACTGTGTAATCCATTCCAAAACAAGACCATGCCATGAATTTACCACAAACTTTAGACTACTCATCAAAGACTTGTGTGTGGCCCAAATGAGCATGGTTCACTGGACTATACCAAAACAAATAGGCACTGAACCAAATGGATTTGCTCTCATAGTATCAGAATTAGTCAAGAAGTAGCAAAAAGAAAGTCGCTGACTTGGGAGAGAGTACTCCAATCTATTTAAAAAGACTGCCAAGTAAAAAAGTAGAAACCGTAAATGGGGACTGCTGATGAATTCAAGACTAGTCAACTGTTGCAGGATCTCATCCTGGTCCAACAAGCACACACAAACAAACGACACCTATTTAAGATAGGCAATTGACTTCAAATCATATTAATACAATCCTATTTGTTCATGTAACTCAATGATAAGTATCTAATAAATAAGACGACACACAGTTGAAAACGTACAGAACCTTCTAAGAAGACTTAGCCCAGCAACTCACTGGGTGACACATGCATGTAAATGTAAAAAATCTCTTAAAGACCACAAATCGCGATTTTTATATGCTACAATATGACAACACAAATCACAAATCAAGGTAACTCGATAACAGCAGCAACAGGAAGACGAAGACGACGACGACATGACTGACTTTCAGACCCATACTGAGCAACAGCTGGACAACTCTGGACCTTCTTAAACATTTCCTAGTACTCACAGGAACAGTAGATACATAAACACATATTAATAAAAAATAGACGGATGAACATGTGCTTCATTATAGCATAATTCACAGCTAGATTATAAACAAACGAGAAAGTAAATCGGTAAAGAAAGAAATTGACTAGAAAGTATTTCCGCTTTACACTCATGGGCACTGTAAGCATGCAAAAACATAACTTAATAAAACATTCGACAAAAACAATACAGACCTGATCATTGTTTTCTTCTTCCGTAGGGGAATTCTGGGATTCTAATGGTTGTCTGCACCGCAGTTCTGTCGGTTACATTTGGTCCTAAAAGGATAGTTTATGTTGTTACATTTGTCACACTTCCAGCTCCCTTCTGGCATATCCGCTTCTGAAACAAAATAAGATACATATATAAGATTCAGACTCAAACGTCACAAACAAGTAACCAAATATATATACATGAAGTTGCATTTCCTCATGTTACAGACTGTTCTGTAGGAGAAGTTGACATTTGCACATTTGGGCATTCCCAGTCATTTTCTCGTGTTCCATCTGTAAGAAGCAAGTGAAACAATGAAAAACAGATCGTAAATTACAGTCATCTGCTAGTAAAATGTTGCAAATATAAGAAAAGATTCAGTCGTATACAACCAAATACATGCTTATACCAGTTGCATAAAATGTCAGCTTTACCTCAGTCAGAGACTCGCTCTAAAACTATATATAAGAAAAGTTATACCGCACCCGGTCAGATCAAGTGTATTGTGTGTATTGGACTGTAATCTATTCCGAAACAAGACCAAGCCATGAATTTACCACAAAATTTAGACTAATCGTTAAAGACTCGTGAATGGCCTAAATGAGCATGGTTCACTGGACTATACCAAAACAAATAGGCACCGAACCAAATGGATTTGCTCTCATAGTATCAGCATTAGTCAATAAGTAGCAAAAAGAAAGTCGCCTACACAAACAAACGACACCTATTTAAGATAGGCAATTGACTTCAAATCATATTAATACAATCCTATTTGTTCATGCAACATACTTAACCATCATAGACAACATACTTTTGGTCTGGGAACTTTAGATGATCCTTCAACTCTTTTTGCACTTGCAAGAACATCTAATCCTGAAACATAGTAAACTTTGTGTTATTAAAGAAACTGTAAATGAATGACTATTCAAAATGTTAACACTCAAACAAGATACAAGTAGAGGATCGTTATACCTTCTTATACCATGTAAACATGTAAACTGTATATTCGATAATGATAATAATTGTTACATTTGTTTAGTATATAATGCACAATAATGGTCTTGCTAAACACGTAAACCAAACTAATAAGTGGGCCTTTGAAAGCTTATCAAATATATCTGCTAACAGTGTCAACTATGGATATTGGGAGTATTAAACAGCACAGGGAGTCTAACTGATACTGGGTTAAAAATGACTGAGTCCCGGTGGACACACAGCTCGTTAAACTGCTTTTAACATGTGAAGAATTTAGTTGTGTAAACGAAGTTTTAACAATTGTATCTATGCTCTCAGTCCCGTCTATTAATTAGTCCGTAAGCCCAGACAAGAAAAAACCGATGATGCACATGGAATGTTTTTGGTGCTTGAATTCGATCATCTCATAATCGTTCTTATTCAGTGATACTTTCTGCAACATTATAAAACATCTCACAATTAGATCAAACTGTACAGGTCACATTACATTAAAACAATGACTTGAAGTAACTAACTCTAACCTGAATCAAACGTTTTGCTTCCACTTGAATCATGGTACTTTCTGCTTTTATTTTGTCCACTGCTGGATACACCACCGCCAACGTCATCTTGGTCAGTGCGTGAGGAATTTGTCCTATCTTCGTCTATAGATTCCATCATAGAGGAAACTTTTGGTCTGGGAACTTTAAATGATCCTTCAACTCGTTTTTCACTTGCAAGAACATCTAATCCTAAAACGTAGTAAACTTTGTGTTATCAAAGAAACTAACGCCTTTAGATGTGTGGTTCTTATCTCGAGGCAGAACAAGGCTACATACATTATATTGGCTTCAATCATGCCCAAATGATACTAAGATGATGTTAACTTATGCATTTATTCATTATCGAAAAAACCCTATTCCCCCAAATAACTAATAAGCACTTAGGCAAAAGTTTGCCCAGCCTATAAGTTGTTTATATAAGCTTAACCAAACACCCCCCTAAATCCCATAAACTCACGAACTCTCACTGATCACATGATAATTAGGAAAAATGCAAATACATCCCAATGTATAAAGTACCTTTCTTTTTTATACCCAATAGCTTATTAACCTCTTAAAATAAGCCTACCCAGTGTTGTAAATCTCGAGCTACAAAATAATCGGTGATTAGAAGCCACAAGGTCAGCAAACAGAAACCCATCTCACCAAATCTCTCATTTCTTCAAACTTTGACTACCAAACAATTTTGAAGTTAAATTTGGGGATTTTGTTTAAATTGAGGGAATTTAATAAAGGGTTACTGTTTCGCTGGTGTTAGAGCAGCAGCCAGCAGGGTGGTGGTGGCTGTCGGAGATGGTGGTGGTTGTTAGAAATTGTTTCAGAAAGTGATAATGAGGACCCAAAACAATTACAAACAAACTTCAAACTAAAACAAAAAGAAGACCAGTGCAAAAACATACCCCATAAGTTCGGATATTAAATCCAAAAATTAAAGCCTAAGGATGACAAGCTAGCATAGCAGCCCCACGTCACAAAACCAAGCCTGACCCATAACTCAAATCCATGTTGCCATATGTATACAGGTATAAAAATATAGCAGTGCAGACCCAACTAATAACATAACAGCAAAACAAAAGACTTGAATTGCCTAACTAAAACAGAAGACCAAAACTTGCAGACCTGCTAGACCACTGCTAAACCACAGAAGTAGAACTGCATAATATTTGCTGCTGAACCCACTGTTTAATCCACTGTCTCGGCAGATGATCATTTTATTTACTGCCAAACAGGAAACTGTCCTTATGAAGATAGATAGCTTATCCCAAACACACTGTATCAGAAGATAGAAAAGCTTGTGAAGATAGATAGCTTATCCCAAACACACTGTTTAAACCTTTATTCCAAACACCAGTTAGCCATGTAGCAACTTTTCTCCCACATCCTAAAGAAACCACTCCTCACTCTTCACATAATCCCATTCATGTCTTATAAGTTTGATTTCTTCACATTAAGGGTCATAAGTTTCCATTTAATCTCTTCTTTCAATACCTTTAGAAGAGTTTCATCATTTCTCTTCAAGTCCCGACATATGTTGTACACACAAGCACCGCCCAATTCTACCAAAATACTGTAGCCACCAGTTGCAAACTTTCGACTTTCAGAGTCAATTAAACTTGAGCTATACCAGGTTTTATGACGAGGTGATTCTCGAACGGTCTCGATAATCCCTATCATCACTATATCTCCTTGAGACCACCCTACCTTCACGCCTATCATATTCTGGTGAATCACGCCTAGAACGCCGATGATCACCACTTTTGGAACTTCTAGATGAAGGAGTAACACACTGCAACATCCGAGTACAAACTCAGTATTAGGTATGGACGCACACCTGATATACCATTCATACTCAAAATACAACTTTGATTGCTAGTTGCAGATACAAAAGTTTCATCATGTTAACAAGATTAGAAACATTATCTCAAACACCCAAGGTACCTTAATGTGAGGTTGCATATCTAGCAGATCGTTCTTCTTTAGTGATACTTTCTGCAACATTAAAAAACATCTCACAATTAGATCAAACTTAAGATAGGATATATAAGTAGACTGTACACCAGAAAAACTAATGAACCTTGCAACTTTTATAATCAAACTTCAGAAGATAAAGTCTTTTGATATGGTTCTTATCTTGACGAGAACAAGGCAACGACATTATATTAGCTTCAATCATGCCTAAAAGATACTAAGACGCATCAGATATGGATAACCATATGCTTAACTTATCTAGTTATTCATTATCGAAAATTATTCCCCAAATAACTAATAAGCACTTTGGCATAAGCTTGTAAGTTCTTTATACAAGCTTACCCAAACACCCCTAAATCCCATATTCTCATGATGTATCCTCGCACAAACGCATCGCTTACACATGATAATTAGGAAAAAGAAATACATTCCAATGTATAACGACTTTGACATAAGCTTTACCCAAACACCTTCAATAAGCTTTTTAACTTTTTTTATACCCAATAACTTATTAACCTCTTAACATAAGCCTAGTAAAACTCGGATCACAAAGTGATCAACCATTACTAGCTACAAGGCCCGATGACTGGGTGAGTTGAGCGAGAATCGGCCAAAGATTCAATTTGGTCACAAGTTGGTCACTCGGTGCTAACACGTAAAAAACTCTAACGATGTATTTTAACAAGTGTGTTAAAGTTTCTAAACATATACTTCTAGTGTCCATGAACATTTATATAGTCCTTTAAACATGTCATACTCTTACACATAGCTTCAAACTTATATATAAAAATTCCTATCTAAGACTATGAGTACTCCCTGCCTAGGCCGATAACTCACTACAAGCAAAACAACAGACATTATTTGCCTTCAATCATGCCCAAAATATACTAGGGCGACGTTTAGGTAAGGTAAGAGTAAATAAAACTTATGCATTTTCGAAATACCCCAAACTAATGGAATCAGCTTATTAGCTTAATTATCCCCTCAAAAACACATAAGCCCTTTAAAATAAGAAAAAAATCAATAAGCTTTTTAGCTTTATTAAAACACAATAAACTATTAAGCTCTTTAACTAAGCTCACTGAAACACCCCCTAAATCCCAATGATTCCCATGGCACCTATCTATCACACAAAATCAAATTGCTCTGAATAATTATGATTCGATAACAACGCTACATACATTATTTTGGCTTCAATCATGCCCAAAGGATACTTAGATGATACAATGTATCAGGATCACCTTATGCTTAACTTATGCATTTATTCATTATCGAAAAAACCCATGTTCCCCCAAATAACTAATAAGCACTTTGGTATAAGCTTACCCAAACACCCTCTAAATCACATATTCCCATGACAGTTATCTTTCTCACAAACTCACGCTGATCTACACATGATAATTAGGAAAAATACAAACACATCACAAAGTATAAGCTTTGTACCTTTTTTTATACCCAATAGCTTATTAACCAAAAACCCATGTCACCAAATCTCTCATTTCTTGAAACTTTGACTACCAAACAATTTTGAAGTTTAAATTAAGGGAATTTAATAAAGGGTTACTGTTTAAGTTAGAGGAGCATGGTGGTGGAGGTGGATGGGTGGTGGTTGTTAGAAATTGTTTCACAAAAGTGATAACGAGGAAAGAGGTTGAAGGGTATGTGTACGGTGTATTTAAATTTTTTGTGATAGTGAAACAAGCACACCTCTATTTAGAGATAGTGAAAAATGTTTTTATGTGATTTATGAAGGAAGTTTTTTGTTTTTAAAATGAAAGTTGAAGGGGTAAAGGTGTAAAATTAAATAAGACGAAGGATCAAAAAAGTAGGGGTGTTTTCTTATGCTATTTAAAGTGTGTTTTTTATGTGATTTAAAGTAGAGGTGGCAATTCTCGACACGAAACGTTAAATGATACGAATCCGACACGAAGTTAAATAGGTTTTGGGTTGAGGATAAACAAGTTTGGTTCACAAACAAGTCAACCCGTATAACCCATTTAATAAACGGGTCATTTTTGGCTTTCGGGCGTTGCGGCGGGGCATTTGTAGTTGCGTAATGTTTATAGTGCTTCTCGGACGCCTTAATACGATGCAAATCCGCTTTCTTATAAAAATTCAGTTATATACGCATAAACTTATGACCATTGGTTATGCCAAAAAATTGTTGTTTTAGTGCTTGGCCTAAAGTTTTTGCCACGTCTTCAAAGTATCCACATGTAGCCGTTCTAAAAAAAAAACTACGTGTCTACAAACCAAAACCCCTCATCCATTGTTCACTCATCTCATTCTTCAATCTAACCAATATAAGATCTAACAAAAACCCATCATCAAAATGCAATAATTAGATAACCAAATTGAATCACGGTACTTTCTGCTTAGATTTTGCCCATTCTCGGACCACTTCCAACATCATCTTGATCGCAAGTGAGGATTTTTCCACATCTTCGCCTATAGATGCCATCATAGAAGAAAATTTTGTCTGGAACTTTAAATGATCCCGCAACTCATTTTCACTTGCAAGAACATCTAGTCATAAAACGTAATAAACTTTGTGTCATTAAAGAAACTGAAAATGAATGACTATTCAAAATGTTAACACTCAAACAAGATATAAGTAGAGTGTAAACCAGAGAAACGAATTCCTATAGCTTTTATAACCAAACTTAACAAAGATAACGCCTCTAGATATGTGGTTCTTATCTCAAGGCAGAACAAGGCGCGCTACATACATTATATTGGCTTAAATCAGGATAACCTTATGCTTAACTTATGCATTTATTCATTATCAGAAAAACCTTGTTCCCCCAAATAACTAATAAGCACTTTGGCATAAGCTTACCCAAACACCCTCTAAATCACATATTCCCATGACAGTTATCTCTCTCACAAACTCACGCTGATCTACACACGATAATTAGGAAAAATACAAACACATCACAAAGTATAAGCTTTGTACCTTTTTTTATACCCAATAGCTTATTAACCAAAACCCATGTCACCAAATCTCTCATTTCTTGAAACTTTGACTACCAAACAATTTTGAAGTTTAAATTAAGGGAATTTAATAAAGGGTTACTGTTTAAGTTAGAGGAGCAGGGTGCTGGTGGTGGATGGGTGGTGGTTGTTAGAAATTGTTTCACAAAAGTGATAATGAGGAAAGAGGTTGAAGGGTATGTGTACGGTGTATTTTAATTTTTTGTGATAGTGAAACAAGCACACCTCTATTTAGAGATAGTGAAAAATTTTTTTATGTGATTTATGAAGGAAGTTTTTTGTTTTTAAAATGAAAGTTGAAGGGGTAAAGGTGTAAAATTAAATAAGACGAAGGATCAAAGAAGTAAGGGTGTTTTCTTATGCTATTTAAAGTGTGTTTTTTATGTGATTTAAAGTAGAGGTGGCAATTCTCGACACGAAACGTTAAATGATACGAATCCGACACGAAGTTAAATAGGTTTTGGGTTGAGGATAAACAAGTTTGGTTCACAAACAAGTCAACCCGTATAACCCATTTAATAAACGGGTCATTTTTGGCTTTCAAGGTCACAAGGGCATTTGGCTTTCGGGCGTTGCGGCGGGGCATTTGTAGTTGCGTAATGTTTATAGTGCTTCTCGGACGCCTTAACACGATGCAAATCCGCTTTCTTATAAAAATTCAGTTATATACGCATAAACTTATGACCATTGGTTATGCCAAAAAATTCTTGTTTTAGTGCTTGGCCTAAAGTTTTTGCCACGTCTTCAAGTATCCACATGTAGCCGTTCTAAAAAAAAACTACGTGTCTACAAACCAAAACCCCTCATCCATTGTTCACTCATCTCATTCTTCAATCTAACCAATATAAGATCTAACAAAAACCCATCATCAAAATGCAATAATTAGATAACCAAATTGAATCACGGTACTTTCTGTTTAGATTTTGCCCATTCTTGACCACTTCCAACATCATCTTGATCAGCAAGTGAGGATTTTTCCACATCTTCGTCTATAGATGCCATCATAGAAGAAAATTTTGGTCTGGGAACTTTAAATGATCCTTCAACTCATTTTTCACTTGCAAGAACATCTAGTCATAAAACGTAATAAACTTTGTGTTATTAAAGAAACTGAAAATGAATGACTATTCAAAATGTTAACACTCAAACAAGATATAAGTAGAGTGTAAACCAGAGAAACGAATTCCTATAGCTTTTATAACCAAACTTAACAAAGATAACGCCTCTAGATATGTGGTTCTTATCTCAAGGCAGAACAAGGTTACATACATTATATTGGCTTAAATCAGGATAACCTTATGCTTAACTTATGCATTTATTCATTATCGGAAAAACCCTGTTCCCCCAAATAACTAATAAGCACTTTGGCATAAGCTTACCCATCATAAAAGTTCTTTATACAAGCTATCCCAAACACCCCCTAAATTCCATATTCCCATGACATGTATCCCTCTCACAAACGCACGCTGCTTTACACATGATAATTAGGGAAAAAAGAAATACATTCCAATGTATAACGCACTTTGACATAAGCTTTACCCAAACACCTTCAATAAGCTATTTAACTTTTTTTTATACCCAATAACTTATTAACCTCTTAAAATAAGCCTACACAGAGTAGTAAAACTCGGATCACAAAGTGATGAACCATCACTAGCTACAAGGCCAGAGACTAGGGCGAATTGAGCAGAATTGGCCAAAAGATTCAATTTGGTCAGCTCGGTGCTAACTAGTAAAAAAAACTCGGCTTGATGTATTTTAACAAGTGTGTTAAAGTTTCTAAACATATACTTCTAGGGTCCATGAACATTTATATAGTCCTATAAACATGTCATACTCGACAAATAGCTTGAAACTTATATATAAAATTCCTATATAAGACTATGAGTACTCCCGCCTAGGCCGATAACTCACTACAAGCAAAACAATGATGATTTGCCTCCAATGATGCCCACAATATACTAGGCTACGCTTAGGTAAGGTAAGAGTAAATAAAACTTATGCATTTTCGAAATTCCCCAAACTAATGAAATCAGCTTATTAGCTTAGTCATCCCCTCAAAAACACATAAGCCCTTTAAAATAAGAAAAAATTCAATAAGCTTTTTTGCTTTATTAAAACACAATAAACTATTAAGCTCTTTAAATAAGCTCACCGAAACACCCCCTAAATCCCAATGATTTCCATGGCACCTATCTCTCACACAAAATAAAATTTCTCTAAATGATTATGATTCAATAACAAGGCTACATACATTATATTGGCTACAATCAGGATAACCTTATGCTTAACTTATGCATTTATTCATTATCGAAAAAACCCCTTATTCCCCAAATAATCGGTGATTAGAAGCAACAAAAAACCCTTCTCACCAAATCTCTCATTTCTTCAAAATTTTACTACCAAACAATTTTGAAGTTAAATTTGGGGATTTTGTTTAAATTGAAGGAATTTATTAAAGGGTTAGAGCAGCAGGGTGGTGATGGCAGATGGGTGGTGGTGGCGGAGATGGTGGTTTTTGAGGAAAGAGGTTGTGGGGCTCTTTTAGTTTGTTCTTGTTTGTTTAATTTTTTTATTAATGTGGATACCCTCACTTTTATCACTTATTACTTTAAGTCATTTATTTTCATTAAGTGAAAATTTTTCACATGACTTAATAAATTAAATTCTTTCATATTAAGTCAATTAAGTTGCATTCAAATATCACCTTAGTAGTATAATATATGATGTTAAAAAAAGAAAAAAAAAATAGTATAATATATGAAGAGACCAAAATACCTTATTAATTAATTATCAACATAGTCAAACTAACGGTGCCTGTTAAAATTGGACCAAACCTCAACGAATGTTTAACTTTGTGACTGAATTCAATACTTTAAAAAATTAGACCATAAGTGAAATACTCAACGAAGCACAATGGTAAAAAATGTAGTTAACTTATAACTTAATTAAAACCATATGAATTGATTGGTATAGTTGATGTTTTAATTATAGATTGTAGTTAATTTAGGGTGCTTTTATTCATTTTATATAAGTTGAAGGGTTAAAAGTGTAAAATTGTGATAAGATAAAACATAATGAACATTACAACATACAACAACAATATCTAATCACGTCGAAGCGAGTTATGAGGAGGTGAGATGTAAACAAGCACACTTCTAAATAGAGATGGTGAAAATGTTTTTTATGTGATTATGAAGGGAGCTTTTTTTGTTTTTAAAATGAAAGTTGAAGAGGTAAGAGTGTAAATTTGAATAAGACGAAGGATCAAAAAAGTAAGGGTGTTTCCTTATGCTATTTAAAGTGTGTTTTTTTTATGTGATTTAAAGTTGCGGTGGCAATTCTCGACACGTCACGATAAACAATACAAACCCGACACGAAATTAAACAGGTTTTCGATTGAGGATAAACAATTTTGGTTCAAAAACAGGTTAACCCGTTTAACCCATTTAATAAATGAGTTGTGTTTTAATTGAGCAAGTATTAAATTAACAACCTGTGAACCCGTATAAGTATGCAAGTCTTAAACAAATAAATTATACAACTTGATTTTTATGTTGAATTTGGATTTAAATGTATTTTCTTATGTACTCAACCGAGGATTAGGCTTCCGCGCATTGCGGTGGGGCATTTGGAGTTTTGTAATGTTTGTAGTGCTTCTCGGACGCCTTAACATAGTTACTTTGACATTTCTTAGTTTCTGCGTTTTTTCATCATGCAGAGAGTGTAACTTCAAAAAACTACACTACTTCAGTTATTCATATTAGTCTAACAACAGCTGTTTCAGCCATGACCATCAAATGTTCCACCTAATGCATATTCCTCGAAGCCCAAATGAGGCATCTAACTTCAATGCATCCTAACTGTAAAGGAATTAATCCAAAATTCCTAATTTCAATCAAACCTTATGTACCTTTGCGAATGAGAATCTATGTTCTTATCAGTTATATTACAGTTATTAGCATGAAACACCAACATACATTTTCATTCGTCCCATTTTCGTCATTGTACGTATTTTGTTCTTCTGGGTCAAACAAATCTTATAATTAAAACCAAGACATAGATTATGAAGAAAATGATACTTCTTAAGAAAATGCCAATATCAGAGGTTACAAAACAACCAAAAATCATCAATTACAGGTTGCAAAGGTCATCATTTTAACAAGACACATGTTCGTATTTTATACACAAAAAAAACACTATATTTGCCGAAAAAACCCGCGAGCCTCTACAAAATAAGGTAAAGAACAGAAACACTAATGCAATGCACAATCAAGAAAGGGAAGCATCAGTCATGAGTTTGAGAAAAGAAGAGTCCTTCTAGATTTCAAATCAGTTTCACATGTGTTTAAGGCGTCATACCAATTTAATGAAGAGTGTCATAGATACCATGATAAATAGGAACAGTTATAATCAACAGAGTTGTAACCTTAATACACTACTTAAAGAAGAGAT
Organism: Chrysanthemum lavandulifolium; assembly: GCA_022545495.1. Lineage (NCBI taxonomy): Eukaryota > Viridiplantae > Streptophyta > Magnoliopsida > Asterales > Asteraceae > Chrysanthemum > Chrysanthemum lavandulifolium. Next base: position 4,007,487 of record CM040241.1, read on the forward strand.
TGTGTAGACAACAAACGTCAGCAATGTATCTAGGTGTTACATCACCAAATCAATCTCTTTTCCTTCATAGGGATCTAGAGTATCTGATCTATCGTTATTTATACAGAAATATATCAACGAATCCAAAATCCTTTTATTTTTCTAGTATTTATAAGACTAGTTTCAGACCATATCTACTATAAAAGACTAAGATTAGCCACTTTTGTCCCTGATCAAGAATTTGCAGGTACCACGACACTAGCATCAACTGGAAACATGTAGCTATTTTGAAACAGTAAACCATAACTTAAAAAACGCATAGCAATTTCTTTAAATTAAAAGTAATGAGAGATGTTAACAACTTAACGCATACAAACATGCATCCTTATACAAACACACCGCACTTAGAGATCTTAAATTTGTAGTTGTAACATCTAAATTCATAATTAACTCATGTTATGTTAAAAAACCAAAATACACCTCATTTGAGCTCACAAAACGGGTATTAAACCAGGGTCGTTACATCCTCACTTATTGTTAAATACTAACAAGCCACAAACATCAAAAGCAATCTTAAATCAATATCCTAACAACTGACTCCTATATAGAAAAAGCATCCAAACTCAAAATCTCAAAAACAAAAAGCTAAAACAAGTTCATATACTACATTTACTCAAAACTGCATAATTCATTCCATTTCAACACACGCATCCAACAAGGGTAGTACGTTACACTGAAACATCAAAAGCAATCTTAAAACCATATAAAAAAAATTCAAATCTTAAAAAACATTCATAGACTTGGCAAAATCTCGAAAACCAAAACCCAAAACATCAATCAGTAAACAATTAAAGCTAATAAATCTAAGCTCGCAAGAACATCTACAAATCTCACCATTATCTAAACATCATTTACAACAAAATCTTAAAAATAATCAACCTAAAAATATATTCTATCTTTTTATTTACAAACAATCATAAGAACCTTTTCATCAAAATCTCATGAATACTCGGTGTAAAATGAGCTAATCTATGGGTTTTCAAGTATGTATACCTGTCAAGAAGGCACATAGTTAAAGAACCATAGATTGACTGATTTTACACATACTTTAAATAATATTGGACTAAACTTGAAAAGGCTGAAACTTTATGTGAATTTGAGGTGGGGTATGGATGAAAGTTTGCAACTTTAAGCTACTGAAAAGCAATCGCAATCAAATGACTAAAAAAGAAACTGTCTTTACCAACAACATATAATTAATTTGGCAGAGGGGTTCACTGATATAGATAAAAGCACTTCATAGTAACAACTCCACCATCGTTTTTATCAAAGAAATCAGTAAGTCCTCTGCTAAATATAGTTGCTGTGAAATTATACAAAGAAATGAGTGATGGTTTTGGTGGATGGGGTGGGGTTTGTTTGTTTATGAATGAAAAAAACGGTGTGGTATGATTGGATTGAATTGAATTGTGGAGATTAATCAGATTCAAGGGGTTTTGTTGGAAAAGGTTGTATGTGTGATATGGATTGTCAACGTGGCACCCTTATTGTTTGTTTTATTGGCACATTAATTTGTTGCAAAAGTGAGCATAGCTGATCAAAGGATTATGATCCTCTAATTTTGACAAAAACATGATTGGTTATGTTTAATGAATTTACACCATTAGATCTAATTTATGGTTGTGATTAAATGCATAATTCTCTCTCATATTTCTCTTTTATTAATCACTCTTTTTATTATTAATTTATCTCTCATTTATATATTTTACTCTAATTGTGTGTGTAAGATTATTTGTGGGTCTTTTTTCTTTGTTTTTTCCCTCTAATGTTTTTCCATGTTCTCTCCATTTTCTATCCCTATCAGTTAGTGTTTTTTCAATGAACCGAAAACAAAACACATATAAAGTGAAAAGAGCCATAATATAATGAGAAAAAAATGAATTGAACCCAAAAAGACATCAACATGCCACTAAGAGCATTAGGTATCGTTGAGCCATAGTTCTCGTGCCGTTCTCCAAATCCAGTGCCACATCAACAAAACACTAAATGACACCAAAAACCCTTTGGCACCTCATTTTGTGCCGTTACTGTTGGCACCAGAAAATGTGATGCTGTTCTTCATTTTTTTTTTTCATTTACATAAAATAAAACATACACCGATGACGTATAGTCCGCATTCGGGTCACGAACCCGACCAATGATCATATTAGCAAGCCCGAGACGATCGGGCTAACTCGATAATGGTTTGGGCTCACGAAGGCCCAAACCCAAAGTTACTTATGGCTTACGATATCGGATATCTCTTGGGAGATAAGTGTTTAATAACCGACTTAGGCGGGATACGCCGAAGTTTGGGGAACACGAAACCAAGAAGGGTTTCATGTGTATATAAAGGGCATCCCAGCCCTTATTAAAGGTACGATTTTACAACCCTAACTCTCAACTAAAACCCTAAAACCAATTACTTACTCTCACACCGAAGGATAATCGTGGGAGACAATCTCACGATAAGCCTAACGGTGTTTTCTGTTTACTTAGTGCACAGGTCTCAAGCATCAAGATCCAATTGATACGGGAACCGGAGTCCAGACAAGGAACGCCGAACTTTTGTATCAACAAGTGGCGCCATCCGTGGGACCAATCACTAAGAACTAGAATGACAAAGCAAGGAAACTTAAGTCAGTGATCGCATGGTGACCTACAAGGGAAGAAGCAGCAAAGCGGATCAGCCTCTAAGCAAGCCTCTGGAACAACCAATGCGGCTAGAAACCAAGGGTCAGGCCCAGATCTGGTCTTCCCAGCAGTGGAACCACGCACGGGAACAACCCATGCCATCACAACAAACGTAGAAGATCCACTGCGCAACCCTTTTACCACTCCCCTGCAGTCGGTACCAGAAAAGGACCTCACAAAAACGTCAGGCGCACCTCTCCGAAACAGGAGTCCAGATATGGAAATAGATACCCTCGCGCTAGAAGGAGTCGCGTCTGAACTAGCGCCAAGTGACTTAGTGTCTCAAAACTACAAAGCCTTGGCTGCCCTCATGCAAGAGGAGGCAAAAAAGAGGTTGAGTCAGAACCTGCAAGCCCTACTAAACTTCGACACAGAGTATGAGGCATCCCCATCGCGTCATCAGAAGGAGAGGCGCAGGAAGGATAACCGCCGCCCTCTAGTGTTTACTAGGATTGGGAGGAGAGTTGAGAACGATGAAGCAGCTAACCTGCATTATCTGGAAGAACACAAAGAGGACGGACAGCGTACCAATGTTTACGCTAGGCTTGGTAGCCGCAGGGTCCATGACAGACTTGGACGACAGCACTCCCAAGTGAAAGTCCTTCAAGCTCTGATTCGAGGGATCGGCGCAAGCGCCCGAAAGAGGGAGGCTCATCCTCCGTGATTCCTCGGACAACGAGGACAGTGAAACAGACACTGGAAGTCCAGGGAAGATATCGCGACAAGGAGGAGGAAGATATGTCTCTTCCTGGCGCCGCCAAAAGGTGGATGCGTTCACTCGACGATCATCGATTTCTCGAAGATAAGAGAAGGCGATGCCCGCCAATGTTAAAACCTACGATGGAGCAGGTGATCCGGATGATCACCTAAAAATATTCGAATCACCGCTACCATTGAAAATTGGCCACAACCTGTGTGGTGCCACATGTTCAATTCCACATTAGTGGGCAATGCGCGAAATTAGTTCAGTAAGCTTCCACGCAGAAGCATTGATGGCTTTAAAGAGTTGCGGGCGTTTACTAAACTTCACTCAAAGGAAAAAGCGCCAAAACCCTGTCAAACCTCGCAGGTAAGACAACGCAGAGGGAATGTATAAGCGCTTATGTGAGCGCTACAAAGATGAGTGCATACATGTCAAGGCATACCCGAAATACTAAAGATCTCGTGGTTCATGAACGGGATCAATAACCCGAACTCATCAAAAGGCTAAACGATGAGTCCCCAAACCTTTGATGAACTTATGAAGCGCATAAGGTCCTTTATCCAGGAGAAGAATGCCGCAATGACAAAGAAGAAAGGCTACTCAAACTATAGATCACAAGAACAACCTCGGAGACAATCCATTGACCGAGTAGCAACCGCAACAAGAACTACTGCGGTCAGGGGAGCGGACGAGATAATGACATATATACTCCGCTAACCAAGACTCCAAAGGTGATATTCGCGATGGAAGGCGCGAACTTCCCGAGGCCCCCACCAATGCGCACCCAGAAGATCGGCGCGTGGGGAGCGGATACTGCGACTATCATGGATGGAAGGGCCACAACCAATGAATGTGTCCAATTGCGCCAACTAATTGATAAACCGGTCAAAGAAGGCGATTGGACCATTTGGTTAAAACATCAAGGAAGGAAAGATAAGCAAAGACTAGAAACAAGAAAGAAGTACCCAAAGATAAGGCCGATACTATCTACATGATACAATCATGGCGTGAATGACTAGCGTAAGATCGCCAAAAGTTTTCGTGGGCGAAATCTCTTTCCCACCTCGGTGCCGGACAACGCAGTGGTAGAACCGCCACAATTGAAATTAACGCAGGGGGTCACGATATCCACGAATGTATGTTGATGGAGGAGCATCCGTAGATATAATGTATGAACACTATTTCAAACGACTGCGACCTGAGATACGAAGTCAGTTAAGCCCGATCAGGACGTCGTTGACTAGTTTTACTGGAGAAAAGATATGGCCCATAGGGCAAATACGCCTACTAGTCAGTGTTGGCAATAAGGAACACTCCACGACAGCCTGGATGACTTTTATGGTGATCAAATCCCCTTCGCCATACAATGGCATTATTGAAGACCGAGGATTTCACCATGACACGCTAGCATCGCTCACAAAGACATGGGATGCTAAAATTCCTGGTGGAGGGAGGCATTGTTACTCTCTACAATACCACCATACCACCATGAGAATGTAACACAATTACATGTGAGACGGCACACATTCGAGCAGTCAGCGCAACTAAAGTGCCAAACCTGACGGTTGCAATTCAACCGATTACCCGAGTAAGAAGTATCGATGGGGATCGCTATCGATAACGGTAGGGCGGTATGCGCACTCTTGCAAAGAACACGGATATCTTTGCATGGGAACCAAAGCACATGACGGTGTACCACGCTAGATTACGGAACACAAGTTGAGAATCCGACAAGGATACTCCCGATCTGACGAAGAAGTGCGGCCCAGCTCTGAGCGCGCACAAGCAATTCGCGATACATAAACACGTGGATGCGGTATCATGCGAGAAGTCTAGTACCATGACCGGCTTTCCAACCCGGTGATGGTCAAGAAGAGCGATGGTAGTTGGAGGATGTGCGTGGACTTCTGAGATCTCAACAAGGCATGTCCACAAGATCGCTACCGCCTGGAGATAGACCGAAGGTAGAATCTTTGTGTGGATACCCACTTAAATGCTTCCTAGATGCATACAAAGGATACCATCAAATCCGGATGGCTAAGGAAGATGAGGAAAAACGGCCTTCCATACAAGCCAAGGCGTTTATTGTTATACTAAGATGCCCTTGGCTTAAAGAACACAGTGCCACCTACCGGGTTGGTAGATAACGGATTTGAAAGACAGGTGGGCTGCAACCTAGAGGTTTATGTTGACGACCTTGTAATAAAAATCCATACAGAAGATGAATTGGTGCGCAACATTGAGGAACATTTAAGACACAAAAAAGATCAACATGAAGCTAAATCCTAAGAAATGCACTTTTGGCGCTATAGAAGGCATGTTCCTTGGATATCTGATAGAGCCCGATGGCATCAAACCGTGTCCAGAAAAAATGAAGGCTGTCATCCAACTTCCTTCACCATGCACGTTGAAAGAAGTCCAATCTCTAAACGGAAAACTGGCCGGTTTGAATAGATTCTTGTCCAAATCAGCAGACAAGTCACTCCCTCTCTTCAAAACACTCAAGAAGTGTACAAAAAAGGGAGACTTTCGCTGGACTATGGAAGCAGAAGAAGCTTTCATACAACTTAAACAACATTTAGCAGCACTCCCCACGCTAGTTGCGCCTTGCCTAGGGGAAGAATTAATTATGTATTTGTCAGCAACCCATGGAGCAGTCAGCGCGGTGCTACTAACAGACAGGAATTCAGTGCAAACACCGGTGTATTTTGTAAGCAAAGCACTCAAGAAAACGGAGATTAACTACAGCGCAATGGAAAAGTTGGTCCTAGCATTAGTATTCGCCACCAAACGGCTACGCAGGTACTTCCAGGCGCACCCAATAGCGGTGATTACAGACCAGCCTATCAAGAAAATTATCTCCAAACCTGACGCATCGGGACGTCTACAGAAGTGGAGTGTGCTTCTAGGTGAGCATAACATTTCCTACAGACCACATATTGCGGTTAAGGGGCAAATACTATCCTACTTCATCAACAAAAAACCGGACACTGACGACGCACCTCCACAAAGCAAGGTGGAACTACAAGAACCATGGATCTTGTTCACGGATGGATCTTCATGCGTGAGCGGGTCAGCGCAGCCTTATCCTCACAAGTCCGAAGGAATGGAATTCACTTACGCACCTGCGTTTAATTCACGACCACAAAAACGAGGCGAGAATATGAAGCCACGATCGTTGGATTACGCATTGCGGCTCGAATGGGCATACGCAACACGAAGCAAATGGACTCCCGGCTAGTGGCCAACCACGTGTTCAAGTAGTATGTGGCTAAAGAGGAAAACATGATCCAATACCTCGACAAGAAAAAATCACTAATCCAGAGTTTCGACAGGTTTACCATCAAGCAAGTTCCTAGAGGGGAAAATAGAAAGGCGATGCACTAAGCAAGATTGCATCTAAAAGCTTTGCGCACCTGTCAAAACAAGTGTTGGTGGAAACGCTGAAAAGCAAGTCCATCTTAGAGATGGAAATATCCACGATGATAGAGGAGCAAGGTCCTACATGGATGACCCCAATAGTCGAGTTCATAAGCAAGGGCGTATTGCCCCAAGAGCAGAAGGACGCCCAAAGGGTACGGCGCACATCACAAAGGTTTGAACTTCGGGACGGTATACTATATCGACGCTTCTTTCTACAACCATGGCTTCGATGTGTCGGACCACTGCAAGCAAATTATGTACTTCGAGAAATCCACGCCGGTTCATGTAGTATGCACTCAGGACCACAGTCCGTTGTGGCACGTGCTTTACGGTCAGGATACTACTGGCCTACAATGCACCGGGATGCGCGGGACTTAATAAGAAAGTGTGGCGACTGCCAAGTTCACAGACCCACTCCACGCCAACCACAACAGGAGCTAACACCTATTACGTCGCCATGACCATTCTATAAATGGGGTATCGACATTGCAGGTCCCTTTCCTGTTGCAGCAGGAGGATTGAAATTCCTCATAGTAGCTATAGACTATTTCACCAAGTGGATTGAAACAAAGGCGGTCGTGACAATCACAGGAAATCACGTAAAATGGTTTGGTTGGGAAAATATTGTATGTCGTTTCGGATTACCTGAGGAAATCATCTCAGACAACGGAAAACAATTTTGTGACAACCCTTTTAAGGAATGGTGCGAAAAGCTAAATATTACACAGCACTTCGCGTCGGTTAAACACCCACAAACCAATGGCTTAGTCGAGCGTGCAAATCGAAGTCTGAGTGAAGGAATTAAGGCACGCTTGGACAAACACAAAGGGAGGTGGGTGGAGGAATTATCGCATGTTTTGTGGGCGCACCGCACTTCAATAAAAATTAGCACGGGAGACACTCCCTTTTCTCTTGTCTATGGGACAGAAGCCGTCATACCAGCCGAAATAAGGATGCCAACTATTCGCACTGCTGAAGTTAATGTTACAAACAATGACGATGAACGGCGTATTGACTTGGACCTGTTGGAAGAAAAGCGGCGCAACAATATGTGAGGCAAGAGCTAAGTCAAAATGAAGGATACTACGATGCTAAAGTTCAAGCATCTCATTCAGACCAGCGACTTTGTATATCGCGCCAATGATGCGAGTCACACGAAGATACAGGAAAACTTGGACGAAGTGGGAAGGACCTTATGAGGTCATCAAGCATTAGGAAAAGCGCGTATAAGTGCATGAGACATGGATGATCGTGAGTTACCACACATGGAACATCTGCAACCTCAAACGGTGTTATCTCTAGAAACGGCTACGGCCCAACGCATGGACACCCCCGCACTTTAGTATCGTGCTCAATAAATGTCCATGTATTTAAATTCTTTTTTTTACTTAGGCAAATATTTTTCTTCTTATTACAAACACTTGCAAGTATTAATAAAACTCCGCGACACATTTCAATTTATCATATTATTTATGTCTTAACATTGTTATTTTATTATCTTTTGCCTACATGGCGTGCATGCACTTACTAAACCCACGATGGTAAACAGGATGAGTAAACCTACTAAATAACTCGTTGAGTAAGAGGGTTGCAAACCCATCAACATTGGATCATGCATCTTTGTTAAACACCTTATTTTCAAGACGTTGGAATAAGTTCAATGCGCATTCCACGACGGATGCGCAACAATGCATAATGTGCGCGTTTAACAAACCAGGAATCATGACTCTTGGTTCCTTACTATGATATTTACAGTACGCTGCATATCACACCATACACGATTATGATAAAAATACTTAGACATTATGTTTTAAGTATGATTGGTCATACATGATTGTGAACTCCACATATTATTCGCGCTTGTGTAACAGTTTGATTCTTAGACAACAAGTACATTTTTTATGCAAAGACGGATAACTAAGTACAAACATTATAAGTCGCAACCACATCAACACACATTCAACAAACGGAAAATTTCATTAAGGACCATGAGTTCTTACAAAATGATATTTACAAAGAAGCTACAAAGTATATACTACTACAACGCCTAAGATGAGAGCTTTCCACATGGCTTGCAGCGTCCCCAGCCTCCTTCAGCTTCTTCAACAAATCAGAGTCCTGGCGCGATACAGTTGCCACACTCACAGGCACCCCGTCGGATCTAGGAAGGTGCGCTGCGCCAACACCACAAAGAATGGCCTTCCCCTTCACGCCCTTCTTCTTGGAAAGCCTCATAGCGTGGGCCTCTAAGGATTCCTTCAAAGGAATTTCCTTCTCAAGTACGAACGGGTTCAAGAGGTCGCGGGGGTGAGCAAAAATGGGCACCTGCAGCTGTGACTCATTAGGCTTCAGAAAAAAGTCCGGATGTGCCTCTGCACCATCAGCACGGTGGTGAGCCCAAGTTAACCCCTCCATAATCACACCTATAGGGTAGTCTTGGTCGCGCTCCATCTGAGTAATATGAGGAAGCTCCAATATTTTCATTTTCTCCATAGCAGCAACGAGATCCTCATAGGCATGATCATTGTACCCAGGCACCGAAGCGGGCACCACTTTCGTAAGGCCACCTCGTGAAGCTCCTCTATAGCCTCGGCCTTGCCACGCAGCCGCGACTTGCAGACAACCGCTCGAAATTTGTCTACCACCTCTCGAGACTCCAAAGTACCAAGGGCAAGAAGACGCAAACCATGGTCGATAAGCCATCTCAAGCTCGGCGATCGTTGAAACCAACTGAGGATATAACTCTTCATCATATTCGATGCTGAGCTTGTGCAGCTTCATCTCCTGTTCCTTCAGCATCCCATCCACAGCTTCACTGAACTTTTCTTCTATGTAGTGAGTAAGATGGGACAAAAAAGGTGGGTTGATTAAGTAGTCTAATTAAGCAAATAAGATAAAAATAAGCATACACATAACAACTAGGCCACAAGGGCTACACAAAGAAGCCAAGTGCACAAGCTTGGGCCAAATAATGAAGCTTCTGCAAGCTCATTAATTTGACAGCTAAAGCTGTGCACAGGGCAAAAACAAGCTATAAAAAGCTATAAAATAAGCAGTTAAACATGACATATAAAAATTAACAAAAATAGAATAAACAAGATTAGCAACAAAACTAAAACATCCTAAAAGCACAGATTATGAAATTCAATATTAAAGCCTAGAGAAAATTATCTAGTTAATTCAAAAAATGACAAAAAGGAAAATTTGACTTTTAACTGAAAACTAAAAAGTTGACTAAACTGAATTTAAAACATAAACTACTGATTTAATATGTTATATTAAGCAATAAGAACATGAAATTAACAAAGATAAACAAGATTTAAACAAGTATGCAAGGTTATGAGTTCTAACAATCTCACAGTGCTCATAATGAGATAGTCAAGTGTCAAATTGACTTTCTACCATGCTACACCACTTGATTAAGGTTTCACTGAGGTAAATAGGCCATATGAGGAGTTCATCAAACAAGAACAACCACAAACACAACCTTAAACACAGATTCACTATTAGATCCAAACAACCCTTTAATGGATCACGGTTTTCAAAGCAAAAATAGTGTAAACCAATTCCATCAAATCGAGAGGAACCAAAGTGTCAAATGGACCTTTTAAGCCTAAACAAGTAGTCACACAAGTCTAGGTCTAGGATTGTCAAAAACTAGCATATTGACAGTCAAGTGCAATATCAAACCACAATCAAATCCAAAACTGTCAAAATTGTACATTAATAAATTCTATCAAATCCAGAGGAACCAAAGTGTCAAAATTGTACATTAATAAATTCTATACGCTTCCGCTTGAATACTTTGATGTTTTGTGATTATTTATTTGATTGTCATGTTATATAATTCCAACAGTTCTATGTACTGGGCACTGTTTTTTCCTCCAAGTTACTTTTTTATTTAACACTCATAAGTAAAATAGGTCGAAATAGCCATCTGCACTGACTGCTTTTGGTGATTCTTGCTGGCTCATTCCTGCCCCTTCACCACCCAGAATATATCCATGTGGACCAGTTAGAGCTTCAAGGTCAGCATCTGCTGCGGAACAGCTCATCATTTTATCTTGTACGTGTAATGTGCACAAAACACTATGGCTCTATCATAGTTATATGCTTTTCTGATTTGTGGACAATCATCAGTTCATCATCAAAGGTCGAGAGAAAAATAGTCATCTCAGCGTCTTGCCTCTAGTATAGAAATTCTGCACCAAAATGCATGGTTAAATGTTTACAAGCTGCATCCTAAAAAGTAGTTGGACCATTATCCCTTAAAGTTATAATATAAGTCTAGTCTTCCCACTCCCAAGGTACAGACAAAAGGAAGGTGCATGTCAAGTTGCTTACATCCTGGACCATTATTCCTTACATTATTGGTGATGCTTGTCGTGCTACTTGGATGGCATGATTAAAGTTATAACATTGCAATATAAGTCTAGTCTTCCTACTCCCAATTTTTCTTCATAGTCTTTTATGCTATGATTATACATAGAAATCAGTTGTTATTAGTCAAAAAATATGTTATAATGCAATATAAGTGCAGTCTCCCCTACCCCAAAAATGGGGTGACATAGCCATCTGTACTATTGTTATTTACATAGTAGTCACTAAATCAATAGTTGTATAACTCGACAATGAAATTCTGAAAGTTTCGCCATTCGATTGTAGTCGTAATTTATCAAAGTGCTTACTTCAAGAGCTTCATCTTAAAATTCATGAGCTAAGTACAAATATAAATGAAGTAAGCTAGTGTTTCATAAGCAGAATACACCAAACATGAAAAGAAATACACTATGTACAAACAACCAAGGAACACAAATAACATAAATCAAACGAAACCTCTCAGGCTCTATATCTTGCATAGCATTGATGGATAGCTTACAACCCCGTTGGACCGGTCCAAATTCAGTTTGAGCATATGTTATAAAGCCATTGGAGGGAAAAGTGAACTATTGGGAATATCTGTTTTGGTTTCACACCTGATCTTCAAAAAGTTTTATGAACAAGCTTGTGCGATTTCCATACTTCAAACTTATATTCAACGTTACCCTTCTTAAGACCTATGAAAATCAATTCAAATAAGGAATCTTTAGAGTGACCAATATAGAATGTCAGAAGACATTTATATAAAAAATAAAGTATGAGATATGCAATGTTGTTGTGCTACTCTTGTTTATGGTTCCCAAATTTTGCCTATTCCGAAATCATAATCGCAGATTAAAACAAGTTAAGCTATTACTAATTTCTTAAACATTAATATGCAGCACACCATTCACCAGTTAGTTACTTTGTTTACAAATCTAACATTAATGCAGACTATAACAATTACCTATTGCTTAAATTACATAAAGATCCGTAAAAATAGCAGATCATTTATTATGCCATTGAACACGTATTCAGAAAATTGAATTGGTCCAACACAGGTACATTCACATTAGAGACTTGAAACTTGAGAGTTGAGAGTTGAGAGTGTTGTCAAAGTTACAATTTCAATAAGCTTAATGGATAGTACAACTCTGGAGTTTCAATGTTGCTACTTAATGGAAGTTTAATTAACAAAAGAGGTGTAGCTATCGATTGTCCTAAAAAGATTGATAAAACTAAATGGGTCAAGCAATTAATGTGGTAACATGTAGATTACAGTAATATGAAATGGGTTAAACATGGAACTGTATACCCACTCTTGTGAAACAAACCAAAGAACAGGGAAAACTAAAACGGGTCAAATGGGTAGAGTCAGAAAAATATCTTTAACTGAACGTGTCATTATTTTGTTTCATTACATATAAAACTTGTCATCATTATTAATATACTTAGTGGAAAAAGCTACAAAGAATGTATATGCAACTTCAACCAAACTATGAAAACTAACACCTCTTCTAATTATATATTTAAACAGCTCCACGATTTCTCCATGAAATTCACGCATTAAACAAAAATGAGTATTAGTAGGAAATAAAAGGCTGGTATATAACATGAAATCAGAAACAAAAGATTGGCATATATCACAAGTCAAAAGCACAAAACGCCCCGGATTGAACAGGAAAAACGTGTAATGAGTAGTGATTGAACATATGGTACTTCTTCAATAAGTGAATCAAAATTTTAACTTGCGGGCTCAAAAATTAATAATCATAACACAAGGTAATAAAGAATGGAAAATTTATTCCATTATCGAAAGATAGATTAATTTAAGAGATAGTTTTACAATATTGTTTCAAAGTGCGAAGTAAGCCCATAAAAATATATGTTGTCCCATTAAAAGTTGTATTAGATCTGCTTGAAAACACAATCACTTTGATGAAATTGGTCATTTTTAGTCAAGGAACTAGTGGATCATAGACTATAGGTGTTTCTAGTTGTGCTATATGTTATTCAAATGCAATATAAGTGCAGTCTCCCTACCTAACAATGGGAAAAATAGCCATCTTAGTAAAGGACTCTGTACTAAAAAGGACATAAATTCTGAAAAGAATGTATAAGCAGCTTCAACCAAAGTATGAATACTAACATCTCTTCCAATTTTAAATTGCGACTGCTCCATGATTTCTCCATGAAATTCAGGCATTAGACATTATGTTCGCCTAGCTAATTTCCAATAAAATGAGTAGTAGTAGGAAGCAAAAGGTAGGTATAGAACATGAAATCAGAAACAAAAGGTTGGTATCACAAGTTAAAAGCACAGAACGGCCCGGATTAAAACACACAGTAAGTTTAATAGCTAATACGTCAAAGTTTGAGTTTGTATCTAGTCGATGGAATTCCACATGGGTTTGTATTCTAAATGCTCCGTGAGGAAAGTTTCTCATAAGGAAATGAATAAATAGGCAAATAAGCTAAAGTCCACAAAACTTCCTGGTGATTTTGATTTTGTATCATATTATTGTTTCAAGACTGTACCTTGAGATATCTAAAGTCCAACATTTTATGTGTTGTTTAAAACTCCATTAGCATAAGATTTGTCGCTCAAGGTTTAATCTGGAAGTTAATCTTATTAGCATTAGCATAAGATTTGTCTTTTGTTCAATTTTTTTTCTTCTGGTTTTGTTCCTCGACGTGTACATTTGGTATCCTTCTCTTTGTGTCATGATTTTGTATTTAGAGGGTGTTCAGGATTGCTTAAAATTTTCTGCTTATCAGTTTACTTTTTACTAACATGTATGCAGTTTGAACTTTTTAAATAAAGCATGCTACGGTTTTAGCAGTGGCACCTCCAGTGGAAGTACGGACCGGAAGTGTTCTAAAATTCCGCAACGGCATCTGCTGTGGAGCAGCTCATCATTTTATCTGGTACGTGTACTGTGCACAAAACATTATGGCTCTATCAGAGTTATATGCTTTTCTGATTTGTGGATCATCAACAGTTCATCATCACACGTCGAGAGAAAAAAGCCATCTCAGCGTCTTGCTTCTAATATAGCAATTCTTCACCAAAATGCATGATTGGATGTTTACAAGTTGCATCCTAAAAGTAGTTGGACCATTATTCCTTAAAGTTATAATGCAATATAAGTCTAGTCTTCCCACTCCCAAGGCATGACAAAGGAAGGTGCATGTCAAGTTGCTTACATCTTGAATTATTATCCTTACATTATAAGTGATGCTTATCGTGCTACTTGGATGGCATGATTAAAGTTATAATATTGCAATATAATTCTAGTCTTCCCACTCCCAAGTTCTCTTCAAAGTCTTTTATGCTATGATTATACATAGAAATCAGTTATTAGTAGTCAAAAAATATGTTATAATGCAATATAAGTGCAGTCTCCCCCTACCCCAAAAATGGGGAACATAGCCATCTGTACTATTGTTGTTTATTTTCTGAACCTGTTAACAATGACAGAGCATTCTCGCTGGGTAAATCTGTCCCCGTTACATAGTGGTCACTAAATCAATAGTTGTATAACTCGACAATGAAATCCTGAAAGTTTCGCCATTCGCTTGTAGTCATAATTTATCAAAGTGCTTACTTCAAGAGCTTCATCTTAAAATCATGAGCTAAGTACAAATAGACACATGAAGTAAGCAGTGTTTCATAAGCAGAATACACCAAACATGAAACGAAATACACTATGTACAAACAACCTAGGAACGCAAATAATATAAATCAAATGAAACCTCTGAGGCTCTATATCTTGCATAGCATTGATGCATAGCTTACAACCCCGTTGGACCGGTCCAAATTCAGTTTGAGCATATGTTATAAAGCCATTGGTGGGAAAAGTGAACCAGCTTGTTTTTGTTTCACACCTGATCTTCAAAAAGTATTATGAACCAGCTTGTGGCATTTCCATACTTCAAACTTATATTCAACATTACCCTTCTTAAGACCTATAACAACCAATTAATCAAAATACGGAATCTTTGGAGTGACCAATATAGAATTTCAGAAGACATTTATATAAAAAAGAAAGTACAATGTTGTTGTGCTACTCTTGTTTGTCGTTCCCAAATATTGCCTATTCCGAAATCATAATTGCAGATTAAAACAAGTTAAGCAATTACTAATTTCTTAACATTAATATGCAGGACACCACAGAGAATCACCAATTAGTTACTCTTTTTTACAAATCTAACATTAATGCAGACTAATAATTACTACTAGTAATTGCTTAAATTACATTAGGAATCCATAAAGATCCGTGAAAATACCAGATCATTTTATTATGCCAGTGAACATATCAATTCAGAAAATTGAATTGGTCCAACACACATACATTAACATTAGAGACTTGAAATTTGAAACATGAGAGTGTTTTCAAAGTTACAATGTCAATAAGCTTTATGGAAAGTACGAAACTGGAGTTTCAATGTTGCTACTTAATCGAAGTTTAATTAACAAAAAAGGTGTAGTTATCGATTGTCCTAAAAAGATTGATAAAACTGAAATGGGCCAAACAATTAATGTGGTAACATGTAGCTTACAGTAATATGAAATGGGTTAAACATGGAACTGTATACCCACTCTTGTGAAACAAACCAAAGAACAGGGAAAACTAAAACAGGTCAAACGGTAGACTCAAAAAAATATCTTTACATATAAAATTTGCCATCATTATTAATATACTTAACGTAAAAAGCTACAATGAATGTATATGCAGCTTCAACCAAAGTATGAAAATTAACACCTCGAAATTGAGGCATTAGACATTATGTTCGCCTAGCTAATTGCCAACAAAATGAGTATTAGTAGGAAATAAAGGCTGGTATAGAACATGAAATCAGAAACAAAAGGTTGGTATCACAAGTCAAAAGCACAAAACGGCCAGGATTGAACAGAAAAAACGTGTTATGAGTAGTGATTGAGCATATGGTACTTCTTTAATAAGTGAATCAAAATTTTAACTTGCGGGCTCAAGTCGGCATCTCAGATGTTCAAAAACTCTACAGAATACAGTTTAAGGGGGTAAAATGAGAAGCTTTATAAGATCAGATAATGTCGAAATCTCAATTTCATTGTTATTTTGAATCTAATCAAGCTGCCAAATAAGTTCTCCTATCCTATAAGTTCGTATTCCTTCAAGTGTCACCAAGATTCATAGAACCAAAAGATTTATTCTAAAATGAATTATCTTGTAAAGTATTTCATTGAGACATTTTATCAAACGGTTCATGTGCATATTACAACTGGATTAAACATATGCAAATGAGCTTGAATGAAGTTAAATCTTGTAATGTTATGTCACAATGGTTGCCGCAGCATCAAACACATTTGCACCTGAACATAATCTGAAACTGATAAATACTCCCTCCGTCCCAAATTATAAGTCCATTTTGACTTTTTCAAAGTCTTTTCTTTCCTACTTTGACCTTAATTATTTTTTTTCGTGTTATATAATACTTGATGAAAAGTATACAAATGAAAAAGCATTTAAAACACAAGTCCATTTATATATTTCGCGTCAATTATTATATAACACTTAAAAAACTAATTAAGGTCAAAGTTGATATTAAAAGACTTTGAAAAACTCAAAATGGACTTATAATTTGGGACGGAGGGAGTAATAAATAGCACCACCTATCACTCGAAGCAAAGAAAAAAGTTAGTATCATCGCCATCATCAAACGCAGAGAAAATAAGACTCGCATAGAATGTACTTTTATAAAAAGGATCCACCTAATCGAAGATGACTTAAGCAAAAACCTTGTTTTAATAGTTTATATAGAAGATTTGATATAAACCGCAACAGGAACAAAAACAACCACTCTGTATAAAAACATTAACACAAACCCCTTGTTCAATCCAAATAACAACCTAAATGTGTAAAATTTATTTAAAAATGACCTGATCGATCGGTCGAGGTTTTTCAGTCACGAATTTAATCAAACACAAACAAAACAACTTAATTGACGAACTATCGTTTCTTTGGTAAGTTTCTTCCATTATCTAATAAGCAAGAGTTAGTTCATTGAAAGTGCTGCTCGTAATTATAAAATGCATGATTGAATGTTTACAAGTTGCTTACATCTTGGACCATTATCCCTTACATTATAGGTGATCCTAGTCGTGCTATCGTTGGCTATGATTAAAGTTATAATGCACTATAAAACTAGTCTTCCCACTCACAAGTTATAATGCTAGTCTTCTGTGATTATACATAGAAAATAGTTACTATTATTAGTCAAGGAATTAGTGGATGATAGAATATAGGTGTTGCTAGTAAAATTGTCTAAATAGATTATGTCTCTGAAATATTTCCTTATTTCTGAGTTCTGGACTTCAAACCTTGTTTAGGTCTGAAACAAAAAATTAATTTGGAACATGCCAAGTAACCGTAAGAGTGTAAGACAGACCTATGCAAAATCTCAATTTCACTAAATAGGTATACCAAAAAAAAAAAAAAAAAAAAAAAAAAAAAGTTAGCACATCATACACTTCATTCCATATAACTCTGCTATCAACCAACTTTAATAACAACTAGCGTTTCCTCCTAAGACCTAACAACCCAGTTTGACAAAAAAATCTATCAAACATGAACCTACATAGATAGGATACGACTCAACAAAGCAAGTAAGTGATAACAAAGGGCTTTAGCTTTCCAAAACCCAAGGTATTAGCAGTTCATAGATGCAACGAGTATGTGATCACAAGTATCAAACATTAGTCATCTATACCAGAATGGTTTCAGCCAGTGGTTTCACCAATATACATAGGCTCAAAAGTGGGCTGTTCCGCCTGTTCATGATCTCAAATCTGACGAAAATAAGAATACAGAAATATGTAAGCCAAAGATCAAAGAGCACTTTAACATCACATGAAGCACCTGTATACATAACATCTCAAAGACTTATGTTAACTCCTTGGCCGATTACAAACTCATTTTTCTGGATATTTACATACTTTTGAGGCAAAAGGTGAAAAGTATTACCACATGGTCAAAACAACGCTCCAAATCATATGTAGCAACATTACCTTTGCCCATTGATTATATTAGACATTTCATCAAACACCTTAGGTGCATCCAATTTAACATTAAGAAGTGTAACAAAACCTAAGGCTATTTAATAATGTGTAAAATTATTAAAAAAAATGACCTAATCGGTTGAGTCTTTACATTCAAGCATTTAATCAAACACAAACAAAACAACTTAATTGGCGAACTATTGTTTCTTTGGTAAGTTTCTTCCATTGTCTAATAAGCGAGAGTTAGTTCATTGAAAGTGCTGCTCGTAATTATAAAATGCATGATTGAATGTTTACAAGTTGCTTACATCTTGGACCATTATCCCTTACATTATAGGTGATCCTAGTCGTGCTATCGTTGGCTATGATTAAAGTTATAATGCACTATAAAACTAGTCTTCCCACTCACAAGTTATAATGCTAGTCTTCTGTGATTATACATAGAAAATAGTTACTATTATTAGTCAAGGAATTAGTGGATGATAGAATATAGGTGTTGCTAGTAAAATTGTAGGCTTGTAGGACCACAATTTTTTGTCTCAAATAAATAAATCATTACTACAAATTTGGTACTTCCATCCCCAACGTGGTGCGAACAAGGGCTTATTGTAATACATGTAAAACTCAAATAGATTATGTCTCTGCAATACTTCCTTAATTCTGAGTTCTTGACTTCAAACCTTGTTTAGGTCTGAAACAAAATTTTAATTTTGAAAATTCCAAAAAAACAACAGTAAAATAAATATGACTACTGACAGACCCAGTTTGACCTAACAACCAATATGAGTAGAACTTAGCACATCATACACTTCATTCCATATAACTCTGCTATCAACCAACTTTAATAACAACTAGCGTTTCCTCCTAAGACCTAACAACCGAGTTTGACCAAAAATCTATCAAACACGAACCTATATAGACAGGACTCAACAAAGCGAGTAAGTGACAACAAAGGGCTTTTCCTTTCCAAAACCCAAGGTATTAGCAGTTCAAAGATGCAACCTGTATGTGATCACGGGTATCAAACATTAGTCATCCATACCTGATTGGTTTCAGCCAGTGGTTTCATTAATATACATAGCCTCAAAAGTGGGCTTGCTCCGCCTGTTTATGATCTTAAATCTGTCGAAAATAAGAATACAGAAATATGTAAGCCAAAGATCAAAGAGCACTTTAACATCACATGAAGCACCTATATACATAACATCTCAAAGACTTATGTTAACTCCTTGGCCGATTACAAACTCATTTTTCTGGATAAAAAGGTGAAAAGGTGAAAAGTATTATCACATGGTCAATACAACGCTCCAAATCAAATGTAGCAACGTTACCTTTTCCCATTAGTTATGTTAGACATTTCATCAAACACCTTAGGTGCATCCAATTTAACATTAAGAAGTGTAACAAAACCTAAGGCTATGTTAGACATTTACTCTATAGATGATGACTGAAATTAGAACCACAACTAAAGCTTATGTTAGTGGATGGCATGATTAAAGTTATAAGTGGAGGATAGAAAATAGGTTATTCTTATGCTATAAGTGCAGTCTTCCCTACCCCAACTCTTCTTAAAGTCATTCCTGATATGATTATACGTAGAAAATTGTCTTGCTCAACCCGACTATAAAAACCCAATACTTATTCTTATGAAATCAAGTAAATTTTCCAAAATGAAGTCACCACAAGCAATAATTCACTTATCATCTTCCTCTCTTATTTCTTTCTCTTTTTCTGTCTCGCGATAACATGTCTTATTTCCACCACCGCCTCGGCTTCATATGGTGGTAATGAGACTGATTATCACGCATTGCTGTCATTTAAGTCAAAGATCACCCATGATCCATACAATGTTCTAACCTCGTGGAACCATTTCTTTCATTTCTGTGACTGGAGTGGTATTTCATGTGGAAAGCGGCACAAACAGTGACTGTTTTACGGCTGCTCGCAAGGCCTAGAAGGCTCGTTGTCTCCTCATGTAGGAAACCTCAGCTTCCTCCGCGCGCTTTATCTCAGGAACAACAGTTTTCAAGGAACCATTCCTCATGAACTTGGTCGTCTATCTAGGCTACGTGCTCTATCTCTTAGTATAAACAAATTCGGTGGAGTCATTCCAACAAATTTGTCTCGTTGTTCTAACCTCAAGACCTTTGGCTCTATCAAAATGAGCTAACTGGAAGCATACCAAGGGAATGAGTTTACTCTCGAAACTTGCTACTCTTGAAATTCACTTCAATAACTTAACAGGCGGAATCTCACCTTTCTTGGGGAACATCTCGTCAATGGAAGTGTTCTCTGCTGTCGGGAACCCGTTGGGTGGAAGCATTCCAGATACCTTGGGTCATTGGAAAACCTTGACGGCATTTCACTGTGGTGGGTGCAACTTATATGGAAGCATTCCTAATTCCATTTTCAACCTCTCACTCCTAGTTAATTTTTCCTTATCTAGTAATCACCTCACTGGTAGTCTTCCTTCAGAAATTGGTAATCAGCTCCCAAATCTTGAGTGGCTTCAGTTATGGGGTAACGAACTGACCGGATATCTTCCACCTTCTCTTTCTAATTGTTCTAAATTAGGAATTCTAGAAATGAGTCAAAATAATTTTAGTGGGAAGTTGAGAATCGATTTTTCAAAACTAAGAGATATTAATACTATTCACTTAACTCATAACAACTTCCATGGACGCGGAGAAGCTGATGACATGAGGTTTGTTGATTCTTTGAATAACTGCTCCAAATTAGTAGATTTGCAACTTTCTGATTGCAACCTTATAGGAGTGCTTCCTATGTCAATAGGTAATCTCTCTCATCAACTCAGCTATCTAGATTTTGGACACAATCAATTATTTGGAAGCCTCCCTTCATGTATAGGTAATCTAGTTGGCTTGACCATTTTAGATTTAGGACCTAATTTATTAAAAGGAAAAATTCCAACTTCCATTGGTAAACTACAAAAGCTACAAGTTCTTGATCTAAATAGCAATCAATTTTCAGGGCCTATCCCTGATGCCATGGGAACCTATCCTTGTTGAATAAAATTTATTTATATTCCAACAAATTAGAAAGTCAGATTCCATCAAGCCTTGGGAATTGTAAACAACTTATTGTTTTATACCTTTCACGCAATAGACTTAGTGGAAAAATACCCAAGCAACTTCTTCAACTTTCATCACTAACTATTTTTAGATCTTTCAAACAACAGCCTGTATGGTTCAATTCCATCAGAGATTAAAGATCTCAAGATGTTGAGCGGGCTTGATTTATCTTATAATAAATTATCAGGTACAATTACTAGTAGACTTGGTGAGTGTGTTAGCCTTGTAGAGTTGTACCTTAGTGGCAACATATTTGAAGGCACAATACCACCTTCATTCAGTTCCTTGAGAGGATTGGAGGTACTCGACATTTCTCAAAATAATTTATCTGGTAAAATTCCTCATTTCTTAGGCAAATGGAATTCATTAGAATATTTGAACCTATCCTTTAATGATTTTGAGGGTGAAGTACCGACTGTAGGAGTTTTTGCCAATGCAAGCGCATTTTCGGTTTTGGGAACCATAAGCTTTGTGGTGGTTTGGTTACACTGAGTTACCCAAATGCAAGGAGACGGGTAGTGAGAAAAAAGGTTTCCTTTCTTCATATTAGTCATCGTGATTGCACCGACGTTGCTCATAATATTATGTTGTGTATATCTTTGTGTAAGAAGAAACGCAATAGTCAACCATCCGAGTCATCGGTAGTGAACGGTTAATGAAAGTTTCTACAGTCAACTTCTCAAGGCTACTGATGGCTTCTCTGCAGTAAATTTGATTGGAGAAGGTGCATTCAGCTGTGTTTATAAAGGGATCCTCGATTCCGATGATGGCAAATTTGTTGCAATCAAAGTTCTACGCCTTGAAAATCCAAGAGCTCACAAAAGTTTTCTAGCAGAATGTGAGGCTTGGCGGAATATTCGGCACCGTAATTTGTTGAAGATAATAACTTCATGTTCAAGTGCTGATTTCAAGGAAATGATTTTAAAGCTCTGGTTTATGAGTTTATGCCGAATGGAAGTGTACACGATTGGCTTCATTCAAGTGAAAATACATCGAACTGAACCTTCTTCAAAGAATAAATATTCTTAGAGATGTTGCCACTGCACTTGATTATCTTCACAATCGCTGCCAAACAACGATTGTTCACGGTGACTTGAAGCCAAGTAACATTCTACTTGATGATGATATGGTGGCTCATGTTGGAGACTTTGGTTTAGCTCGACTACTTGGTACAAACTTATACCAAAACAGCTCAACCGGGTTAAAGGAACAATCGGTTATGCACCTCCAGGTAATTCCACTTTTATTCCATGATGCTTATATTTATTTACAGGTTATAGTTTTTTAATTAATTAATTGTTTTTCATTTGTAGAGTATGGTATCGGGAGCGAGATAACAAGTTGTGGGATGTCTACAGCTTTGGAATATTATTACTAGAGGTGATGACCGGTAAAAGCCAACACACGGCATGTTTATTGAAGGTCTTAGCCTTCACAAATTTGCTTACATGGCATTACGGATCATGTAATCGATGTCATTGATGATGATGCAATTGTGTTGCAAAGTACGGAAGCGAATGCAAAGAAAGTGGAAGAAAGTTTGGTTGCAATTATCAAGATTGGAGTATCGTGCTCAGTGGATTCCCCACCACAACGGATGAAAATTGAAATTGTTGTCAACGAGTTGCAACACATTCTCGATGTGCTTCAAAATATATAAGGTACTATGTTGTCCCATTTTGTAGAATCTGATTTTACATGAGTTTGTTAATAAATCTTCACTAAAATGGTTTTATTTTTGAACTCTTTCAGGTCTATCATCAAGCTTGTATGGTGAAGTTGAGAGTAACTACAACAAGGAGCGGTGCATGTCGTAGTTAAATAAATGTTAAGTTGTTGAAGGTGTTCGTAATTATGGTTTAATTTTCTTGTTTCATAAGTGTACGAGACATAAGAGTGCGTTTACATTCCTGGTGTATCATATGTGTCAAGCATGTTTGTAAGTTGAATTCGACTTAAGTTCTACTTGGTGTTCGAAAAAAGCTCATGATTTTAAAGCTCTGGTTTATGACGTATCATATGTATCAAGCATAAAGCTAAGCCGGACTATAAGTATTATTCTTAGGACTTGATGTAGAAAAAAGCTCATGATTATTTTGCATACTTTCATTAGCCAATTATTGATGTCTTTTTGCTTTAAATCATATAGGATGACTTGTATTGTTCCTGAAAGGTCAAGAATAAAGTTATAATGCCTTTCTAAAAAAGAGAAAAGAGTAAAGTTAGAATGATAATTTTGAACTTATATATGGGATAGTTTATTATAATTTTTGTAGCCAATGAGCTACAATCCATCATAAGAAATACCTAAGCAATAAATTAGAGACTTACGTGAAAAGTAGAGACCCACAAAAGAACCAAGAACCAATATTTATAGCACAAAATTGTAACCAATTGGCTACAACAAATTGTTGCTAATATATTCCCTTATTATAATGCTATTATGTGTTGAGTTGTGAAGATTGATATAGACTCTATTAGGCTCGGACGAAATCTATCAAGCGTAATAGATGTAGGACTTTTGTATGAAGGAACTCTTTAGGATCTTACTCTTAAGTGAAGAAGAAGAAGATTGACAAGCCTTTGTCAAGTGAGACATACACTCTCACGCTTTAAAAAGACTTCTACAGAATGCTTGGTCCATACGCTATGTGAGACGGACAAAGGCTGTACTAGAAGCATGTGCAGTCCGTATGGAGTTAATCCGCCTTGGATTGTATTTTGGGAGAAAGCTATGGTTAGTGTTTCCACCACTATAAATACCCTTCACTATAATTGTAAACTTGGATCATTGGATCATGTAGTTTTGGTTTGAGTTAAATGGTCAAAACCGGTTTTAACTCAAAGCGTTCGGTTTAAACCTGTTGGACATAAAAATCGGTTCTATGACCCAGATCGGTTCGGTTTAAACTGAAACCGTTGAGATCTAAACATGCAAATAAACCGTCGGTTTGGTTATATTAAAACCGCGTTTCTCAAACGGTTTTTTCCGATTCGCTTAAAAAACCGGTTAATTTGTGCACCTCTAGGTGATACTTTCTCATGTAATTTACAATTTACATTGTTGGGCCTACATATATTCTGTCTCTATATAACAGTTATTGTTGGGCCTACCTGTTGGTTTTATGGATATAAATTAGTAGACGTGAGTTAGGATCGAACTCGAGACTATGGGATTGCACACTTTACGTATGAGAATTTAAAGTTAATAAATAAATATAAATGTTGTATTTATTTATTTATTAAACGAAATAACTAACGGACGTTAAGTAATTAATGTAATGGACTAACGGTCGTTAAATGTTTATGGAAAAGGACCAAATTGCAAAAGTTGGGAAGGTTCCGGAATCCCTTTGGGGACTCCTTAACCGATCGGCCATAGGGACAAAACAAGGAAAGAAAAACCAACTTGTTCACCAAGTTTGCTTGGGTATATAAACAAGGCTAGGGGTTTTATTTTTCCATATCTCTTGTGCTCATTAGCTAAACCCTAAAATTGTTTTGTGTGTGTTTTTTGTCCTCAAAACCGGTCGAACACCCCTAAGGTGTCGACACACTCTTTTTCCACAAACAAAGTTATTTGTTTTATAAAAACTAGCATTACTTTAATTCGGTTTAATACGTGTGTACAAGAACATAGTAATAACATGCTTTTGTTATTATCTTGGATTGAATTACAAAGCAGTAAGGGGTAATTCACATAATCCTATAAACCCTAATTAGGGTTCATCCCAATTGCTAGTTTGTGGATTTGATTCTTGTTCGGCTAGAATCAAGAAAAGGTACGCATATTCTTTTATGTTAATTAATTATTCGTTAATACATCCTTTACGCTTCCGCACTTACTTTGATGTTTATTGTTTATATTTATGATTGTCATGTTATATAATTACAACAGTGGCATCACGAGTTATTGGTTTTTAATGAGTAATTAATTACATAAACGCGTAATAAAAACAAATATTTGTATGTTGTTTGATATTTATCTAGGGTTTATGTTTATATTTTTTTTGGGTCGATTATAAATTTTTTTGGGCGTTCCCCATATTTTTGTGTATTCGACACATTAAAATTATTTAGGGTTTTGAAAATTGTTTGCTAACCTTATTAAAACCTAGAATTAATATTGATTACGTGATTAATTCATGAATAATTTGTTATGTGTCATGGAATTTTTATATGCGATCTTGTGACTATTTGTATAATTGTTATGATATATCCATGACAATATATGCATGTTTGTCATGGATAAGTTACTTTGATATTGTTTAATTGCTATGACATATTTTTTTGTGATAAATCTTGAATTGGGGAAGACTCCAATTATATATATTAATGAATCAATTATGTGCCGTTTGGTATAATTTAATTAAGGGTTTACGCAATCGATTCATCGATGTATGTGGCTCACTTTCTAATGTTGGAGTGAAAACCCTAAATTAATATATACATTAATTTAACCTAGATATTGATTATTAATAGGGTTTTATCGAATAAGTTGCATGTGGCTATTTGTTTACACGTATAAATTGTTTATTATGTGTGCATTGTTTTGTAGTAGTTTATTTTTTTATTTATTACTTGTTTGTTTATTATGTTAGACAGTTTTAAGCAAAGGGTAATTTTGAATAGAAAAATAATACGGACTAAACAATGGCGAAATTTGATTTGTTTTGGAAGAGTTGAGTTTTCAATAGTTTAATTGATTGGTGACTTTGGTACAATGATGAACGGCTCACCCATTAGAATGAACTATAAAGGGGTTATTTAAGAAGTGCATACAATCAATCGAATGGATGTCTAAGGTTATGCTTTTGCGCTTACCGGTCCTCGCCTCTGTAAGTTCGAATGGAGCTACTTAGTAAGCCATAAAATGTGCAAACTCATCTTAAGGCGAATTAGTTTTAATTCCATGCGCCACCTCTGTGGTAATTATCCGAAACACTAAGTGTTTACACTTATGCAAAGTACGGTATAATGGATGATAATTAACACTAAATTCCTTGATTGGTGAACCCAATACCTCAATCAAAACTTTGATAATTTGATCTTTATGAATTGGTAATAAAAAGTTTTTATTAAAATTATGCTACAAGATGAATGCATGACATCTTTGTACATACTTGATTTGACCACATAAAATCAAAACTAGTACCCTTTTAAATTAAGAATATGCCATCTAATTAAAAGGAACACTTGAAGTTGCAATTTACGTCATGACAAGACTTGGCTAGATTGTGATGGAGAGGTAAATCTCTATGTAAAGTCGACCTTACATGGACATATTTGCGCTTCTTTAAGTTAGACACTTAAGTTGAGTAGGAAGTGAGACCGGACTCAATGGCATAAGATGGGATGAAACATGTTTATATTTGCAATAGCGTTGGAAAATATAAATCCCATAATGATCTAGGAGTTGGAAATTGTTTGCCAATTAATGTTCGACAGATTACCTTATTATATGCGTTCGTTGCTAGCAGATCAACTGATGTAATGAACCTATGATAATTTGGATCCTAGTTTTCGAGAAAATTCTATGGTTATATGAATATTACCTTGGGTATTTTATTTTCTTGAAAAGTTTAATTATCGAAAATACTAAAATTGAATTTTGCTAATTCTTTAAATGTATTAATGCAACATTAAACCGTAAACGAAGGTTATTCCTATATTGTTGAATTGATCTACACCTGTAAGGGTTTTTGGTAGAGTCAACTTTACTAAAAGAATATACTTAGTCCTCTTTTCATAAGAAAGAGTGAGATTCAATCCTATTCCTTTTCATGAATGAAGAAATGTATAATAGGACATATAGAATTGTCTAAATTCTAAATACATAACTCGTAAGCAAATTTTAATAGTTAAGAAAATTGCATATGTTCTGAGTTATTAAATTAGAAGCTAGACTAATTACTGCATAATTGGTAAAAGACAAACTAGCATATTTTATGTAGTTGTTGGGTTTTGACCATTTAAAAGTACTACTTACAATTGTTGGAATAGTAGAACTATTAAGAAAGAAATTGCATGCCCAATTATTTCAAGTTAATAGCATTGATGAATAATTCATCATCTACATAGTAGAATACATTTTTTTTAAAGTACATAAGTAATTGTTATGTATGGACTTTCTCAAAGGTGTAGGAAGTAAATAATACACTATTTTCTTTCACTGGTTAATGAAACACTTACAATGTTGTCAAATCCAGTGGGAGTGTTGTGTTCTTATTACTGAATAAGGAATTAATGTAATGATCTCTTATTCGGTGGGAGTTACAAGCTTTGTCATCTTGGTAGTAACCCAGATTATCTCTAGAATGTCTTAAGATAATTACTTTCCACTTGTAGACACTTATGTTTTCAAGGATAGTCATGTACGTTTCCTTATTAGACAATGAAGTGGTTCTACATCTACTAGTTATGCTAATATCAATGACACTATCATATTAGTCACATAAACAAACATATGTCGTGTTGTTTATCTGCTACATAATGTTGTTCAATGCACAAGTGGGAGAAATCTATATTGTGTGCAAGGTACAACATATAAGTATATGATTTAATGGATTCTCTTGACTGCACGGCAAGAGACTAACGTTCTAATATAACTTGAACATATCTAATTCAAGAAACACTTGGTGTTGCAATTTACGTCATGTGAGAACTTGGCGAGATTGCAACAACAAAGTAAATCTCTATGTAAAGTCAGACCTTGCATGGACATATTTACGCTTTCTAAATTACACAAGTATTTAGAACATGTGTCAAAATGATATATAAGACTACTTCAAATTAAATATTTATGTATTATTAGAATGACATAAAATTAAATAAAGTAATCTAATCCTACTTCAATTTGTTTATTTATGTATTTTGGAATGACATAAATGAAAAATAATGTAGTCCTACACTATTGTGAAGAAAAATAAATTAACTTGAAATTACTATTGAAACCAAGAGTTGTGTTCATAATTACTTTAGTTAAACATGTTTATCATTCATTGTAAAGACATAAACATAAAGTCTTTTAAGACTTATAATAAAGTAAGACGTTAACTTGTTATGTTTTTTAATTAAGACATATACAAGAAGTCATTGAGTTGATCAATGATTTATAACGTATAATGGGATTATAACGAGTTTATGTTTCTTGTTGAGACATGGATATGAAGTAACTTGGTTAAAAGGTACTTGTGTTATAAAGCATGTAATTGGCTTGGAAAGTCTATTATACCATTAAGTTGACTTAGTTGGTAAATAGGTAAACCAAAAGGAATATGTTTATCTTATATATTGTTAGATTTGTCTTACAATATTAAATTCTAATGAATACCACAAGTTGATGGTATGTTCAGTTAGGAGAATCAAACTCTATTTGATTTGTTTGATTCAAGATAACCATAACTTCTTTCTTAAAAGTAACAAGGTTAGAAAATTGAGTATGGATTGAATATACTCAATATGACTCCAACCTAGAAGATTAATAAAACACCATTTCATTATGGAATGTGATGAATCACATTAAGTTTTAAAATTGATGATTCTAAATTTGTTAAACTATTTATGAATAGGTTATTAACAAACTAAAGTCAGGAATTATCAATGTGTATTTGTAATGTCCCAAATAGAGAACAATGTAGTTTTGCTCTAATTGCTAAGTATATATAGATAGTCTATATATTACAAAAGGCAAGTGGGAGTTTTTTATCTTGAAAGATAAAATTACAAGATACATAATCTTCTAAACACACTAGTAAATATCATGATAAGGTTAGACATGTAATTGATAGACCTCATGATGATGGAATTTTCATTCATAGATCTGCAAAGATATCTCGGATATTTGACTTATATCTTCGAGAAATATGAGTTCTGTGGATTATAGTAAACCCGATAATCATTATGATAGATTACCAAATATTGAATTGGGTAAATTACTCATACTATGAATGTTAAAGATGTTGTCCATAAAGATAATCAATTTTGGAAATTTGGTTTATCTTAATAGTTAGACTAGAGAATGGAAATGAGTTTCTTCAAAGAGATGAAAAACCCTAGTGGTTTGAATTTCTATGTAGAAATCATATGAAAAAAATTGTACACATATTTAATGTATGTTTTATGACAAGATTATTAATCATACTTAAGCAATTAATTATGATTAAATATTCTTTTCTAGACACATTAAATATATAAAGATGATAATTGTCATACTTGTTTTCATTAATATGAAATATGACAATGGAATATCAAAACTCTTTCTTGAGAAATTACTTGAGCGAGGACGGTAAGTAATTGAAAGGTTTTTTGAATTCATATAATCTTTGAAAGTGTACGAAGTGCAAATAATTCATGAATGGATAAATGCATGCATCTATGAAATTATTCTTATATTTAATTATTAAATCTCATTTTCGATTTATAATTAAAATAAGATAAATTTTAAGTATTCCCAAAGCTAGTGGGAGTATTATGTTAAGTTTCTTAAATCTTATATGTTATATAACATATAGTAAGCAACATTCCTTGTAAGCTAAATGTTAAGTCTTAGATTGGAATGAAACTTTACTTGTAAGATTTAAGAATTAAAACATACAATCTTGAAATATATGTTTATTGTTAATAAACATGTGCAGTAAAATTAATGATTCTAATAAAACATGATATATCATTTGGGAAATTGATAAATATCTTTTGACAAGATAGAACGTGAATGAATTCTAAGTTTGACCTGTAGATTCATCATGTACATCATGTTGTGTATTAAAATTATTGTATCATTCTTGAATGATAGATGATTTGACAACATTGATATCTAACTAAAAGTTATTAGATAACTTGTGTAATGAATATTCTGAAAGAATTACATCCTCAGCCTGGAATTGCTCCTAGATTTTATGGATGAACAATATGTCAATTGTTGTGCAAATTGTCATCAGCTTTAAACTTGAAAGTTTGGAAAGCATCAAACATTACACAATAGATATTAAAGTTTACGGAGTTTTAATAAGCATATTGTTGTTTGTATACAATGATGCTGGTTTAATTGAGATGACACTCAATACTAGTCATGGTAGGATTTCATCCTTGTTAATGGCCATGTGAACTAGTTGTGCTACTAAAAGCACAGTTGCATTATACATTAAAAGAATAAGAATACTTTAAATTTTAAAATGTTTGAAAATTTAAATTGTCATAAATTGGTGAAACAGGATGTCTCACACTTTATGAATTATTATGTGAATTGGTGAATGCACACATACAAGGACTTCATTAATTGAATTCTTGAAATAAGTATTCTCAAAATTATGATAGATCAAGTTGGTTGATTTATGCCTTGTCAACAAGTATGATTGTCATTACTTGAGGCATAATTCATCAACTGAAATTTTCATGCATTGATCTATTTGGTATTTGGATAAGGGATGTTAAACAATTGTTATAATAAATCAAATACTTGGTATGTTTGATTTTATAATATATTGTATCATATATTTGCATGTTTAATCCGTGAATAAATTTATTTTTTCTAAATCGTCCGTTGTCAATTATTGATATGGGAGTATCATTAAACTAAGACAAATCTGAGAGATATGGTAGAATATACTTGAAAGTATATTGATGAGAATGTATACCAATTTCAGATGATATTCAATGAATTGAATATAGGACTTATCCCAACTACATAATTTACTTTGTGGATATTGTTATAAGTAAATTATGAATAGTTATCCTCGGACTTGAGATACCGGATAAGTGTCATGAATGTAGTGCACTTCGTGGAACAACTTAACGCTATACACGAATCGGTAGTCATAAGGGTTGTTTCTGAAGTGTTGCAAAGTTCGTGGGTTATTCTCGTAGTCAAGATAGAATTTGTTCATTCAAATTTATTTTGGAGTTTAATCTCTTTGGCCCCTCGTAGGGTTGACGAGATGTTTGTGTGGCCACACCCAAAGTTCTCCCCGAATATGTTCGTAAGATTTGGTAATCTTGCTCAATCACTAATAACGAGAAAGTAATCGTTGAATAAAGAATGACTTAATTCCATATCTTTATTTAACATGGTATTAGAAACAAAGGATAATAATAATGAGAAATCATTAAAAGGTTTTCCAGAGCCTTGCTCGAGTTGTACTAGAGGCATCGAAGTGTTGCTAGACGCTAACCGAATGTGATCACTCTATTAAGATATATCCAAGTGGGAGCTGTTGGTTTATGGATATAAATTAGTAGACGTGAGTTAGGATCGAACTCGAGACTATGGGATTGCACACTTTACGTGTGAGAATTTAAAGTTAATAAATAAATATAAATGTTGTATTTATTTATTTATTAAACGAAATAACTAACGGACGTTAAGTAATTAATGTAATGGACTAACGGTCGTTAAATGTTTATGGAAAAGGACCAAATTGCAAAAGTTGGGAAGGTTCCGAATCCTTTGGGGACTCCTTAACCGATCGGCCATAGGGACAAAACAAGGAAAGAAAAACCAACTTGTTCACCAAGTTTGCTTGGGTATATAAACAAGGCTAGGGGTTTTATTTTTCCATATCTCTTGTGCTCATTAGCTAAACCCTAAAATTGTTTTGTGTGTGTTTTTTGTCCTCAAAACCGGTCGAACACCCCTAAGGTGTCGACACACTCTTTTTCCACAAACAAAGTTATTTGTTTTATAAAAACTAGCATTACTTTAATTCGGTTTAGTACGTGTGTACAAGAACATAGTAATAACATGCTTTTGTTATTATCTTGGATTGAATTACAAAACGGTAAGGGGTAATTCACATAATCCTATAAACCCTAATTAGGGTTCATCCCAATTGCTAGTTTGTGGATTTGATTCTTGTTCGGCTAGAATCAAGAAAAGGTACGCATATTCTTTTATGTTAATTAATTATTCGTTAATACATCCTTTACGCTTCCGCACTTACTTTGATGTTTATTGTTTATATTTATGATTGTCATGTTATATAATTACAACACTACCTATATACCGTAGCCCATTATGTAATTGATGTACAAGAATTCGGATTATGATATATTTGTCTTGAAGTTTGAAGGTGACACTTTTTTTGTCTAATGTCTCTACTAACATTTGTTGTCGAGGCTACTTTAATCAGTAGCCATTAGGGTTGGTGAAAGGGGTGGCGGAAGCAGGAGGAGGGGGAAGGCAGCGTATTTTTTGGGAGATATTAGAGGGAAGGAGCGTATTATTAATTATGGCCTGATACCATATTGAAGGTTAATGATTTCCTTGATTCATTGATTAATGAAAATACCGAATATAAAGATTTACAAGAGTATTCTAGATCATGGGCTAGGCCTATCTACATTACATGGGCTTTATACAAATATATCATTACAAGAATACAAACGTGTGACTAATAAGTATGTTAATTATGAGTACAAAAGCTCAATATATATGAAATCATTAAAATTATTTGATTTGGGAGGTTCTATGTACCGGCACCGCCTTTTTTCTCCAAGTTTCTTTTTTATTTACAACTCATAAGTAAAATGGGTCGAAATAGCAGCCATTTGTACTAGTGTTGGTTAGTTGGTGTACTGACTACTTTCGGAACCAGTTAACACTAGCTAACAGATGATTGTATTTACAAAACAACAAAAATGAGGCATCTAACTTCAAAAGTTCCACTTAATGCATATTCCAGAAAGCCCAAATGAGGCATCTAACTTCAAAGCATCTAACTGTAAAGAAATTTATCCAACATTCCTAATTTCAATCAAACATATATTTTGTACCTTTGCGAATGGGCGTCCATGCACTTATTATATTACAGTTATTAGCATGAAACACCAACATACATTTTCATTTGTCCCATTTTCGTCATTGTACGTTTTTTGTACTTCTGTGTCAAACAAATCTTATTAAAAACAAGACAAGGATTTTGAAGAAAACGATATAGAGTAATTCTTAGGAAAATGTCAATATTCAAGGTTACAAAATAACCAAATATCATCAATATTACATATTGCAAAAGTCACCATTTAATCGACACCAATGTTCGTATTTTATACAAAAAAACACTACATTTACTGCCTTACTGGAAAAAAGACCCGTGAGCCTCTACAAAACAGGTTAAAGAACAGAAACACCATGATGCAAAACGCAATCAAGAAATAGAAGCATTAGTCATGACTTAGAGAAAATGGCCCTTTTCTCCTTTTAGACTTCAAATCAGCATAAATTATAGATTTTAAGTCACATGTGTTGAAGGCGTCATACCAAGTTAACGAAAAAGTCATATATACCATGATAAATAGGAACATTTATAATCAACACAGTTGTAACTTTACAACATGAAAAATAGGAACATTCATTTCATAATTTATACCTGCAATTTAAATTTACATGAAAACAGAAATGGATACAAGCTTTCTTTCTTATCAGCTAATAGTCAGTTGCAACAAGCTACATACATAACATCAATATCTATCTAAGTCGTTTTCAATGTCAACTTACCCATTTTCGACGCTGTTCCAGCCACCCAATCTGAATCTCAACAGCTTCACCTTCTATAACCTCACTTTATTCCTTAATACTAACACCAATAGCTTTCCTAAAAGCTTGCATAAGTGCTTCAATCATATACATTTCTAACGAAAACAATTTGCTATCTATTGAATCACACGTGGTTCACATTAACTCAAGATCACTCGAGCATATGAGCTAGCGTAGTATCTCAGAGATGTTTCAACCCCAATTTTTGTAAATAAAACCTTTGCATCATCAGATATGTCAACATCTATGAACAGAACACCAGGAATGATCTCTGCTTTTCCTTCCTCTCGCCACTCTGCAACTTTTGTATCGATCTGTTCCCTCAAATCAGCTTGTATTTCTCCGGTGTCACCAGTGAAAAGAGCAAGAAAACCCTGTGTTCTGCATTTCATAACAAAAATAATTAAGTTTTCTGCAAGATCAAGTACCATAGTTATTCATCATGCAAAAGTTCACTTACTCCCCCCTGCCCCATAGACAACAGAAACTACCGCTGACAATTGCACAAAAAGACCATCTTTGTTTCTGTTATCAGAAAGTGTAACTTCAAAAAACGACACAACTTCAGTTATTCATGTTAGCCTAACAACAGTTGTTTTAGCCATGACCATCAAAAGTTCCACCTAATGCATATTCCCGGAAGTCCAAATGAGGCATCTAACTTCAAAGCATCCTAACTGTAAAAAAATTAATCCAAAATTCCTAATTTCAAACATTATGTACCTTTGTGAATGGCGTCTATGCTCTTATCAGTTATGTTACAGTTATTAGCATGAAACACCAACATGAAACACCAACAGACATAGATTATGAAGAAAATGATACTTGTTAAGAAAATGTTAATATCAGAGGTTAATATTATAGGTTGCAAAGGTCATTTTAACAAGACATGTTCGCATTTTATACACAAAAAAAAACACTGTATTTACCCAAAAAAAAAACATGAGGGCCTCTACAAAACAAGTTAAAGAACAGAAACACCCTAATGCAATGCGCAATCAAGAAACAGAAGCATTAGTCATGACTTTGAGAAAATGGCACTTTTGTTCCTAGCAAGGAAGAGTCCTTTTAGATTTCAAATCAGTTTAAATTATAAACTTTAAAGTCACATGTGTTGAAGGCATCATACCAAATTGTAACCTAATGAACAATGTGTCATATAATCAACACAGTTGTAACCTGAATACAATACTAATGAGCCCCCAAACACAGATAACACCTCTGTAGGCACTAGGATAATTGCAGTACTTTTAAATATTTGAATGACCAAACTTTAAAATTAAACTAATTTACATGTTGACATGAAAACAGAGTTGTATACAAGCTTTCTTTCTTATCAGCTAGTAGTCAGTGCAACAAGCTAAATACCGTAACATATGAAAACATTACATACCGTTCCAAGCAAACTAGCACATGATCATACACAGTCTCCATCTCAGTCGTTTTCAATGTCAGCTTCCCCATTCTCGAAACACCCTAATTACCAAACAATTGCAAAATCTAGTGCATGCATACAACTTAGAAGCCATTGGGTCATGATCATCATTCACATGTTCATTATAAAAGCATAATACTCCGTATCAAGACTATGGTTTATTGGCAGTGATGAGTGACCCCTATCATTTTCGCATTCAACTTATTATGCAAGGTGGAAATATAGTGGTCCTTTGGTCTATGGGATGGCAACGGGGCCGGGTTCGTCGGAGATTGCATTTCCCATTCCCGTCCCCTATCCCAAGTCCACATCCCCATCCCCATCCTCATTGGGGAATAGTTTTGCTTCCCCATCCCCATCGGGTATCGGGAATCCACATCGGATATTGGGGGTTTTTAAGTTCCTTAAAAATCAACCGATATGTTATCTTTTACATGTCTACGTACATATAAGCTTAAATCAAATGAGCTCATAAGCATACATATAAGCCTACACAAACACTGTCCATGACCAAGAATTGGCAGGTACCTCAACACTAGCATCAACTGTAAACACGCAGCTAATTTGAAACAGTAAACCATAACTTTAAAAATGCATATCAATTTCTATATATTAAAAGTGACACCCGTGGGAGAGATGTTAACAACTTAATGCATACAAACACACACATATACGTTAGCTTAATTTTTATAAACACACATACAAACATGAATCATTATACAAACACGCACCGTAGATATCATTCTAGTCTAGAGACATAATTAATGCTTAAAGTTGTAGCTGTAACATCTGAATCCTAAATTTATTCACTTCATTTGAGCAGACAAACGGGTATTAAACCAGGATAGTTGCACGTCACTTATTGTAAAATACTAACAAGCTACAAACATCAAACCCATCTCAAATCCATATCCTAACAACTGACCAACAAAATCAAGGAAACCTGAATCCAATTCAAATCCTATATAAAAAAACATCCAAACACAAAATCTCGAAACCGAAAAGCTAAACATCATACCTCAACAATCCAAGCTAAACCTGGTTCATATCCTATATTCATACCACATTTACTCAAAACTCCATAATTCACCCCATTTAATCACACAACACGCATCCAACGAGGGTAGTACGTTACACCATCACTTATCGTCAAATACTAACAAGCGGTAAGCATCAAAAGCAATCTTAAATCCATATAAAAACAACACAAATCTTAAAAAACATTTATAGGCTTAGCAAAATACCAAAACCCGAAAATCAATCAATTAACAATTAAAGCTTCAAAATCTAAGCTCCCAACAACATCAACAAATCTTACAATTATCTAAACATCAATTAAACCAAAATCTAAAAAATAATCAACCTAAACATAAATTCTAGTTTTTTCTTCTACAAACAATCATAAGAACCTTTTCATCAAACATCTCGTGAACACTCAGTGTAAAATGAGTTAATCTATGGTTTTTCACGTATTGTCAAATAATAACAAGCTACAAACTGTTGGAAAAGTGGTTTTTGCTAAATGAGTTTTTGAAAATTTTGGACACCTTTTAATATATAATATATGTTATATATATTTATGTTTCTTGGTAGCTTTGCGTTCTCCTCGACGAGAGCTTCGCAACGAGCTAAAGTATGTCCAAAATGGAGTTGAAATGAATGAGATATCGTGTCTCAAAGTGGGACACGTGAAACACAAATTGGGAAAACAAACACATCCCACATCGCCTAGAAAAGGAAGTGGAGTGTGTTTATATAGAAATCTTGATATGAACCTTCAAAATGATTTGTTGGTTTTACTCCAACACCTACGTGCTGCTGTGGGGGGTGCGATTTCGTGATTTCCGCCAAAATGAGTTCAAAGCTTCTGAACTCATGCGAGCCCGCGCGACCTGCGGACACGAATGCAGCTCCGAAATCTCGCAAACATCTAAAGCAATCTCAAATCCATATCCTAACAACTAACCAACAAAATCTCGAAAACCTGAATCCAATCCAAATCCAATCAAAAAAGCATCCATGCTCAAAATCTCGATACCGAAAACCTAAACATCATAATTCATACGATTACAACACACAACATACGCATCCAACAAGGGCACTTATCATCAAATACTAACAAGCGGTAAGCATCAAAAGCAATCTTAAATCCATATAAAAACAATTCAAAAATCTTAAAAAACATTCATAGGCTTAGCAAAATCTCAAAAACCAAAACCCGAAAAATCAATCAGTTAACAATTAAAGCTTCAAAATCTAAGCTCCCAACAACATCAACAAATCTCACCATTCTCTAAACATCATTTAATCAGTGTAAAATAAGCTAATCTATGGTTTTTCAAGTATGTGTACATGTCAAGAACATCAACGAATCTCACCTCTGAACTCTTACTGAGAAAGAGGTACATGTGTTATCTTACTGCCTCTTACTCTTGAATATTAAAGGCTCGGTACTGGGCATCAGCATTCTTTTTCTGGGCATCAAGTATTTAATTATTTTATAAGTAGGGTTGAGTTTTAATTTTCGACGAGTTTGGACGATAACCGTTGAGTGACGAAGAAGATGAACAGGAAGATAATGTGAGTGGGTGACTTTATCTGACATTGATTTTGTCGTTTGTGATTCTTTAAGATTTATCTTGGTATTTTAAATGTTTAATAGAGCGTCTCTTTTTCTATTAAAAATAGAGTGATTTTGTTTTGTAGTTGTTGCTTGATGTAGAGCAATGAAAAAGATAATAAAGGCCCGCTTGGTTCAAAATGGGGAAAGGGAAAAAGAAAGGGAATGTAAATGAATGGGTGAGGTGGGTAATCAATCTCTTAACCCTCAATTTATTCTATAATGGTTCATTACCCATTACGGGGTAATCAATCCCTCTGCACTCTAGCACCAAGCACGCCATAAATAGTTAGCTATAATTTTTGAGAAAATATGTTTGCTAATTTTGTCTTTTTAATATACAATGTTAAATTTGTATTTAAAATATTTTATTTCAGCTTACAAAATCAAAATTTAATTTATAATGCAAAATCTTACAATTTAATCCATTCATATGTTTTTATAGAAAAAAAAGAAAAAAACAATGTTATCTGATTCAGATTTAGACTTTTTATCCACATCTTACTAGTTAGATGTGGTATTCAGATTCAGATTCAAAACATTTTAATGAAACAAAGAACACTTAAGAAGCTTATAAATAAGAGAATTGATTTGCACACTTTTGTTTTTGATTAGAACACTCTATTTACCGCATCAGACAGTTGTACTATTTTTATATTCTGCATTGAAAACTTGTACTATGAGTGTGCAAATAAAAAGAATGAGTGTGCAAATCACCACCTATAAATATATGTCGGTTCCACGTCTATTATAGTCGCTTATTAGGTAGGAGTTAACATTCATTGCCTTGAGGATATAGAGGAAGTAAGAGAAGTAAATGGGTCATACTTAAAAAAATAAATATTATTAAATATTTTTGTGGACACAATCTCCTAGCTAATGGTATAAAAAAAAATAAATAAATAAAATAATCCCTTAGCTCTTAATTAACTAAAATGAATGAATATGTAGTCGCGTGCAATCGTTTAGTGTTTACTTGTCATCTTCATCAGAATTCATTTACTTACTCAATTTCGTTAATCACAAGATTGAGTTTTGTATGGGTACTGTAATTAGTGCATTTGATACAATAT
The DNA here is from genome assembly GCA_022545495.1 of Chrysanthemum lavandulifolium. NCBI lineage: Eukaryota > Viridiplantae > Streptophyta > Magnoliopsida > Asterales > Asteraceae > Chrysanthemum > Chrysanthemum lavandulifolium. The sequence continues at coordinate 4,046,475 of CM040241.1, forward strand.
ACATTTGATATAAAAAGCATTTCTCACGGTTGGTGTTTATTGTATAGTACTACATTTATGCATTTTATTATATAAGATTACAAGTGTCATTTGATCAAGAAAACATTAAAAAAACTATAGATGTTTCCTATAAAATGTATGTGTGCGTTTTTATGCAATAAGAGTTTCATCTTTCTTTCTCTCTCTCTTCCTACACCATCATGTCACACCCTCTTCACCATAGATTGTGTGTTTAGGTTGATCACCATAGGTCATACAAGTGGTATCAATCGCCTAACAATGATCTAAGGGTCGCTTTGTGCTTAAAGATCGTTTTTTAATTGAGTTTTGGGTCGAGAAATGGAGCTTTATGTTCATATGGGTTTTTTGATCTAAAATTTGGTTTATTACATGTTTTGTTATCAAAGTTGCTATTTTTCTTAAAGATATAGGGTTTATAAGTAAGTTTTGGCAAAAAGAATGAGGTAAAACAGTCAAACATTAAGGTTTTTAGGCTTGCTTTTTGTGTTTGTGTTCAGGTTTAAGTTAGATCTATAGCTCGGCATCTTAAAGATCATCATACCGAGCCCAACCTCAGAGATAGATCTTGAGCTCGGCTTATGGTACTTGCGTAAGTAGTAAAGTGCAAACATTAGGAAGCCGAGCTAGTGTCAAGTCGAGATAAGAGCCGAGTTAACACCATACCGAGACATTCCTCATACCGCGACACTTTGAGGCCGAGACATCCATTCCTCATACGGATGCTCTGATCTCAACTAACCTTTAATCATAACCACTTTTGGATTTTAATTGCATAAATCATCCCTAAACTTTGGCCAAAATGCACGTTTCGTCCCAACCATTTTGAAAGTGCGAAATCGCCACGGGGAACCTTTTAGCAAATTTGTGTCCCTAGTCGGGACGAAACGTGCAATTGGCACTTTTAAACATGCAATTTTGTCCCAACTAGGGATGAAAATTTGCTCTAAGGTTTCTCACAGGGATGATTTATGCACTTTCGAAGTAGTTGGGACGAAACATGTAATTTGACCAAAGTTCAAGGATGATTTATGCAATTTACTCTTTTTATATCTATCTCTTTATTATACTATATATAACAATCTCTGTTCTCGAGTTTAAATTTTAAAGAATGGAAGGGGATGGGATGGGAAGGACAAAGTAAGGGATGACATTGTGAAGAAAGTGGTTATTTAAATTTGTGTTCTTAAGTTTTATTTTAAGAGAAAATTTCTTAAACGAACACATTCTACTTCTACTTTACATATACGAACCTCGCCTATACACTTTTCCAAAATGAACTTTTCAATATTATACGTTACATTCCTACCATAATAGGTTTTAAACCGTACATGTGTATAACCGATTCTGGCGAGAAGTTGGGTGTGGTACAAACCAAGAATAAGTGAGGGTGTGCCAGGCGAGAGCGTGAGATAGGCGTGGGCACGGGCGTGGAGCTGGGTGTGGCGACACCGAGCCCGGCGTGGAAGATGATCCTAGGCGAGGAAGATGGTCCTAGGCGTGGTCCTAGGCGAGGAAGATGGTGTGTGTTGGGCGTGTGTGGAGTTAAGGAGAGGAAGATGGTGAGCTAGGTTTGAAGCTTGAAGCTTGATGGGAGCGAGGAAGATGGTGATGGTGAGCTATGATGCCAAGTTGATTAGCTTTAAGCCTTTAATATATACTCCGCTAGGTGTTTGGGTTATTATTTGCTTGAAACTATTTCATTTTTATAGGGGTTATTCGGTGCAAAGCTTGAAAACAATCTTCAATGTGAAATCTTTGATATTTTGTTGGAGGAAGCGAAGAAAGTTATAAAAAGGAGATTGTGGTAGCAATGAAAAGCAACGATGTTGATGACATGAACAGAAAATGGAGTCTTCGTTTTGGATTGCATGCATACAAAAAGTAAGACAAAGACACCACACGGGTTGAAAATGACATTTATTGGTCACTTTGGTAAAGTGTGTGAAAAAAGTTCGGTTTCGAAATATCAATGTGTATATGGTTCGTTTAGGTAATTTGCTTCTATTTTTAAGTAGAAAGGAAAGGACATGAAAGCTAACAAATTACCTATATACCCTTGAAACTATATAGACAAGGCAACAATATATGAATATTAATTTTGTAGTAGCCCAAACAACTAAAAAAATAACATATTTGTCTTTTCTTTACTAGGAAAAGTATTATTTATAATAAAAAAGAAATTATAATATCAATGTTAGCAATTGAAAATATATACGAGATTGTAAGAAACATTTAATAATGTTTATCCGCTACCTTGTATATCATTGTTTATTTGTAAATTGTCACTTGATCATTATTTTGCTATTGATTGATCGACGATCACTTTTGTCAAGAACCACCGACGTGATAATATGAGAAAGATGAGGGTATAATTGTACATTTACACAAGCCATGATGTTAGTAAAACACTTTCTTTCCTAATCCTCCCAATATTGGGAGGAACAATTTACAAACAAAACCCATAACATCCTCCCTCACCCTTCCGTCCCCTATTGTTCCTTAAAAATAAAACTTAATAACAATCATATTTTTATTTCCTTTCCCATCCCTTCCATTCCTTAAAAAAAAAAAAAAAAAAAAAAAAAACTCCCGTCTTTAAACGTCATACCATCACCAATGGCGATCGCAACCACCGGCGACAACACCGCACCTCCTTCGCAATCATCTTCTCCGCCGGTCACCGTTCTCCTCCGTTGGCCGGAAGTTTAGAGCTCGAGTTCGCCTCCGCATAATCACCGGAGATCACGTTGACTATTTAACTGATTATTAATTTAATTTATAATTAAGTTTAATTGCTAGTTGCGATACAAAAGTTTCATCATGTTAACAAGATTAGAAACATTATCTCAAACACCCAAGTTACCTTAATGTGAGGTTGCATATCTAGCGATTGTTCTTCTTCGATGATACTTTCCGCAACATTAAAAACATCTCACAATTAGATAAACGGTACTTTATGCTTTTATTATGTCCATTCTTTGGATACACCACCTCGAACGTCATCTTGATCAATGAGTCAGGATTTTACACATCTTCGTCTATAGGTTCCACCATAGAGGAAACTTTAATGAATGACTATTCAAAATGTTAACACTCAAACAAGATATAAGTAGAGTGTAAACCAGAGAAACTAATCCCTATAGCTTTTATAACCAAACTTAACAAAGATAACGCCTTTAGATATGTGGTTCTTATCTCAAGGCAGAACAAGGCTACAATCAGGATAACCTTATGCTTAACTTATGCATTTATTCATTATCGAAAAAACCCCTTATTCCCCCAAATAACTAATAAGCACTTTGGCATAAGCTTACCCAGCCTGTAAGTCCTTTATACAAGCTTACCCAAACACCCCCCAAATCCCATATTCCCATGACAGTTATCTCTCTCACAAACTAACGCTACTCTACACATGATAATTAGGAAAAATACAAATACATCTCAATGTATAAAGCACTTTGACATGAGCTTACGTAAACACATTCAATAAGCTCTATACCTTTTCTTTTTTTTACCCAATAGCTTGTTAACCTCTTAAAATAAGCCTACCTAGTGTTGTAAAGCTCGGACTACAAAGAATCTGCGATTACAAGCCACAAGGTTAGTCACCAGGGCGAGTTGAGCAGAATCGGCCAAAAGATTCAATATGATCACAACTTGGTCAGCTCAGTGCTAATTCGAGCAAAACTCGAGTTGAAGTGTTTCAACAATTGTGTTAATGTTTCCAAACATACTTTTTGGTCCTATAAACACATCATATATATAATTTCAAAGCTTGTACATAAAAATTCCAATACCCCACGCACTCACGGCTAGGGCAATTACTCATTGTCGCCAGCGAGATTTGCAACCTTAATTTTAGCGTATTAGAACCCAATAACCTATTAAGCTACTTTAAATAAGCTTACCCAAACACCCCTAAATCTCGACGATCATATTAATATTACACATAAAAGTCCAAAAAAAAGGCAAATACATCATCCCAATGTAATAAACATAAGTCCTCATCTAATAACGATTTAATCATCTTTAACTCCACTAATCTCTCATTTCTTCAAATTAGAGGGTCAGGGTTTTTTATTTTTATAAAGTTTGGGGATTTTTGTTAGAGCAGCACAGTGGTGGTTGTTAGAAATTGTTTGAGAAAGTGATAATGAGGAAAGAGGTTGTGGGGCTCTTTTATTTTGTTACTTTGTAGTATAATACATGAAGAGACGAAAGTACCCTTTTAATTAATTATCAACATAGTCAAACTAACGGTGCTTGTTAAAATTGGACCAAACCTAGAATGAATGTTTCAGTTTTTTATTGAAATCGATTTTTTTTTTTAAAATAGACCAAAAGTGAAATATCCAACTAACCACAACGACCAAAATTGTAGTTAACTCTTAACTGAATTAAAACCCTATGAATTGATTGGTATAGTCGATGTTTTTAATTATAGTTTGTATTTGTAGGGTGCTTTTATTCATTTTATATAAATTGAAGGGTTAAAAGTGAAAAATGTGATAATATAAAGGATAATGAGCATTACAACATACAACAACGATTTCGATCACGCCGAAAAGATTTATAGGAGGTGAGATGTAAACAAAACACCACTAAATAGAGATTGTTTTTATGTGATTTATGAAGGAAGTTATATGTTTTAAAATGAAAGTTGAAGGGGTAAAAGTGTAAATATAAATAAGATGAAGGATAAAAAAAGAAATAGTGTTTTCTTATGCGATTTAAGTGTGTGTTTTTATGTGATTTAAAGTAGAGGTGGCAATTCTCGACACAACACAATAAACGATACTAATCCGACACGAAATTAAATAGGTTTTGGGTTGAGGATAAACAAGTTTGGTTCAAAAACAGGTTAACCCGTTTAACCCATTTAATAAATGAGTTGTGTTTTGGTTGAGCAAAGTATTAAACTAACAATCCGTGAACCCGTTTAAGTATGCAAGTCTTAAACAAATAAATTATATAACTTTATTTTAATGTGAAATTTGGATTTAAATGTATTTTTTTATGTACTCAACTAGGGATTAGATTTCCGTTGCATAATGTTCGTAGTGCTTCTCGGACGCCTGAATCCGATGCAAATCCGCTTTCTTATGAAAATTCAGTTAGATATTCATAAATTTATTTATAATTTTAGACAAAGTAAGGTTTGGTACTTGTTAACCAAATGTTACATAATTGAACAAAAACTATTCGCGTCATTTACAATCTTGGGCGTATCAACTTGAGTAACATAGGCACCCTATAAAATGAAAAGCTAATGAACCGAACACATTTACACCCTTGTAACTGGGTAAGTAATAAAATTAATGATACATATCTAAAATACATTTAGCAATATTCCAAGTTTTTCTACTGGTGGTGCTAAACCACATCTAAATGCGCTTTCGATGTCATATTTCGTCCGGAGACTATGTTCATATTTCGATTGGGATGTCATATTTCGTGTATAAATTAAAAAAAAATTAACAACGTGTATAAAAATGTATATAATAACATTACATACGTATATAATAACGTATAAAAATATTTACAACAACATATATAAAAACGTGTATAAAAATGTATACAAAACTTATATAAAAACGTATACAAACTTATATAAAATGTATACTTTTTTATAAAAATTAAAATAAAAAATAAATAAAACTTCAAATAAATCGAAAATATTAAATTATAAATGGTCGTTAGTTTAAAGGATGTATGCTGCAACGGTCGTTAGCCAAAAGGGGCTAACGTGTAATTGTTAACGGAATCCACTTAACGCCCGTTAAAGCCAGGGACTAAAATGATCCAAAAGTTTCCTCACAGGGAGGCCGCCTGCAATTATGTAAGACGAGGGACGATTTCTGCATTTTACTCTAATCTATATAAGAGCATCTGCAATGGATGGCTTTGCTTAAAGCTTTTTACTATTTGAAAAAGTCATTCAAAGACTTTTTTGCATTGCAAACTTGGGCTTTTCCAATAGCTTTTTTGCATGACTTGGTATCCTTCAAGCGGTTGAAGCATTAATGTACAAAAATTTGGAAGCATTAATTAGAATGACTCTTTCATATTAAAAAAGTCATAAAATTAAATGTTGAATAGCTTTTCATTGTTTGAGCATTGTTGATGCTCTAACCATTGAGAAACACTATTATATGTACTCTCCACTTTCCCGTCTTTAAAAGTCAACTCACCGACAACGTACGTCACCATCACCAATGGCAATCGCAACCACCAATGACAAAGCACCGCACCTCCGTCGCAATCATCTTCTCTGGCGCCGGTCACCGGTTCCCTCCGCTGGCGGAAGTTTAATAACCGAATTTGAGAGCTCGAGTTCGTCTCTAATCGAATAATCAGCCGGATATCGGGTTCAGAATCAATTTGACTATTTAACCGATTATTATTTTAATTTAATTTATATTTGATTTTTTTATAGCCGTCTTTGAGAAAAAGTGAAATTAAATGGTTAGGTATAGGATGGAAGTTCTGTTATATGTAGTAGTTATGGCTTAAGATTCATAGACGCGGTGTGGCGGTTATTGATCTATGATATTGTTAAGAGTTTTACTTAGAGGTGGATACTAGTCTGTTATTATGGAATTTGGTTTCGCGATGAGTGTTATATGTTTCGTTTTTTTTGGTAAAAGGGCCATAAAACCCCGGTAAATATATCCAAAAAACTTTGAAGTACAATTGACATAGGTGAATCCCATGTCCTCAGCCCGTTACATAGGCGATATGATTCTACAAATGTAACAAAGCAACATACAATCGCTAAACGCAGAACAAACACTAAACGCTAACAATGAATAGAAAACGATTACATTTAAACAAACAATCTAAATGTAAGGCGACCCGGTTCATAGAACCACTTCCATAGTGAGCTACTCTATCTTCAATGTTCTTCATTGCTTGACCCACGAGTGCATCACCAACTTCCAAGCTGCAATAGCAGCACACACGTCTAAAGTTGCATCGCCAACCTGCCCTACCAACACGTAATATGGCAAAAGGTCCAGGTCCAACCAACACAACTCTTCGACACCGGTCAATCTACCCTACCAACTGAAGCAGCAAAAGGCAGATCACGACTTACAGCACAGGGGCACCCTAGGAAACCCTAGAACCGCCTTATACTATGAATCGCTACACCACACCAAGCACACCGGCTAACCACCCTAGTCGCACATGCAACCCATCCAACCAGGGCAATCGAACAAAAGCAATGGAGACAAATAATGCCGCCACCAATAAAACAAGCACCTTGCCGGAAACAACCACAAAAACCCTAGGCCGAAAAAGTCTAGGGCAACAACAAGGAAGACTGATTGAACTAACCAATGAGACTAGAACAATCAATACAAACGCATCCTTGATAAAACATGGATCGGCCAAAAGGAATACAAAAACCGATAGGTCATGGAAACCCTAGAGACCGATCCAACCATCAAAACCTTAATCGGTTTTGAAAAACAATGATAACCATGTCGCCTCTTCCAATCAGAAAAAACCTAACCGGTTTACGAGGGATACATAGGATTGGTTCCTTCTCTATACAAAATTCAAACTGAATAATGTAAATAATCTGATCTTGATGTTTAATTGGAAGGATTTAAACCCTAGATGATAAAGAAATCAATCATAGGGAATCAAGATCAGAAGATCGCCCAAAAGGGCTAGAGAGAGAAAAAAGGGTCGACTTTTGTTATATGTTTCGTTAGGTGCTATGTGAAAAGTTACATAATGTAGATGAATTTTCATGCGTTCGTCCATTTAAGGAATGCATGTGAATGTTTCAATGTATGATGGACAGGATATATCTTATATGAATTTGACTGATGGTGGTGGTGAAACCTTTTGAGGTGGTCAAGTTTCTTTTAAAGAAAAACAATAGTACGACCACATTAGTACTGAGGGGATTTGATGTGGTATGAGAGTGGGGAAGAAGACGGAGTCATATTAGTCATTTTACATGCGTTGACCTTGACTAATGACGGTACTGACGATCGTTAGCTCTCCTTAGCTCTCGGTGGCATAAAATGAAAGCAACGGCGGCCAATTTGCATTTTTTTTTCACTCGGTGTGTTATTTGCGATTTTAGTGCAAGCTTGGCATTTAACCATCAAGTGTGCGATGTGTGTATGTGGGTACTAAGGAGTGTTTCTTTTCTTTTAATCGAGAAGAAATGCGGACCTAAACCCTTAATGCTTCTTAATTGGGAAGCATTAACACACATCGACAATCTCATCAACTCATCAACAAAATAAAAACACAAAAATACCAAAACCCACCTCACATTTTTGGTACGTGTAAAAACGGACCGTCCGTCGATCTATTTTAAGAAGAAGGTTTATGAGGATTGTGTCTTCTTGGTGAATCACAAGCGGTGAAGCCACGTGTTTAACAATGACCACAAAGGGAGTCGGCAAAGCTGATATAAAAAGCCCAGCGGACAAAAAATGAAAGTGGACTATTGCTTTGCCCAAGTATTTTATTATTATTTTCCGAGAGAAGTTATGATATATATACCGACATGTTTTTCTTAATATGCACCGACCTTGTGCTTTAGTATATAGAGATAATAATAAGGGGTTGATTTGCACACTAATTTTTTTTTTTCTTTCATCACTTATAGTGTTATACAAGATATCTTTGTCTGACTTGTATAAAATTATGTTTAAAAAAGTGTAAATCATCCCATATAACAATTGAGAAAGAGTATATGTACTCCACTTTCCGTCTTCAAAAGTCAACTCACCAACAACGCCACGTCACCATCACCAATGGCAGTCACAACCACCAGCGACAACACCGCACCTCCGTCACAATCATCTTCTCCGGCGTCGGTCACCGGAAGTTTAGATCCGGTTGAGAGCTCGAGTTCGTCTCCTGCATAATCATTTGGATATGGGTTCAGAATCGAATTTGACTATTTAACTGATTATTATTTTAATTTAATTTAATTTATAATTAATTTTATTTGATTTTTTTATAGCCGTCTTTTAGAAAAAGTGAAATAAAATGGTTAGGTACTTCTGGATGGAAGTTCTGTTATAAGTAGTAGTTATGGCTTAAGATTCATAGATGCTGAGACGCGGTGTGGCGGTTATTGATCTATAATATTATTAAGAGTTTTACTTAGAGGTGGATACTAGTCTGTTAATATGGAATATGGTTTTGAGATGAGTGCTATATCTTTCGTTAGGTGCTATGTGAAAAGTTACATAATGTAGATGAATTTTCATGCGTTCGTTCATTTAAGGAATGCGTGAATGTTTCAATCTTATATTAATTTGACCGATGGTGGTGGTGGTGAAACCTTTTGAATGTTCTTATGCACTATTGAGGTGGTCAAGTTTCTTTTAGAGAAAACAATAGTACGACGACCACGTAGTATTGAGGGAGTTGATGGTGGTGCTAGAGGGTGGTGGTTTGGGATGTGGTGTGAGAGTGGGGAAGAGGACGAGGGTATATTAGTCATTTTACATGCGTTTGACCTTGACTAATGAGGGTCCTGACGAATGTTAGCTCTCCTTGGCTCTCGGTGGCATAAAATGAACGCAACTTTGCTCTCGGTGACTAATTTTCAATTTTTTTTCTCTCGGTGTGTTATTTGCGATTTTGGCAAACATTAGGGATGAAGAGACATATTTCATTGTTTAGGACCACAATTACACCCAACAAACATTCACTGTATACACATTGACATCGTTAATTCCTTGAATAGTAGGCTCCTTAATGTGGATTCAAAAGTATAGTCAAAGTACTACGCCTAACCCGTTTTTTATTTTATTTTTATTTTTTTGGTATTTATGGATATTTTGTCACATTGTCACGGTGAACGGAAGTTATGGCATCTTGTATATATATATATATTTTTTATAACAATAATAATAAAAAAAGTGCAAATCATCCGGTATAAACAATTGAGAAACACTATTACCAACAACTTACGTCACCATCAACAAGTTTCCCATCCTAAAAAGTCAACTCACCAACAACTTACGTCACCATCACCAATGGCAGTCGCAACCACCAACAACAGTACCGACATGTTTTTTTTAATATGCACCGACCTGGTGCTTTAGTATATAGAGATAATAATAAAGGGTTGATTTGCACACTAATTTTTTTTCTTTCATCACTTATAATGTTTTACGGTATGCTATATAACTTGTATAAAATGATGTTTTAAAAAAAAATAAAAATAAAAATAAAGTGCAAATCATCCCATATAACAATTGAGAAACAGTATATTCTCCACTTTCCCATCTTTAAAAGTCAACTCACTAACAACTTACGTCACCATCACCAATGGCGATCGCAACCACCAAGAATGACACCGCACCTCCGTCGCAATCATCTTCTCCGGCACGGTCACGGTTCCCTCTGTTGGCGGAAGTTTAGATCCGGTTGAGAGCTCGAGTTCATCTCGCATAATCATTTGGATATCAGTGTTCAGAATCGAATTTGACTATTTAAGCGATTCTTATTTTATTTTAATTTATAATTAATTTTATTTGATTTTTTATGGCCGTCTTTGAGGAAAAGTAAATTAAATGGTTAGGTATAGGATGGAAGTGATCTGTTATAAGTACTAGTTAAGCCTTAAGATTGATAGACACTGAGACGCGGTGTTGCGTTTTTGATCTATAATATTATTAAGAGTTTTACTTAGAGGTGGATACTAGTCTGTTATTACGGAATTTGGTTTCGAGATGAGTGTTATATGTTTCGTTAGGTGCTATGTGAGAAGTTGCATAATGTAGATGAATTTTCTTGCGTTCGTCCGTTTAATGTATGATGGACAGGATATATCTTATATTAATTTGACTGGGGAAGAAGACGAGGGTATATTAGTCATTTTACATGCGTTTGAGCTCGAATTAGAACAATCACGCCTTTTCACTTTACATTTGTGTTTTCTACCACAATTATTTTCAGCAACAAAGTTTGTTACTTCGGTTCTTCGAAAGTACATAACTCTGTAACCATAACATACCGACTCATCCGTTGAACGTTTAATGTGTAACCATAACATACCGAATCATCCGTTGAACGTCTAATGTAACCATAACATACCGACTCATTCGTTGAACGTCTAATGTAACCATAACATACCGAATCATCCGTTGAACGTCTAATGTAACCATAACATACCGACTCATTCGCTTAACTCATCCGTTAAACAATTTCTTAGCAACATATATTTCTTGTAGCATTGATTTTTTTTATCGCTAAATATCAAGTAATTAATATATTCTATGTTTCTCCAGCGACATGTCGCTGGGGATTCTTTTGACGTCGTTAACAACATAATGTAATTAATTTTAACGATGAATTCATTTGTTGCTAATGTATGAACGGATTTGATTCCATTGAGAAATTTGGTTAGATGGTTATTGAGAAAGAAAAACAATAACTTTCGACATGTTGCACACTTCACATATCATTTTGTTAGATATGTCTTGAGTTTGAGCAGTCGGCTTTGAAACTTTCTCTTCCGATCCACTTACATAACGAAACCAAATTAATTTGAAAACTTTAATTTATCTCAAAGGGCTTGTTTACTTTCCACTTAATGAGTAAAAAAATGTGAGCGCATACCTTTAAAAGGTTAATTAAGAGACGATGAATTTAACGACATAATGTAATTAATTTTAACGACATATTGTAATTAATTTTAACGATGTAATTAATTTTAACGACATATTGTAATTAATTTTAACGAAAAAAAAATTAAATAGTTTTCCCCGGCGACATGTCGCCGGGGATACCTACCCACCAAAATTTTCGTTATCGCGCCAATTACGCTAAACGACAAAAAATATACCTTTCCCCAGCGACATGTCGCCGGGGATTGTCGCCGGGGAAAAAACTTTATCATAAAGTAGATCTGGATATCTTCTTCACTGCAGAAAACGAAAAGAAAAAAAAAACTAATCCTCCTTTGGCGATTTTTGCAGCAATTCGAGCACATCCACCATCACACGACCGCATCCACCATCACCACCACCGCATCCACCATCACCACCACCACTCGTTACACGGTTTGTTTTACAAATTTTAAATGTTATTCAACTAAATTAGTTAACTATAATATGATTTTTGCAGATTATTATTGTTGTAAGTTGTTGTTAATTAGAAAAAAGTTTTTTTTTTTTTTTTTTTTTTTTTTGGCGATGGCTGACGAGGAGCAAGAAGGAGCACGAGAGGTATATTATAATTTTGCGATTATTATTGTGGTAAGTTGTTGTTAATTAGAAAAGTTAAGTTTTTTTTTTTTTTTTTTTTTTTGGCGAGGCGAGGAGCAAGAGCCGAGGTATGTAATAATTTTTTCTCCTTTTGTATCCCGGTGACATGTCATTGGGGAATGTTTATTGTTTAAATTTTGTTAGTTTATAGTTATTATTAGTTCAATTGCCTTGAAATGTGCTCGTTTATAATTATAATAATTAGTTGTTTAAATTTTGTTAGTTTATATTTATTATTTGTTGATATGAGCCGTTTATAATAATTTTCTTAGTTTATAGTTTATAGTTATTATTTGTTGAAATGTGCTCGTTTATATTATTTTGTTAGTTTATAGTTTATAGTTATTATTTGTTGAAATGTGCTCGTTTATATTATTTTGTTAGTTTATAGCTATTATTTGTTGATATGAGCCGTTTATAGTTTATAATAATTTGTTGTTTTAGGATTTTAGTGATTAATTTTGGAAAATCCCGCCTAAAATTAATCATCCTATAGAACCGTCCAAATTAATTTATTAGAAATTAATTTGGAAAGTCCCGTTGGGATGCTTTTTGAATGTTTTGTCTCATTTAGGATATGAATGCGTATAATTGGTTTATTATTTGAGATGATTTCGAAGATGTTTCTCCTTTACTCCTACGAATATGTCTTTAAACACATATTTGAGGAGTTGAGGAAATGTCACAAATTTTCTTAAATAGTAAATCGATTATACGATTCATATATGAGACAAATTATTCAAAGAGTGGGTTAGGATTGCCTTCCATAGTTGCACTAGGTGAACAAAACATCGGTATTCCTCGTTTGAATGTGTTTAATTAAGTTCCATATAATAACTAAATGTATCGTTAAACGCAGATTATGGTATTCGATGATAAGACTTGGACAGCTTTCTGACGTCATGAACCATTATTTATTCTCGGTCTTGAAAATTAGTCAATCATTGCAAGTCGTTAGTGACTAGTTGGGAGAATAAGATGTCCATGCAAGTCTTGTCGAAATATATTATGGGTACACATCAAAACCTTTCAAACCACATTATGAGAGAAGGTGGGACCCACGTTATAAAATATGGGTGGAACACGGTGAACCGGCTCCACCTATGCCACCGCCATAATAGATAACACAAGACAACCTCGATGAGTGACATGACGTTAATTAATGATCTTAGCTATATTCCTCCGAATAATGAACACAATGAACCAACTCAAGGAGATATTGGTGAGACAAGTAACGAACCGACTCAAGCTACACGTAATGAGTTTGAAGAGTTATATGCCGGTGCCAGCGAGGAGTCAGACCGGTTGTGACTATGTGACTCGATTAGACTTTATGGCAAAGTTTACCTATTTTAAGGCTAAAGGTAGATTGACTGATTCTATATTTAATGAAATGTTAGAGTTTTTACAAAATGTATTTCCCATCAGTAAAGGATTCAAGCTCCCACCATCATACTATTCAATAAAGAAGACATTTAAAACGATTGGGTTAGGGTGCAGTCGATACATGCTTGTGAACACAATTGTTGCTTATTTCGGGAGACAAGAACAAAGATTTGGATTTTTGTCCGATTCATGTCTACGAGTAGATGGAAAGACAAGAACACATAAGGGAAGAAAGTTCCTAAGAAGGTGTTGCGTTTACTTCCTTACGGACTTCAAAATTACTTGCCGATAAGATTGCAAAACCATTAATTGAGTGTGTCCTTTTTAAGCAAATATGCTCGCAACTTTGATGGAGGATGACATGTTGAAAGCTCGGATCAAGGTGGTCGATATTCATGCGAGCTTGAGCTCATATATCCTCCCCGCTTTGACATTATGGTTCACTTGGTTATCCATTTACCTATAGAGGTCTTGAAGGCGGGCCTATTCGCCCAGTAGATGTATCCATTTGAAAGATACATGAAGAAGCTAAAGGTTATGTTCGCAATAAAGCTAAGCGGAAGGTTCGATTGCGGAGGTTATGTTGTCAAGAAGCATTGACATTCGTTCTCATTATTTTCGGATGTTACCACGAAATTTAATCGTCCCGACCGTAATGTGGACCCCTCCCCAACGTGTCGGCTTGTGTGTTTCGATCGGTATGTAAACCGATTGGTTTCTGATCATTTATTGGGTTTGATGCCCAAGAGTTGAAAAAAGTGAAATGGTATGTACTTCACAATGATCCACGAGATCGACACGCACGGACCAGTTCAAGAGGTGCGTTTTTATTTTGAAACTTCTTTTCTTAACTTATCATTTCGACGACTTATTATAATACCATGAACGTTTTTAAGATTATTTCCTAACAAAGACATGCAAGAAGAATTCCCCGAATGGTTTGGGTCGCAGGTAAACTTAAGACTTATTTGGTCTACTTAACTGTAAAAATAACAATATCATATTTTGTGTTCTCTATCTAGCTAATCCTGTCTTCTTCATAGATCCGTCAACGTCACATAGACAAATAACCATAGTATGCTCACCGTTGACTTGTCAACAAATAGCCATAGTATCTCAGCGACATGTCGCCGGGATAGTTAATATTATCGTTATCGTTAATTAGGCGTGTTAATCATTTAGCTTAATTGATGATTCCCAAATGACATGTCATTTGGGATAATATGCCACCGTGGCACGCTTCTTTGACCGAAAATTGAATGGGACCCACGTCGTCGCCGGGATTGTCGTTGGGATACAATCCTCACGAGACTTCCCAGTGACGATTCCCCAACGACATGTCGTGGGATAGCTTCCAGCGACATGTCGCCGGGAAAGTCCCCATATGTCACTGGGTAGCGGTCAATGTTGTAGTGGCTCAAGGTTTAACCGGAAGTTAATCTTATTAGCTTTCTAAGCTCAGATATTGTTGAAGTCCCAATTTCATTGTTATTTTGAATCTAGGGCAAATATAAAAAAAAAGTACTATACTTGCCACTTATTCCTCTTCAGGGTAGCGAACAAAATTTTTTGCTTATGCGGGTAATATACTTTCAAATTCATCCTCTTTAGGGTATTTTCATGAACAGTTGGACAATTTTGCCCCTATTACCCACAAGAGGAAATGGAAAGTATGATACTTTTTTTTTTAAAATAATAAATAATGTACTAGCCGTACGGAAAACGTGTTTTGGCTAAGAAAACGGAATAAGAATTAACAAGGGTAACGTATTTGTGATAGGGAAACGAATGTATTTTGGCGAATTTGATCGCGACGATCAAACTCAATAGGTTTATGGGTTAAGATGCTGGAATTGACTGCTTTGATACCGGTTGATACACTCTTACAGAATCAACGAGATTCAAATAAGAATTGAGCTCAAGAATTAGTTAATAGGATTTGTTATGGCTTATCGACTTGTAGAAGTTTATTACAAGAGAATTACAAAATCAAAACCGCTTACAAATGTGAAATGAATTGTGTTATATACAAATGAAATGATGAAATGGTCAGAACGGCTTTTCCCGCCTAAATGGTAAGGGTTAAAACTGCTTATTTGAACCCCACACGTGCCATGCACGCGTATACTTATTTAAACTCATGTCCTTTGCAAATGGAAGTGGCTGGTGGAACTAAATTATCTTAATAAGTAAATAGTGTAAACTTAAAACAAAACATTTTTATCATAGATTTAACACAATTATAAATCATTAAATAATTTATCTTAATACATATCCAAAATTTAACATAATAAAAAACTAGGGCAAATGATAAAAAAAAGTATCATACTTTCCATTTCCTCTTGTGGGTAATAGGGGCAAAATTGTCCAACTGTTCATGAAAATACCCTAAAGAGGATGAATTTGAAAGTATATTACCCCGTGATAAAAAATTTTGTTCGCTACTCAAGAGGAATAGGTGGCAAGTATAGTACTTTTTTTTTATATTTGCCCTTGAATCTAATCAAGCTGGCAAAAACTGTTTTTTTTTTTTTTTTTTTTTTTTCCTCAAGCGCTAAAATGATAGTTAATAAATTTAGTTATTGTGTAAAGTATTTCACTGAGACAATTTATCAAACGATTTATGCGCATACTACAACTGACTTGTTTAAAATATGACCTGATCGGTTGCGGTTTTTCAGTCACGCATTTAATCAAACACAAAACAAAACAGCTTAGTTACGTTTAGAAGCTACTCCTGCTTTGGGTCCTATAGCCAATAGGAAGGTGTCAATTTTATTTTTAGTTGGTGCTATTGGATGGCACTATAAGTCTAGTCTTCCCACTCCAAACTTCAAAGTCTTTTATAATGGAATATAAGTGCAGTCTTCCTGATATGATTATAAGTAGAAATTAGTTATTACCAATCAAATTTTCTTAGCTCAATCCGACTATTAAAAGCCAATTCTTGTTCTTATAATTTTAAGTAAATTTCAAAAAATGAAGTCACCACAAGCAATAATTCACTTATCATCTTCCTCTCTTATTTCTTTTCTCTTTTTCGGTCTCGCGATAACATGTCTTACTTCCGCCACTGTCACCGCTTCCTATGGCGGTAATGAGACTGATCATCTCGCGTTGTTGTCATTTAAGTCAAAGATCACCCATGATCCATACAATGTTCTAACCTCGTGGAACCATTCCTTTCATTTCTGTGACTGGAGTGGTATTTCATGTGGAAAGCGGCATAAACGAGTGACTGCTTTATGGCTGGGTTCGAAAGGCTTAGAAGGCTCGTTGTCTCCTCATGTAGGAAACCTCAGCTTCCTCCGTAAGCTTGGTCTCTGGAACAACAGCTTTCAAGGAACCATTCCTCATGAACTTGGTCGGCTATCTAGGCTACGTCGTCTTGGTCTTCATCAAAACAAATTCAGCGGAGTCATTCCAACAAACTTGTCTGGTTGTTCTAACCTCGAAGAGCTTTGGCTTGCTCAAAATAATCTAGTTGGAAGCATACCCAAGGAGATGAGTTTACTCTCGAAACTTGCTAATCTTGAAATTCACTACAATAAGTTAACAGGTGGAATCCCACCTTTCTTGGGAAATATTACATCAATGGAAGTGTTCTCTGCTGCAGAGAACCCGTTGGGTGGGAGAATTCCAGATACCTTGGGTCTTTGGAAAAGCTTGAAGGCATTTGGCTCTGGCGACTGCAACTTATATGGAAGCATCCCTCATTCCATTTTCAACCTCTCACTCCTAGTTAACTTTTCCTTAGCTGGTAATCACCTCACTGGTAGTCTTCCTTCAGAAATTGGTAATCAGCTCCCAAATCTTGAGTTCCTTCAGTTAAGGGATAACGAACTGACAGGAGTTCTTCCACCTTCTCTTTCTAATTGTTCTAAATTATGGTATCTTGAAATGTATGCCAACAATTTTAGTGGCAAGTTGACTATCGACTTTTCAAAACTAACAGATATTAAAATAATTAGATTACAGAGTAACAACTTCCATGGACGCGGAGAAGGTGATGACCTGGGGTTTATTGATTCTTAGAAAAACTGCACCAAATTAGTATGGTTGAGTCTTTCAAATTGCAACTTTGTAGGAATGCTTCCGATATCAATAGGTAATCTCTCTCATCAACTCACCCATCTATATTTAGGAGACAATCAATTATTTGGAAGCCTCCCTTCAAATATAGGTAGTCTAGTTGGTTTGACCACTTTAGATTTAGGACCTAATTTATTAAAAGGAAAAATTCCAACTTCCATTGGTAAACTTCAAAAGCTACAAGCCCTTGATCTAGAAAACAATCAATTTTCAGGGCCTATCCCTTATGCCATTGGGAACTTATCGTTGTTGACTGAGCTTTATTTAGGAACCAACAAATTAGAAGGCCAAATTCCATCAAGCCTTGGGAATTGTAAAGAACTTTATGTGATAAACCTTGGAGACAATAGACTCAGTGGTAAAATACCCAAGCAACTTTTTCAACTTCCATCACTAAATTATTTTTTAATTTTCTCTCAAAATAGCCTATCTGGTTCAATTCCATCAGAGATTAAAAACCTCAAGACGTTGAGCTATCTCGATTTATCTTACAATAATTTATCAGGCCCCATTACTAGTAGCCTTGGTGAGTGTATTAGCCTTACAAAGTTAGACCTTAGTGGCAACAGATTTCAAGGCGTAATACCATCTTCATTCAGTTCCTTGGGAGGATTGGGGGTACTCGACATTTCTGAAAATAATTTATCAGGTAGAATTCCACAATTTTTAGGCAAATGGAAATCCTTAGAGTATTTGAACCTATCCTTTAATGATTTTGAGGGTGAAGTACCAACTCTAGGAGTGTTTGCCAATGGAAGTGCATTTTCAGTTTTGGGGAACGACAAGCTTTGTGGTGGTTTGGTTACACTTGAGTTACCCAAATGCAAGGAGACGGGTAGTAAGATAAAAAGGTTTCCTTTCTTCATATTAGCCATCGTGATTGCACCGACGTTGCTCATAATATTATGTTGTGTATATCTTTTGTGTAAGAAGAAACGCAGTAGTCAACCATCTGAGTCATCGGGTAGTGAACAGTTCATGAAAGTTTCTTACAGTCAATTTCTCAAGGCTACTGATGGCTTCTCTGCAGCAAATTTGATTGGAGAAGGTGCATTCAGCTGTGTTTATAAAGGGATCCTCGATTCTGATGATGGCAAATTTGTTGCAATCAAAGTTCTACGTCTAGAAAATCTAGGAGCTCACAAAAGTTTTCTAGCAGAATGTGAAGCTTGGCGGGATATCCGGCACCGTAATTTGTTGAAGATAATAACTTCATGTTCAAGTGCTGATTTCCAAGGAAATGATTTTAAAGCTCTTGTTTATGAGTTTATGCTGAATGGAAGTGTACACGATTGGCTTCATTCAAGTGAAAATACATCGAAACTGAACCTTCTTCAAAGAATAAATATTCTTAGAGATGTTGCCACTGCAATTGATTATCTTCACAATCGCTGCCAAACAACGATTGTTCACGGTGACTTGAAGCCAAGTAACATTCTACTTGATGATGATATGGTGGCTCATGTTGGAGACTTTGGTTTAGCTCGACTACTTGGTACAGACTTAAAACAAAACAGCTCATCCGGGGTTAAAGGAACAATTGGTTATGCACCTCCAGGTAATTCCACTTTTACTCCATGATGCTTATATGTATTTACAAGTTAAAGTTTGTAAATTAATTAATTGAAATTCATTTGTAGAGTATGGTATCGGGAGCGAGATGACAAGTTGTGGGGACGTCTACAGTTTTGGAATATTATTACTAGAGGTGATGACTGGGAAAAAGCCGATAGACGACATGTTTATTGAAGGTCTTAGCCTTCATAAATTTGCTTACATGGCATTACCAGATCATGTAATTGATGTTATTGATAATGATGCAATTGTGTTGCAAAGTACGGAAGAGAATGCAAAGAAAGTGGAAGAATGTTTGGCTGCAACTATCAAGATTGGAGTATCGTGCTCTGTGGATTCACCACCACAACGGATGAAAATAGAAATTGTTGTCAATGAGTTGCAGCGTATTCTTGACGTGCTTCAAAATATATAAGGTACTCTGTTCTATCCTTTTGCAGAATATGATTTTAAATGAGTTTGTTAATAAACAATCACTAAGTTGGTTTTATTTTTGAACGCTTTCAGGTCTAGTACCAAGCTTTCTTTGTGAAATTTGAAAGTAAGTGCAACAAGGAGGAGTGCATGTCGTAGTTATGTAAGTACTGTTAGAGACGTAAGGGTGCATTTACTTTGTCAAATATTTTTGTAAGTGTGTCTATTTGAATGAGAAACTCTGTTGGCTACATCACTGGATCCTTTCATGGGGGCAAATGTTTGGGGTTAAAATGTTTTCATAAAATGTTTTATTACTGCAAGTACACTTTACTTTTGATTACTGCAAGTACACTTTACTTTTGATTTTATTGGTATTTCGTTAGGTCTTTGGGGTTAAAATGTTTTCATAAACAAAGTTCAAATAGATCTGACCCTTGACATCTTAGTGTATCTGAATAGTGAATATTGTTGATAGTTGTAGTCAGATTACACTAACTTTGCTAAATTCAGGTCTTCTTGTTTGTTTACTATTAGGCCCGGTACCTGTTACTGTCTTTTTCCCGAAAACGCGTACAAAAAAGAAATGCTTCGACAACCCCATCCCAGAAATCTGGAGGGTGAATCTAGGGAGCGTTCTTTTGCTTCTGAAGTAGTCAAAAATCGAAAATTTACTTGATTTCGAGTTCATGGCCCGCCACCTAAACTTAACATTCTTAACTACATGTATCAACTATGGATATGGGAACAAGTGAAAGCTATACGAAAGGCTCGGGATGTGAGTTATCAGTTACTCGACATCTTGCTAAAGCTCATGATCCGGCTGACATCATGTGGGTCGAATTGGAACGTCATCAGAAAAGCGATATGCTCAGTTACTTCCATAACGCTGCAAAACGTAAAGGGATCATGATACATAAGTATTAGGAACCGGATGCCGTGCCATATGCACCGGACCTCAGCCTTATGTTGCAACATCTTGGATGGTATGGCTGCTCTTTGAATAAATATTCGTAAGGGTGGGAAAATGGGCGGGTCTAGCGCTTGTGTAACGGGGTCAAAACGAGAACATTTTCGTAAGGATGGCAAAAGTAATGTTTTGGTTTTAGGAGTAAAACAGTTATTAAGCTTTTAACTTTATTAATCTGATATTCATTTTAGCTTCATACTTCATAAGCTGAGAACAATTCATATGTTGAATTTGGACTGTCCTATAGCTTGAAATATTGCTTCATTTGACCCCAAATGGGCGCAAAAGAGACTGGAAGATTAAATTTCTTTATGTAATAACTTAATGGTTTGTATAAAAAGGTAATTCGAGTTAATGCAAAAGAGACTAATATCGTGCACCGAAAAGGTTTGTACAACATAATGCATGGAAACATGGATGGGTTAGGAAATGGGTCAAAACAGGATCAGGTTGAAATGTATCACTTTTAGTAGTGGTTGAAACTGGACACTCAAGAATATGGTGTACGTGCATTCATTACTGTAGGTCATCATTGTGAGTAATATTATCAGTTTGTTTTGGTTTCTTACCATACACATTTCTACCGTCCATTTTTCCACTTCATTTTTTTGTTGTTATAGTGGAAAATGTTGCAAATATAGGAAAAGATTCATTCGTATACAACCAAATACATGCTTAAACCAGTTGCATAAAATGTCAGCTTTACCTCAGCCAGACACTCTCGCTAAAAGTACATATTAGAAAAGTTATACTGCACCCGGTCAGAGTTCGTTCAAGTGTATTGGGTGTATAGGACTGTAATCTATTCCGAAACAAGGCCAAGCCATGCATTTACCACAAACTTTAGACTAATCGTTAAAGACTCGTAAATGGCCTAAATGAGCAAGGTTCACTGGACTATACCAAAACAAATAGGCACTGAACCAAATGGATTTGCTCTCATGGTATCAGCATTAGTCAATATGTAGCAAAAAGAAAGTCGCCGACTAGGGAGTGAGTACTCCGATCTATTTTAAAAGATTGCCAAGTAAAAAAAGTAGAAACCGTAAATGGGGACTGCTGATGAATTCAAGACTAGTCAACCGTTGCAGGATCTCATCGTGGTCCAACAAGCACACACAAACAGAAGACACCTATTTAAGATAAGCAATTGACTTCAAATCATATTAATAAAATCCTATTTGTTCATGCAACTCAATGATAAGTATCTAATAAATAAGACGACACACAGTTGAAAAGGTACAGCACCTTCTAAGAAGACTCAGCCCAGCAACTCACTGGGTGACACATGCATGTAAATGTAAAAAATCTCTTAAAAGACCACAAATCGCGATTCTTATATGCTACAATATGACAACACAAATCACAATGCAAGGTAACTCGATAACCGCAGCAACAGGAAGACGAAGACGACAGCGACGTAATTGACTTTCAGACCCATACTATACTGCATTTTGTGCCGTTACCGTTGGCACCAGAAAATGTGATGCCGTTCTCCATTTTGTTCATTTACATAAAATAAAACATACACAATATTAACTAAAACAAACTTCATAAATTTAAAAAAAAAAACACACATTACATTAATTAAAAAAAGGTACATAAAAAAAAAATAGTACGTAAACAGGGAAAAAAATTACAAACTAGTGATTAAGGTTCCATATATGCTCCACAAGGTATTCTCGAAGATCGTCATGCAATTTTCTATCTCGAATTTCATTGCTTTTTCTAACATGTAAATCACATCTTTCGACCCAAGTGTCTGGTATGTTTGGACTTGG
Organism: Chrysanthemum lavandulifolium; assembly: GCA_022545495.1. Taxonomy (NCBI): domain Eukaryota; kingdom Viridiplantae; phylum Streptophyta; class Magnoliopsida; order Asterales; family Asteraceae; genus Chrysanthemum; species Chrysanthemum lavandulifolium. Next base: position 4,068,968 of record CM040241.1, read on the forward strand.
ATCAACGAACAAATATTTAAAATTCACTTGAAATTCTTCGGCTTCCAATATCATGTTGTGTAACATTATACAACAATACATGATTCTTTTCAAGTATTTGATTTCGAAAGCACGTGCGGGTTGTCGTATAATTCCCCAACGACCTTGTAGGACTCCGAAAGCTTGTTCAATATCTTTTCTAGAACTTTCTTGAACTCTTTTAAATTTCAATTTTTTTTCAAACGTTGCAACACTAAACATTTTGACAAATACGGGCCATGTTCGATAAATGCCGTCGGCTAAATAGTAACCTTTCATGTATGTATATCCGTTTACTACAAATGGACATTCCGGAGATTTACCGACAAGTACATCATCAAATAACGGGGAGCCATATAACACATTAAGATCATTATTTGCCCCAAAATATGCATGCCAAGCCCATAATTTTTTATCCGCAACCGCTTCTAACATAAGAGTTGGGTATTTATGATCACGCCTTTTGAATTGAGCAAGTAAGGCCTTTGGAAAAATTTTCCAATCCCAATTCATACAATCAATACTCCCGAGCATTCCCGAGAGTCCATGTTCTTTTTCGTGCAATGCATATATTTTTTCAACTTCCATTGAAGTGGGCTTTCTTAAATACCCCTTCAATGTATAAAATATGTATGCATTTAGTAAAGTTCTCAAAACATTGTCGTGAACAACATTCACCGATTTGCAAGTATTCATCAAAAGCATCAGGCGCAGTGCCGTACGCCAATTGGTGGATGAAGAATGTGCACTTCAAAACAGGACCAATACTTAAACGACCAGTAGCATCGTAATGTTGCCTAAAAAATTAAAGTACTCTTGAATAGGTCGAACATCATAGCTAAAGATATCGTTGACTATTTTATTAAAAAGTGTAAGACTCATACGATACCTTTGCCTAAACTTCTCTTCCGTATACTTAGGTGGAGTGTCACCTTCACCAAAATAGTCGTCGATTAAACGTTGTTCCGCTTCTTCTGGGTCACGTGGTATGTATTGCCTCATCCTCTTAATACCCGATCCTGATCCACCGGCTTCTTGATCACACGAACCTAGAAGTTGTTCATACGCCGTATAACCCTGGATATATCGATTTGGGTCGTTTTGAAAGTTAACACCATAATGGTCGTAGGTGGAGAAGTTGTTGGGATTGTTTGGATCCATAGTTTAAAGAAATCAAGTATTATTGAAGTAGAGATTAAATTAGAAGAGTTTGTGATAATTGATAGAATAAAGGAGGAAGTTATACAATTTTTTGGGGTAAAGCTTTTATAAATTTGTGCATTCTGACTATATAGCCGTTACTCACATTAAGAAATAAACACAAACTAGCCGTTGGTTTAAAAAAAGAAAAACAAAGAATGGCGTGGGCTGGCAAATACAGCGCGAGCTTCCTTGGCGCGAGTCTCGTAGTGGTGCGCCATTCTTCATTTTGGGCTGGTGGGTTGGTGCCATGAATGGCACCACGATACCTCAGGCTCTAAGGCTGGATGGCAAGGAGGTGAGTCACTCACCTTACACTTCAGCGCCACATCAACTTTCTCTCTCCTCCTACTTCCCCTCACCCCCACTCACCTTTTTGTGGGCAAGGATACTACATATTCACCTTTCATTTAACTACCCACTTTCTACAAATATACACAACTAAATATCCCACACACACTCACACAGAAAATAAAAAATAATAAAACATGAGGGATACTTAAGGTGAGCTGTTCATCTTATTTGGTCTTAGGAACCTCCGTTCGCGCATGAGTAGACTATGTGGGCAAGGTGATGTTGCGTGTGTTGGTTGCAAGGTGTGACGCTCAGCTGCCCCTTGCCGACCAGCCTAAATAAAACTTAGAGTTAATTGCATTTTGGTTCATGTAGTATGGCCAAATTGTAGGTTTGGTCTCTAAAACTTTGAAAGTTCAATGATAGTTCTCATTTTAAAGTTTGGATTGCAATTTTGGTCCTTAGATAAAGTAAAATGACTAAAATACCCTTTGTCTTATTCAGAGAAGACAAGGGTAATTTGGTCATTTCACACCCTTTAGGGACCAAAAATGCAATCCAAACTTCAAAATGGGGACTATCATTTCACTTTTAAAGTTTTAAAGACTAAACCTGCAATTTGGCCATACCACATGAACCAAAAATGCAATTAACTTTAAAACGTAAATATCTCAAAATATCAAAACTTACAACAACCAAAAAGTTTAAGTGTCACTGACAATAGTAAAATAAATAAATAAATAAATGCAAATCAATTCACTATGTACTCTTCACTTTCCCGTCTTTAAATGTCAACTCACCAACAACTTACGTCACCATCACCAATGGCAATGCGAACCACCAAAGAATAAAGACCGCATCTCCGCCACAATCAATGGACAATCACCGGCGCGGTCACCGGTTCCCTCCGCTGGCGGAATTTTAGATCCAATTGAGAGCTCGAGTTCATCTCCTAATCGAATAATCACCGGATATGCATGTTCAGAATCGAATTTGACTACTTAACTGATTATTATTTTAATTTAATTTATAATTGATTTTTTTATAGCCGTCTTTGAGAAAAATTGAAATTAAATGGTTAGGTATAGGATGGAAGTTCAGTTATAAGTACTAGTTAAGGCTTAAAGTATTGATAGATGCGGTGTGGCGGTTATTGATTTATAATATTAAGAGTTTTACTTATGTTATAAGTACTAGTTAAGGCTTAAAACATTGACTTGCTTTTTACTTTTACTTTCTACTTGTTATAAGTTAATTATTATTTTCTTTATAATTTTTTTTCTTTTCTTCTTATTTATTTATTTTGATAGTTATTTTTACTTTTGTCAAATACATATACATACTTATATATAAGTGAATAAATACTATATTTTCATTAAAAAAATAATTAGAAATACAATATAAAGAATATTAAATATTTATCTTGTTAGGTCAAAAGTTTCGAGAATACGATAATAATATTTATGAAACATATTTTGGCGACTAACATATGTGTCTTCCCATCCAGATGCATTTTCACTTTTGTATGTAATCCAAAGTGGATATGTTAACGGTAATGGGCAACATTCACGTAATGTCACTTTAATATAATGGTTACCATTTACATGAACAATCACAGTTGTCTCATGTGGTTCCGATTGTGGTGGACTCGACTAGAGCGAAAAATTTCGTAGTACAATCTCCGACTTTTCCTCCATGAGTTAGATTTACAACAACTCTTTTATATATTGAGTCAATAACCAAACCCGTGTTTGGCATTTCGATCCATTTTCGGCTTTTTAACGATCTTGTAATTTTTTTATAACCTCTTGTTCCAAATATGTACAGGTAGTTTAATTAGTTGTATCTGCATAAATTAAATTTAGATTATCATTCATTTATACGACTAGGCAAAAGAAAATATGTGAATAAAAAAAAGAAAGACAAAAAGACAAAAGAGAAAATATATATATATATATATATATATATATATATATAGGGGCCTTTATTTTGAGAACCCTGTTAAGTGCGAGAACTGCGAGAACCCTTAGGTACTCCTAGTAATGCATATTGTGCAACCCATCAATGCAACATAGCATTTTTAATTATTAACCTTTTTTATTTAATCCAAAAGGGTATAATAGTAAAAGTCAAATTTATATTATTTTTTATTTTTTAAAATAAATCATGTTTTTTAAAAACATTCAATTATCGTTTTTTTTTATTAATTTTTTTTTTATTATTTTTTTTTGAACATGCATGTTTTGACCTGATTTAATGCATATGTGTTTTTATGAATTAATTTAATTTTTTTGGTTTTTGGAATAGTTTTTTCGACATACATGTTTTTCAAATAAAAAGGTGCAAATGTATTTTTAGATCATGTAAACTTATAACAATCAAGAACATAATGTCAAACACAAAATTCGATATAGATTGAAATACAATTAAAATACAATTTCTAATAAGAAGAAATACATGAATATAATTTATCTTTACACTTGTGCACTAACAATAATTAACGTAAACGGACATATGTGCACAAAACATATGTGTTTGAAGTTTCTCATCATATTATTTTGAACATATGTGCATGTCTTTCAAAAACATACATGCACGTCTTCCAAGAACATATATGTACTTCCAGTATGTGCACGCCTTCAACGAACGTCACGCCTAGAAAAATAATAAACAAGATTAAATAATTTTAAAATAAAACTTAAGATAACATAACACACATGGACAAGTTTCAACTAACAAACACAAGTAAACATGAGAATTTTTTTTTATGTATGCAAAACATATATAATCCAATCACAAAACATATATGTTTTATAATTCATACACAAAACATATATGTTTTATACGTAAACATATATGTTTTATACGTAAACATATATGTGCACCTAACGACTTCATGATCTCAACCGCTTCAATGTTGATAATAACCCCAACTGTAAATTGAATTTATAAAACGAGCATTTGATAAAACCATTCGGAAAACTAAGAAATTTAGATATATTATCACCTGACCCACGATGCAAATTAACCTTTGATTTTGATTCGAACCGTACAAATCTTACAGATCTTTGATTAAAATATAGTACTCACATCCCAAGTTAACCTTTGATTTTGATCAGATCTTTGAAATATATTTTAATGAATAAAATAATGAAAATAAGGTGTTACCTTGTCATCCTCGTTTCTACCATTTAGATTATTAGGATACCTATCAACGTAATAAGATTATACCTTAAATTATGTTTCCACGACAACTGTAAAAAAATACCATTAAACAAAAAAAACATACCGGTGACACAGGTGTACGAGCACCACGGGTGACCACCACCGTTTGTGTTTGAACGTGGCTTCACTACACATTTGAACGTGGTTTTGTGATGAATTCAGATCCTTGCCCTTAATATTAGAACGTGCACTACTACAAAATGAAGCTAAAGCGACACCGCTAAAATGTTGTATTATGTGTTTAAAATGTTGCATTATGCTTAATGTGACACTTTACCAAGTGCTACGTTATGCAACGTTGCCTTAGGTATAAGTGACACTTTTAATTGGAATATGCAACATTTTTTAAATGTGTTGCCTATGTTTAACAAATGTGATACTTTAAAGTGCAACATTGTTTACACCCAAATACAACACTTTTAATTAGTTATTGCAACACTTATACAATCAAGTGCAACACTTGTTGCATTAAAATGCAACACGTTTTATATCCAAGTGCAACACGTTTTCCATAAAATGCGACACTTTCTAAGTTTAAGTGCAACACTTTTCAAAATCAAATACAACATTTTTCACACATCCACAACACTTTTAAATTCAAGTGCAACACTTTCTCGTTTAGTAAGATGAAGTATGCAACACTCTATCATGTGAATTGCAACACTTCTAGCTGTTTTCCATCGTATAACACACCACTTATTTAGTGATTTTTAAACCTTTTTGTTTATGCAGAGCAATGCTATAAATTCGATAATAGTATCATACACATTTTTAAGAAAGAAATCAAATGCATTAATATTTAATGTTCAACGTAGATTACATCGGATTCTGCCTTGACAAATTGGCCCAATATAAGATTACTAACATAAAAACTCTAGATGACAAAAGAAAAAGTTATTAAATAACGATCCTAGAAATCTTGATTTTCATCTTTGCTAATCTCCACTTGCGGCTTGAAGTACTACAAAACAATGTCGCCTGGTACAAATGAAAATGATAGAGAATACGGTTAGGTTACGCACGTCATATATATTCAGATACATAGATGACTAAATCTCTACAATAACATTCAAACAAACCTGAAGAAGACTAGAGATACAGATTTAAAAGCTAATAAAAATAATAATTAGAGCGCATAGCAACACTTTAAGTGAAAACTTAATAAACCATAATATCAAGAAGAGTATAGATTAGCAAATTTTGATTCTATATTATTGAAATTTCCAAAAGCAGCGGCATAAAGCGTATTTATATTAAAATCATGATAAACACACACACACATACACACAAACACACACACATGATGCTTGTTTATATCATACATGGTTCCTTTTTGTTCTTAAAAATTAGAGGTTGACAGTAAGAATGTACTATTTGGTCATATAATGGAGCAGGTTTTGGTTAAAATGGGACAAATGGGTCGGTTTGTCGTGTAAGGTTTTGTTTAGTCACGTAATTTGTTTGGAGCATATTTAGTATCAAACTAGAATAAGAGGATGAAAACATACCTTCCATCGAACATAGATGCTAACTCATGCTCCAATAAAAATCCTTTTCTGGGATGCATTTTGGACGGTTCTTCAATCTGGTACGGTTATCCTTCAGGTCATAAAAGTGCTTTTTCTTGAGTTGTGATTTGTGTCCCCCCTCTTCCCCAACACGCCCAATAGTCTTTGGCACCCAAGGTTTAGCATCTCCTGGTACAACGTATTTTTCCTACAACAGTATCAGATAAGTAAAAGAAGAAAACTCTATACATATAGGGAGGATGTAACAACATAAAACATACCAAAACATACTCCCACATTATGTCCGTCCTTATCAGGAACTTTATGCCATGAATTATAGATAAATGGAGCCTAACTATTAGTACAAGCTATTGTACCCAAAAATCGAGAGAATTTTCGTACTACGTCTTTCTCCTCAGTTAATCCGATAGGTTGTCCAAATTCGTTGCATATGATGACCTCACGTAAGTTTCACGTGTGTATGTTATGCATCATTTTTGGTCCTCTTTTCATAGTGTTAGAGATAGCTAAAATACATATATATATACTTAACATAAATCATACTAATTCAAACGAAAAAAGAAGGAAAGAAACAAAAAACCATTAGTATTCGAGTTAACCAGTTTGATTTTGTGATTGGGGAACTTGAAGTAGTTCGAGTTCAACATCATCATTTTCAAAATCATCCTCACTGCCATCATCCTCTATCTCATTATCACTATTATCAAACAAATGCTCTATATTCTCATTCTCATCATCTTCAACTCCAAAATTTTTCTATCAGCATCATTTACATCTATAATCATAAAAGAATAAATACGAAATGAAGTTTATAAAGGCTAAGAACTCAATAATTGATGTATGAAATTTTATATTTGTAAGCAACCTGTACAAAATAAAATATTTGCAAGCTTAGCTAGAGTTTGTATGAACACACCATAATGCCTTTGTGACCCTTTCTTATTTCATACAAGTTCACACATGGTGACTTTTTCTCTTGATTGATTCTTGTTTGGTGCACTTCTATCAATAAATTGTCCATTTCGCTCATTAGCTTCTTTACATTGTTGTAACCTACTCTTCTTTGCTGCATTAGAATCAACAAAAGTTTCGAGTCCGTCACAACCTTCCTTATATGGTAACACACGAGAGACATTTGGAGCAACAATGCGATGCTTTGCTAAGTTAGCACATTTTTTCATGGACAATGGTGCAATATACCGTGTACGATGTTGTTGTAACAAGTGAAATTTTCATAAGAGAAACATTGTATACAAATAAAAAAAAAAATTGTAATTGTTGTCATATTGCAGGTACTTATTTGAGTTTAATTAGAATAGGTCATTTGGAGCTTAGCATGGGAATGAGGTCTACTCATTTTTTCCATTATCATGCTTGTGATCACCTGTGGTGGTCACAATGAGTGTCATTTTTTCCATTATCATGCTTGTGATCACCTGTGGTGGTCACAATGAGTGTTTGGGTGGGGTTTCATCATGGGTGGACAGGGCAATTACATGTGTATGAGCATCGTTTTTTATGCTCATGCACATGTAGAGAGTATATTAAGTGAGGTAGGATGGGTGGGGCTTAGGTTATGTTTCTGGTATGGTGATATAAGGGAGTGCATGGTAGATTTTTCAACGGTTAAGGTGTTGATGCATAGGTTTAGGAGGAATAAGGGTGACTGTGTTATGCTGAGTATGGTTTTGATTGGAAGTGTTTTATTGGTTTTCTCAGCTATTTTTACTATTTGGCACGTGTTTGGGTTAACATCTGTTTGAATAGAAATTGTGAGTTTGCTTGTTTCTCTGATGGAAGTTTTGGTTTGTGGGGTTATAACAGGTTTTTTATTATTGATAAAGGTTTTGGCAGTTATGTGTTTAATGATAGTTATGAATATGGCTATGTAGGGAATGTTCAAAGCAACACTAGTTATGGGTATGTTTGGGATATCTTGATCTGGTATGGGGCTGTTAGGAATATTATGGGTGGTGGCCTTTGGTATTGCGATAAGATTGTTAATATTGATAAAGGATGTATGGATATTGTATGGGTCTGCCGAATTCAAGGAAGTCAAACCGGTATCACTAATGGTCCTGTTTATGATTGGGTGTTCTTAATATATGATCAGTGGTGTTATCAGTTTAGGCTTGAATTTGATGGTCTTACTGTTGGCAATGTTTATGATATTAGATTGCATTCTGGTACTGGTTTCTGGGAAAGGTCATAAGGAATATTGGGATAGTATCTGTTATTCTGGTTGTTGTTTTGCTGGTAAGATAGGAATTGACACTTGCAGCATGTTCTCTGGATATGTGAGCTAGGATATTTTGTTTAAGGGTATTAGTTGGTTATGTTTTAAAGGTATTGGTTTAAATTTTGAGCTTGTGGTTGCTGATAAAGGATGTGTAGGAACTGAATGGTATAGCAGCACTAAAATGAGTCTTTCAGGCATGTTATGGCTTTTGGGAAAGATAAGAGGTAATGAAGGACATATTAATGTTGGTGGTCTATTCTACATATGGGAGAATACTAATTCTGATCATACAAATATTTTATTCTACAAGAGGAATCTAGGCAATATGTTTTATAATGCAAAATGGTTAAGTGAGTTTACTTGGTTAGTAACCAAGTCTGTGCAGTATAATAGATTTAAGAGCATGCAGTTTTGTCATCTAGAGCTTGCTGTTGGTTATAGTGATTGAATATATGATATCAAATATAGCAATATGAAACTCAGGCAGCCTTCTAGGTAAATACATCCATTCTCTATCGTTCCTCGTGTCCTTAACAAAACATATGTTTTTTTAAACCACAAATTACCGATAAGATTGACTACTAGAGTCTGAGTCACTTAGAGGTTCTGTACAAGCTACTTCAGGGGCTTATGGTCTACCAATATGGTTAGTACAAATTTGTATAATATACTAAAAGGCGTACATGCCTCCTTTGCAAACACAAGCATTAAATGCAAACTTTTCCAACTTGGCAAAAACAGTCCCTGAGGTTCAAGTGTCGTTGCAAAGTAAGTCCAAACATTAAATGCAAAGTTTCACAACTTGGCAAAAACAGTCCCTGAGGTTTAAGCGACGTTGTAAGGTAAGTCCTGTAGAATTAATTGCTAACTATAGCAACCTGGCAAAATTAGTCCCTAAGGTTTAAGTGTCGCTACAAAGTAAGTCCTTTGAAGTTAACCCGCCAGATCGCTGGTTCCTACACTCGTTATACCTATACAAAAGGTAAATAACATGCAAAATTTTGTAGTAGTTCTATCCATTCAAAACATCGATTTTTTCATTAAAATTAAAAGATACATAACGTGATTGTATCCAAAGTTATGACAGAGTATCTCAGAAAACAAAAAAAAAGCACATTGCTCAATTCAGATTAGGAATAAAACTGAATATAGGCTATCAACTAATAGTCAAAATCCTATTGAATTGGCAGAGTCCACTTCAACTAAAACACCGAACAAATCGAAATTTCACCCAATTTGTATGAAAATATTCATAAGTAAATCAGATTCCCAAATCCCAATTACCCAAATCGAAGAATACATAACATAAGAACACGCATAATAGACATTTCAATGCTTTACCTTTGATTGAGACAAAGATGAGGCTCCACAAGGAGAGTTGCTATATGCTAAATTGGTAGATTTGCGATAAAGGAGATTTGGGGACTAAGGTCAAGGAGATTGTTAACGGTTATCAAACAAGAATTAGTGAGTATTATATCTTATGTATCTATGTTACTGTAGTTTAAGAAAATATACCCACATTTTCTTATGTTTAAAAATAATGATTTTCTTATTTGGTTCATACATAATTAAGTGGATTTGATCGAGGTTAGAAATAGCGTGATGCACGGTGTGTTGGCATGATCAATTTACGTCTTAGAGCAATTACGAAGTCATAACGCTTTTTATGATTTGATTTGAGCGACACAAAATATGAAAATATTTATATAATTATATATTATATCATATTTCATATATATCGAGTTTACAAAATGTGTTATATATAAGAATTAAATAAAGAAACTATACTTACATATAATCTTCGTCATTAAAAAAATACAAATACAAATAATTTTTTTCAACCGAGTTGAATTTAAAAGGCGTCACATATGCGCCTTATCGCGTCTTTTCATGTCTCATCTCACGCCACGCTTAAAGCCAATGCAAACCCGACCAAACCGACACGAAATTAACATGTTGGGTTGATTCTAAATAGATTTTAGGTCGGGTTTGGGTCGACTCATCTAACCCATTTATTGAACATGTTAGATTCACGTTGAGAATGAATTAAGCGGGTTGACTCGCTAACCCGCTTAAGATTTTTTCTTAAATATATAATTATTTATAATTTATTGTATTGGTTACATGGGTTAAATGGGTCAACCGCAAACCCTGTTTAACTCGTGTAATATGTCATTTTGTATATAAAACAGTTAAAAGGATCAACTTGAAACCCGCTTAACCTTCAACTCGTAACCTATTTAACCGCCAACCCAAGTATATATACGGGTTAAATGGGCGAGGTTCGTTATGTGTAAGAGATCGGGTTGACATAGTGACCCAATAATGTAAATGAGTCGTGTTCGGGTTGGATTTTCGACCCGCCAACTTGTCAACCCGACTTACCACCCCTAGTTAGCATTGCTTATGCCTAGTCAATTTACCCATTTACATAAGCACTGAAAAAAATGTCACTTTTTTATAGGGTTTTGATACAGGTTTTACTGACCATGTTTTAATATTTATAATTGTCTCGTTTACCTATGGTCCACCATATGCACTAACGGGCAGTGTACCCGGTTGTGTGTAGTGTGGTAATCGGTAAAACCGAAGTCGTCCCAAGAGCTATGAGTTCGAATTCTAATTAAGTATAATTGTCAATGGATTTAATGGTTTTATGAAATGATTAATTAACTACTAAAACAAGAAATAAAGAAAGAAAATAAAGGCAAGGATGTGATCAAGAGAGGTAAAGTGTGCTAACCTAGTTACTCATCCTATCATGTTATGTTCACGTCTAATTACTTCCAATTGCTTCAAGTGAGGGTTTAGGTCGCTAGGACAACATTTGGTCAGTTCGTCCTATCCTATCAACAAAGGTTTCCACCGAAGATCAAGCTACTACCCTTGTGATATCCATGTGTCCTAGGGACGGTTGATTGGTTTGTTATGCTTGTTGTTAATACAAATAATGTTTAAAAACGTTATTTCAACACCTATACGTTTTGATAATAACAAAATGTAAAAACGTTTTACGTCAAAATTAACGTAAACAAATTTGTAGTTGTAATATTTCGTTTTTACGTAAATCACTATAGGTAAGAACAAACAAATTTATAATTTGACAAATGATCAAAGGATTAAATTTTATATACTAAACTTTACATTTTTAGTGTGACAAAATATTTTTCAAAATACATTTTACAAAATATTTTTAATTAAAAAGAAATATTTTATTTGAAAAATAAGTTTAAAATCCCAACACATATTCCCCCTCCAAATCAGCTCCAAACATCCCCAAATAAACATTCACCACTAAAATCAAAAATTGGGTGCCGCTTATTAAAATGATTACACCGATCACCAAACTTGCACATCCCTTTATTAAAATGATTACATATATGAGGTAGGTTTGTGATTTATTTGATTGATTATTGTGGGTACCTTTTTGGTCGGATGAGTTCGTGGCCACAAGAACAAGAACAAGAACGATGGGCGAGGACGAGCTACTATCGAAGGTGGTGCTTGAGCCGGTTTGTTCATTTAGTGTAGACTCCTCAAGTAGCAACATATTGAGTGTCGTTTCAAAACTTGGTAAAGGTTCACAGTGCCTAATGATTTTTACAATAGTAGTAAACGAGAGTCAAGACCGTTAACCAAATAAATAACCAACAAATTTTCACTTACCGAAGACCCGAGATTTTTAAGCCCATCCGCCATAGACTTTATTTTGGTACAATAGTCATTGATAGTCATATTACCAATCTTGATAGACCGAAGTTCGTTGTCAAGATTAAGAGCCCGAGCACCCTTGTTGTCGTGAAGTAATCCTTGAATATGGTCCCATAGGTCTTGGCATTACGGTGTAGACAACTTGCTCTTGTAAGGAGTCACATAGGGATCCTAGAATCCACATCTTGATGAGATCATCAAGTTTGCACCACTCCGGATTAGGAGCACTAGATGATGCATCGGTGGAGGGTTTGTCTTGTATGTGTGATTTTAGACCAAGGCTTCCGAGGTGTATTTGAAGAAGGAACTCATGAGTTATAGTTTGTGATTTTCAAGATCTAATTTTACGGAACTTTGCTGGTAATACTAAAGGGAATGAGTTTATCGGAGGTTGTGGGTGGTGGATGAGGTGGAGGGTTGTCACCGCTCACGACCATGTATGCCGATGTTAATTAGTTAGGCTTGGTATAGGTATGGCGTAAAGACTTAACACGACAAAAAGAAAAAAATTTGCTCAAACGTCACCGAAACTTACATCATTTATATTTGAGTAACTAAATATGTTATATCTATAAGTTTTTATTTAAACAATTTAATGTTCAAAACATGTGCTCATTATGATCTTTCAAATGGGATATATAGTGAAGAGATGACTTATTCGTAATCATAAAAAAGCTCAACTAACTTAATAAAAAGGTTAAATATATCAAAATCTAAGATTTAAAAGTTGTTCATTTAGCTTATTATTATTATATCTTTTTTGATTTTAAACCCAAATTATTGCGCCTCTAGTTACAACTCATGATTTATTTTATTTTTTATTTTACTTTTCTTTTGGAGCCGAAAGAATAGTTAGGCTTGGTATAGGGTATGGCAAAAGCTCATGTCATACGAATCGATTTAGAAAAGACTTAACACGACAAAAAGAAAAAAAAAATTTGCTCAAACGTAACACATCATTTATATTTGAGTAACTAAATATGTTATATCTATAAGTTTTTTATTTAAACAATTTAATGTTCAAAACATGTGCTCATTATGATCTTTCAAATGGGATATATGTCCATTTCAAAAAAAGAAAAAGGTTAAATATATCAAAATCTTTTAAAAGTTGTTCATTTAGCTTATTATTATTATATTTTTTTGATTTTAAACCCAAATTACCGAACATGTTTTGATTTAACCATTTTTAACAAAAGTGCTCTAGTTACAACTCATGATTTATTTTATTTTTTATTTTACTTTTCTTTTAAAAATATTGTACACTAAACGAAATGGTAGTGTTATAAAATTTTCATCACAAAATTTTAAACTTTGACTAAAATTCAACTTTCTTGTAATTGGTGGTAAGGCTTGGTCCATGTTTGAATAAATTCCCCGCCAAACATAATTTGGTCATCTTTTCAGAGCCCCCCCTAATTTCCCCGCCAAATTATTCACCCATAGTTGGCAGTTAGACACCACGTCTCTCCATCTCCATTCTCAGCCACTTACAAGCGTCCAAACCATGATAACCCACCATCACTTACGATTTTATGATTTTGGGTGGTGTAGTAGACTTCTTCTCAATGTAAATCTGGTCAAATTTTGAGTGGACAAACCGATAGAAGTCACCTATGAACAAAACAGGGTATATATATATCTCCATTCACTGTTTGTTGCACAGTAAATTTCATTTATTGGTTGTCTTTGCTGGCTACTTGTATTTGTTACACATTTGCAAATTGTGAATGCCAAAGTGTTCGCTGAAATGTCTAAATGGAATTTTAGCAATAAATTATATTATGTGTGTACATTTATGTCTGCGTTTGTATACATATATTGAGCATGTTGGCGTTTTTATAATATATTGTGGCTGGTTCGGATTTGGATTGTTGTGTGTTAGAGTGTGGGGACTGTTAAGGAGGTTATGAAGCATGTTGGTGTTACGGTTTGCGTATTTGGTTCCTGAGTTTCCGTTTGTTAAGGAAAGAAAGTTGAGAGCGAGTTTTTCTAGTAGTGGAGTGATGCCTCCGTGGATCGTGTTCTGTCTTGGTTACCTTGCTTTCCTGATGCTAAGACATATACAAGCTCAGGTTCAGTTTGTATAGAAGAAACTGAAATAATGCAGGTTGACCAAGATAAGAAGGTTGTTGAAATGTCATTGTTGAAATCTGGAAAAACGTTTGGCTAGTAATGGTTTTCATGTTCATGTTTCTCAGCCGGGAGTTAATGGTGAAAGGGAGCAAGCTAGTAATCCGTTTCTTGTGTCTCCCGTAGATTAAGGGGAGAGAGTGGTTTTGTTGGCTTCTGTTCCCAAGAGACTTGTGGTGGGAAGAAGATGTGGTGCAAAGCCTTAGCTTATGGGCGAAAGTTGTTTCTCCACTAGGTAGAATTGCTCTTTTTTTTCCACGTGGCACAAACCCAAGTGACTGGGCAAGCCACGTCACACAAAACCAAGTGACTGGGCAAGCCACGTGGATGGAGAAAGTACAGGTACCATATCGACGCAGAAAAAAAAGTACACTACCTAACCAGGTTGAAAAAAAAGTACAGGTACCATATCGGAACATTTGAGAAAGTACGTGGCTATTTAATAGCTTAAACCGTAATTATAATCATAATTTGCAGGATCTTTGAATTTCATAGGTGCTTAGGCAGTTGAACTAAACTATTTTTCTTCTTTCCCCATAGGATATAATTGAAAGCTATTTAACGGACATGCCATGTTAAATACAGAGTATGCAATAAGGCTCTTTGTCGCTATGTTAATAAAAAATGGCTAGGTGATTATGTTAACAGATTCATCCATTGCAAAAACGAGACTTGATAAGCTTTAGAGACTTGAGAACCAAATAGAAACAGGGAGTTGGTATTCTAGTGGAATTTATTGAACTATCTTTTGTTTAGTCAAAGCAGATGATCTTAGTTTTTCACTGCAGCTAACAGGGTTTTATTACTTGCAAAAATGGGTAGGTGATATGTTGCACTTGCTTCGTAAGGAAGAGAGAAGGACAAGGTTGCAGGTAAGATGATTGGTCAAGGTCTCTTAAATCAATATTAACAAAAAAAAGTTGTATCACCTATCATATTTTGTATAATAAAACGAGTCATCCTCTAAAGTTGTCAACTTTTATCTCCCTGAGGCTCAATTTCAACAAATGAGGCCAGTTGCAATGGCACCTTCGATGATGGCTTCCGATGCCTATGTACCCTCGTGGTGCTCCAGGTATAGGCCAGCAGCTATTCTATGGCCAAGCTCCCCTGCTATGATTCCTCCACAGGTACTCCTTGCTAAACTTATTTGGGCACCATATGCATTTTTGTGTCTGCTAAACGTTGTTCCTTTTTTTTTTTTTTTTTTTTTTTAAGGTGGATTTTGGTTACAAGCAGCAGTTGGTACCTGGAATGAGGCCAGGTAGCGGTCCTATACCGAACTTCTTTATACCATTTGGCGTGGAACTGGTCCTGTGCAACAAAATCAGCAGCCTGCTCCAATGATGCAACAACAGGTATGTAGTTCCTGAATAACTTTTGCTGGAAGCATTTAAATAAAGAAATACAAAATTGGCTTTAGACGCAACCTCATCTTCAAAAGACTTACATTTGGTGGCAACTTAAGCTCGTTAAAAAGTTTGAGTAACAATCGAATTTATAATAGGCTCATTTGAAGTCGTATCATCTATAAAGAAGATTCAAAACATTCAAAGATAAGCCTCAAACCTCTTACCACTTACGCATATAATGCTTATATATTTTGGTCTATAATATCTTGCTAAATACGTAAGCTAGCATGCTTCATTCAACTTTACTAAACGGAAATCATTCAAAGTTAACAATATATTAGTTTACCAAACCGCGATCATATGACTTACCACTGTTTCTACTCATTCTATATTTGAGGGTTTTTTTTTTTTTTTTTTTTTTTTTTTTTTGCATATATAAACTTTTGTTGTCTGCATAGGTGGACTTTTTCTATGCAATGTTTAGGCTACTTATTCATGATTATTCATTTCTACTTTAGGGAGTAGCTGAACATATTAAGGCCAATTGCGCAAAAAGAAGATGGTGTAAGTTACGGTAAAAACGTTATGCCAGGGTGCATGAAGAATTAAAGGTAATTATATGTTATTGTGTAGCTCTTGATGTAAAATATGCATATGTATTGAGATTATATATTTTGTTTGAACATAAATCTTCTAACAGGGACTGAGCTAACTAGAAAAGAGTTTTCATGCCTGCTTCTCAAGATACACATGATTGCAAAAATGTCGAAATTGCAAATGCAATTGATGGAGCGTGATGTTGAGACAGTTTGCTTCTACTTTATTTCGTGTTGCTGCATTTTCATGTCACAAGATTTAAATGACTTTTTAAATGATGTTAGCTCAATCACAATTGACATGTATGTTACACCTAATACAATTGAGGTGCATGAAGATTATTGGCGTCCCATGAATCCATGTCTTGTAATGAAAGTCTCACTAACCTTAAAGTGTCAAATAAAATTAGAGGTAATTCCACAATTGCCTCAAAAGTACAAGTGGGGTTACCTTATATGCTCAATTTTTTTCCTTTCTCAAAATGCCTTACGGTGAAAGTCGCCTCGGTAGGTGGGGCGACACCTAAAATTGTGACACGTGTCCCACTCGTGTACTTGTTTTGACACGTGTCGCAATTTTATAAGAGTCGCCCCCATCTACCCGGGCCGACTTTCGCCCTGAGATATTTTGAGAAATGGAAATATTTTGGGTAAGTGAAGTTGTACTTTTGGGGTCGTTGTAGAACTTGACATTTCCACATTTTGGGCATTCCCAGTAATTTTCTCGTGTTCCTTCTGTAAGAAGCAAGTGAAACAATGAAAAACAGATCGTAAATTACAGTCATCTGCTAGTCTGTGTAGCAGTATATGAATAAGTAAGATATAACATACCTTTCTTTTGAGATGGCTCTTCTGGGAAAAATCCAGCCCGAGGTCCCTATAAAAATTCAAAAACCAAATGATCGATCAATATAGCATCACATGTTTCTATACATGTTGTTAACATAGGGAGTAGGTGAACGAATAATCAAATTTACTCGTTGCAATTAGGGGTGTTTGTTGCGGCTTATATTGCCGGATTCTAGCTTATTTGGTTTTAGGCTTATATTTCATAAGCTCACTTTTTGTGGATTATTTTGAAACTTTTCGGCTTATATAAGTGACCTTATGAAACATAAGCCTAAAACCAAATAAGTCATAAGCCGGCTATATAACCCGAAACAAACAACCCTTAGTTGATTGATATAACAAAATTCAGACATACCATGGCAGCCTGAGCAATAGGCAACCGCAAACCGAATTGTTCCATCACCGAGGTAAACCGCATAACGACCTGCAAAAAGATGTAATTCCTGTTTCAGCAAGATGTCACATTGTAGCAGGTAGCGGTGTTACTTGGGTCGGGTTTGGGTCGGGTCAAACCGGGTCAAGGCTAAAATTAACATACCCGAACCCGACCCTATTTGAACTCGGGTTAGTTGGGTTCGGGTCCGATCGGTGCTATTCGATTTTGAGCCAACCCCAATATGAGTAAAATGGTCATAAATTGCCTATTTGTTCTAATTTAGATAGATAATTTATTTAAAAAAAAAAAAAAAAAAGAACGAGTTAGCCAAAAATATCTAACCCGATACCCAACCCTATTTAGCATCCGGGTTGACCCAAACAACCCAAATAAGATTATTGAACAAAATAAGTATCGAATACCATAACTTCTAAACAACACACGGTAAACAATAAAAGGCCAAAATCAACAAAAATAAAAACACATACCAGTTCCTATCATGGGCCCACCTGAATAAGCAGGCGTGGCAGAGAGTTGCAAAGGACAGGACGATAAGGGTTCCTCCAGGCAGATGGCTGTTGTAGTTTAATGACAAGCGGAACTATCATAAGGAGGCATAGATGTTCCATTAAACGGAGATGCAGCATAAGGTGTTACACCCATATACATTGAAGCGTTAGGAGAAGACGAGGAATAGCCTTGTGGGGTTGGCATTTGCCTTGGAGCAGATTTCTGTAAAACAAACATTTCGTTAAAAGACTAATTAATAAACGCCTAATATCTTAAAAGCCAAAAACGATAGCTACTGCGATATGTGTAACTTACTGTGTTATGATCAGCTAGTCTTAGCTGTGTACAGTTGCATATTGCAAGTTTTCCGAAAAGAAAATTTGACATTCCCACAGCTAGGACAGGTCTAGTCGCCTTCTACGACCACCTAAATCATAATCACCACAAATTAATACCACATAATATAATTCCATACTTTGTTGTGACATGCAAGAATAAATACGTCTAAGGAGTAAGTGCCATCTCATAAAATTTATATTTATGGGTCCCTATCTAAAGTCACAAGAAAACAAATTTTATGCACAACTATTTAAAGGCTTTAGAAAAAACGTAAAGTTTTTAGGTGTATTTTGGAGCTCAAACAAATAGAAACTAAACTGGGGCTAAATAAGGGGATTTTTGTTTAAGCTTATTTTTTGGCTTATGAGCTTATTTGACTATGCTTATATCTCTTACGCCCATATTTTCCGGCTTATTTACAGACTTGTGAGCTTATTATGACTTAAAGATGGAAGATAAGTTCATAAGCTAGAAAAAAGACAGATGAAGATGAGCTTATGAGATATAACCCGAACCAAATAAGATCATAAGCCCAAAAAAATAAGATTAAACAACGACCCCTAAGTTCAAAGTTTCACCTGAGTAACCTCCAATTAAGATAATTGGCAAAACCCAACCATTTTGCTAACTTTAAGCATCTATTAGCTCACATTGTGTTATGCGCCCGCCATGGTAAAATTTTTTCTGATTGCAGTTGCATTGGTAGATATGTATAGACATGTTAACGGTTACTCAAAGAACAACACACAAAATGCCCTTTGCTCGGAATACATAAGGGCAATTTAGATAACAATATCTATCGATTCAAACAGTAAGTGATAAACTAGCCAATAGATGCGAAAACGTAACCGCAAAACTAAACCTAAAACTGTTTTATCCAATAACTAAAAATGTTTTCAGAGTTGATTATCATACTAACGACTATTACTTATTATTTCATTCTAAACGATAAGCCAAACAATTTTTGCATGTCAAAATCTAACGATAAATATTACGCAAGTATCATTCTCTAATGGACATTTCATCAAACACCTTTCGGCACGGCCTAAACCCGAGCTTCAAACCATAGCCGCACGTAATGCACCTAATTCACCACTATGGCACTATCATAATATCACAAATCTCCATAACTAATGACTAATTGAAGCAAACACAAAAATCAATGAATTCGGTTCAAAAGTATACCGAGACTCAGACATTTGTTTATACCCAATAGCTTATTAAACTCTTAAAATCGGACTACAAAGTAAGTAATCGGTGATTACAAGCCTAATGCAAAAACACAAGAGAACGTTTCTTCATTATGAGATAGTTAAAACAAAATGAAATGAGAGTGAAACAAACAAAAAATGGAGAGAGCCATGGTTTTGGTGAATAGTGGAGATTAATTATGTTCGGATAGGATTGCCCGTGGCATCAACTATCTTTTTAAGAGCACGGGTGTTGTGGGCAACCCACTTCTTTTCATTTGGGCCCCACGTGTGCCACCTCATCTTCACATCAACACACTCATTTAAAAATACCCCAATCACAACTAACCCAAACCTCTTCACTTGGGTCCCACCCACCCTCACAAACACAAAAGAAACAAACACAAACACTGCAAAAACTTTTGTCTTTTACCATGTCGTTGGACTGGCGAAACCACAAGTGGCGAACCACCATGGTGTCGTGGCGAGGTGTGAAAAAAAGTGGCGAGCTGCCACATCGGATTCGGCGAGGAACGAAATCCCCCACACCCCATGCTCTAAGCTCATTGTTTTAACTAAAAGGGTATTTTGTCACTTCACAAACCTATTATTATTATTATTATTATTATTATTATTATTATTATTATTATTATTATTATTATTATTATTATTATTATGAGGAAAGTGAATATATGTTGTCTTACATTTAAGCTTACATGCGAAACCTTCTATAATTACGTCGCTTTAACAAGAAAACATCAAATCTACCTCATTTGTATCATTTCCTTAAAGATATTAGTGTTTTCTTGATTTCATCACAACATCACTTAAGTTGGGTTCACGTTGATACATGCGCTTTCTACATCTTATTGTTAGGTGCTTTCATTAACTAACTAGTTAGTTATAGATTCAACAATGTTTTGATTAATTCACCATTAAAATGCATTTCACTATACATATATTAGTTCCACTATTCAAATTTGGAAAAATAATAATTAAAATGACGTAATTTTAGTGATTTTTATGGTTTCGCATGTGCTTAGATGTGAGATGATTTCCATATTCACTTTCCTTTATTATTATTATTATTATTATTATTATTATTCTTGTTATTCTTGTTATTCTTGTTATTCTTGTTATTCTTCTTCTTCTTCTTCTTCTTCTTCTTCTTCTTGTTGTTGTTGTTGTTGTTGTTGTTGTTGTTGTTGTTGTTGTTGTTGTTGTTGTTGTTGTTGTTGTTGTTGTTGTTGTTGTTGTTGTTGTTGTTGTTGTTGTTGTTGTTGTTGTTGTTGTTGTTGTTGTTGTTGTTGTTGTTGTTGTTGTTGTTGTTGTTGTTGTTGTTGTTGTTGTTGTTGTTGTTGTTGTTGTTGTTGTTGTTGTTGTTGTTGTTGTTGTTGTTGTTGTTGTTGTTGTTGTTGTTGTTGTTGTTGTTGTTGTTGTTGTTGTTGTTGTTGTTGTTGTTGTTGTTGTTGTTGTTGTTGTTGTTGTTGTTGTTGTTGTTGTTGTTGTTGTTGTTGTTGTTGTTGTTGTTGTTGTTGTTGTTGTTGTTGTTGTTGTTGTTGTTGTTGTTGTTGTTGTTGTTGTTGTTGTTGTTGTTGTTGTTGTTGTTGTTGTTGTTGTTGTTGTTGTTGTTGTTGTTGTTGTTGTTGTTGTTGTTGTTGTTGTTGTTGTTGTTGTTGTTGTTGTTGTTGTTGTTGTTGTTGTTGTTGTAATAATTATTATTATTATTATTATTATTATTATTATTATTATTATTTATTTCTTATTTTTTAAATCATCACTTTATTAAAACTTATACGATTTTACAAGAAATTAGTGCGGCCGATAAACCAACCGCCCCCACACCTCTAGCAATAGCAAAACCAATCCTATTAAAAATATGAACCGCAAGACGCGCTCCAACGTCTTGAGTCATAGAGAATCGTCGAATACGCTGAAGTAAGGTTACTTCATCCTTCTCAAGTTCCCCAAAGAAGAAAAAGAAAGGGAGAAACCCATATCCAATATCCGCACATTTGGCATCGACATGACACGCTTACGTTAGTACCTCAATAACCGCGCGCCCGGCATAAAATCACCATCCCAGATTGCGTCAAGGGCGACGATCCCGTAAGATCAACACATACATCACGCCCACTATCCCAAGAGAAAAGTAACATATCACCGGTCGCAAGGATCCGTCCCTATCTCCATGAAGCCCAATGTCTACCTCCTTACGAGTGAAATACCGGAGCGAGAACAAATATCAACAAGGACATCACGCACAAGGTTATGCCGATGTTTAATGCCAACAATACCGCGACACGAAACAGCGTGATCCCTATAAATGTCACCAAGAATACCTTAGAACAGTGAACACGGTACTGACGAACAAAGGAAAAGAGGAACACCCAATCGATAGCACAACACACAACGATAAGCCCTGGCATTCATAGTTTGTCCCAATCCGGATATCGGAGCCACCCTAAGCCAATCTGAAGTATGATCCTCCTTTAGTGAACTCCATAACGCCATCTGTCGAGGAGAAAGATGGAATGTAGATTCAACAGTTTGGGTAACCTGACCGAAATATATATCTGACAATTTCTTCATAAGTTTGGGGGCAGCGACCTCGCTAGGGTTACTCAAAAGGTCAATATTGATAAGGTTTTAAAAGGTACCATTTTGAGGGTCGCTTTAGCTCTTATTTGATCACTTTGTATCTCATATTGCTTAATATCGCCTTTTCACTTTTTAGGTCTCTTGAAGGCAAAATGCTTGGAATGGCACTTATTTGGACTAAAAGCGCGAATATATGAAGAAATGGCCAAAGTCAAAATCGAGACACTCAAAGTCTGCTGAAAATAGAAGGCGACGGCGTCGGTGTTAATTGCGACGCCGTCCGAGGATTTTTGTGACGGACGAACCCAAAACTCTTATTTTCTAGTGACGACGCCCGCTTGTAAAGAGTAGGTCGTCGCTACTCGACGGCCTACATGCAATCCGCACGACGCCGGTCAAGAGGACGGCCACGGACATAAGGTGACGCCGTCGCAAGGTTAACGTGGCCAAGACGAAACCCTAATGGCGGCGACACGACGCGCCACGAAACATAAGGTGACGCCGTCGATATGTAATCTTATATATAGAATCCGAATTTTCGCTTTTTAGAGAGTCTTTTGAGTAAAACCTAAACCGAACCTAAGGTGTCTTGTACAGTATTTTAGGGTTTTAAACCCTATCTTACACCAAGATAAGTATTTACTTCATTAATTCAATTATGTCTTTGATTATTTGTGTGTATGCTTGCATGTTCTCCATGTCCGGCTAATTTATTTGTGTGTTTGCTTAGGAAGTATGAAACTTAATTATTGAATATTGATTGGTTGTTTCTTATCTTAGTTGATCAATGATCTAGTAATGAGATAGGTCATTCGTTGTGTACTTAATGCTTGATTCATCTTTTGAACCTTAGAATATGATTGCTCGAGTAGTTGTAGGCTAAATTATTCAAAAGTGCCTTAGAGTAAGAGTTTATCATCCCTAGTGGGTTTTGTAGACGAGACCCTTTGGTAAGTTCAAAGAGTTAGGGAGAAACGATACCCTACAACTTTAGACACACAACGCAACTAAGAATAAGGACGTGACAACTCAACCATCAATAGGAGATAATTAAGGAGTAGTACAACCTAAGTAAACACATCTTTAAACTATCATACGAGCACACATTAATTAGACATAGACTCCCACAACCTTAGTTTAGATAATTAGATAATAGTAGAGTAATCGGTAGAAATACCAACCCCCCAAATCCAATACCCGAGATTCGTACCTTTCCATTTCATAAAATATAAAATACAAAATAATCTTCCTCAAACCTTAACCTTAGCGTAGTAACTTCTTACTAGCATTCCTATTCCCTAGAGAACGATATCAATACCCGTGGCTTACCCTAATTACTACACTACAACGATTAGGTTCACCGCCTAGGTGTTATAAAACTTGCTCAAGAAAAGGAAGTTTCCTTGACCCCAAACGACGCTGTGTAGCGTTATCAAGTTTTTGGCGCCGCTGTCGGGAATAGAATAGCTAGTTAGTAGTCCACCTCGCTTAGGTTATTTGCTTGATTCCTATCAAGTAAATTTTTCTCATTTTAGCTTTCTCTTAGTCTATCCCCTTCTTCGTGATCCTTTGTTCGTAATCCTATCACTTTTCATCATGGAAGGTGATAACCCACTACCATTCATCAACCCACCGCCAAATGACCCGCCAAGAGCCCGTACTCTTGGTGAATACTCAAGACCAAGCCACCTAGGCTATAGGAACACCATTGAGCTTCCGACCAAGCCCAAACTACGGCCCGCGATCCGACACCATCCGGTTGGTGCAAACGGATGTGCATTCCATGGACTTCGTTCAAGATCCAAATCAGATCCGAGGGATTTCTCAAATTGTCGATTCCATCGACCTCGATGCTACTACTCGGGAGACCACGCGCTGCTGCCTCTTCAAATTCTCTCACGGGACCAAGCTAGTAATTGGCTTGAGCGACTTCCCACGGCTCCATCTCAAGTTGGGATGATCTTACCTCTCGCCCTTGCTCAATTTTTCCCACCGGGAGAACCACTAAGCTTAGGAATGACATCTTGATGTTCCAACAACGTCAAGGTGAATCTCTACGAAGCATGGACTCGATTCAAGGACTTACTTCATAAAATCCCTCATCACGGCATTGATCTTTGGCTCCAAGTCCAAATCTTTTATGATCATGTCAACTTCCCCACTAATCGATCCATTGACCAAGCGGCCAGTGGCAAACTTAGTGATCTCACCGCGGAAGAATCATGGGGTATAATAGAGGACCTCGCCCTCTATGACAACGAAAGTTGAGATGACCCCCGTGAGCTGCCCAAAACCGTTAAGGCAATCTCCTTGCCTCCTTCCGACCGTAGGATGATCAAACTTGAAGATCAAGTTAGATTCCTCATGAGTTCCTACAAAATCCTAAGTCCTCACGACAAGTGAATCAAATCACTCTACCTTGTGAGTTATGCGGTGGTCCCCATGACACTCGTGATTGCACAAGGCTCCCCGAACAAGCTTTTTGGACTACGCCCATACGCATCGACGGAGCGGGAGAGAAGTGGTACACTTTCAAACCCGAACAAAACAACTTAGGAAACTCAGACAACCCCTCATGGAGAAATCACCCTAACCTTAAGTGGAACCAAAACTCAAGCACACCCCAAAGCTCATCTAGTTCGCCTACTAGGTTCAATTCTTTTAATACCGAAACCCCACTCATCTTGAGGCAATTGCATCTAGATTTTTGTCATCCCAAGAAACTCGATTGAATAAGCTTGAAGCCGATTTTAAGCAAAAACAAAGCGAGATGACAACCAAGCTTGATGCCCTCTTAAAAGCCTTCAATGAGCGGGAAGTTGGAGCACCCCAAGTGATACCATAAAGAACCCAAAAGTGAATTCGATTGCATCGACTTCATGTTCTAGTTCACCATGGAGAGTGCACATCCATGCCCCTCCCACCCGACTGTTCACTCAAGAATGCTATCAAAAGGGTTCCAAGCCATCCAAGAGGTACCAAGGCCCAAGACCTTTGGTAGAGCCTACTCTTAAGAAACCCGTCACCAAGAATCCAAACCTAGTTTAGAGGAGGAGTACAAGGAACTCCATCAAGAAAACCGATTCTTGAAGTCTTAGCTCATGCACCTTATTATAATGCTTTAAAAGAAAAATATGAGTTAGAACTTAGGCTTGGAAAACATGGGTCCGCTTTTGTGCGAAACAACTTACCTAAGAAGCTAGACGATCCCGGCTATTCACTCTTCCGTAGACTTGGAACTTCCAAACCACTCGATGCTCTAGCCGATTTAGGATCATGCATCAATCTTGTTCCGTTGTCCTCCATAGAAGCCTTAATTTAGGTAAAATTGAACCAACGGAAACCATCTTAGGTCTAGCGGACGGTAGTGTGGCACGTCCAAGAGGAATAATAAAGGGCATGGTAGTACACGAGGGAGAGTTGACTCTTTTGGCCGACTTTCATGTGCTAGACATGAATAAGGACCCGACATGCCCATTACTAGTTGGAAGAGGATTTTTAGCTACCGCTAGTGCCATCATCGATTGTAAGATGTCCAAAATAGTGGTAGGGAGGGAGTGCTAGATTCGCTTACGATGTTAAAAAGCATACATACTACAAGGATGAGGAAATCCCACAAGAGATTAGGTTGGATAGAGAGCCTTCTAGATATGGACCTTGGATTGATAAGAACATCATAGGCCCCAAAGACCTTTTACCTAGATAAAACCTTCGCTAGTAAAGCAACTTTCCAAGAAAAGAAATGGCTAGGGACATGGAAGTGAACCCGCTCGAGGACGCCTTTAGTATTTAGGAAGATGACCGAGTTCCTAGAAAGCTTGCCCGTTAACCTTGTCATGAATAAGTGGAAAGTTGAGAAATCAACACAAGTGGGATTGGGATAGACCGCTTAGTGATGGTAATGGAGAGTGGCACATTAGGATACAAATCTATGATCCCGATGGTGAGAAGTTTGAAAGACATATTTAACCGAACGTACTACTAGGAACTTGAATGATAAGTTTGATCCTTACGACATTGTTGAGGATAGACTTACGATATCGGCACGTAGAGTACCGACTATGAGTCTAGCTACAAGACTCTTAAATAAAGAAAAGCGCTTCGGGAGGCAACCCATGCTTAATTGTTTGCTTGTTAGTGTCATATATCTTTTATTAATTGTTTATCCTCATGTTTAAATTTGTAAAAACGCTTTATTTTGTTTTTAACCTCGCCTTAATTGCATATAAAGGTATTTTACATAAGGGATAAGTGTAGGAGGATTACACACGCTTTCAAAAGAAACGTAAACATGAGAATAACAATTAACTAAAAGATATTTATGTTTGTTTGTTCGAGTCAAATGCTTGTATCGAGTCATAATGGATGTTTTGCGTAAATTTTTCCAGATTCTAAAGATGTAAATTTTCCGTAATTTTTCCGTAAAATCGCAGACCGCTTTTTGTCGGGATAACCGACGGCCAGAAGGAGTAAAACATCGATTACTTTTTTCTCGCTTTTCGAGCTACTTATTAATTTTGGAATTTTCCGTGTCTTAATTTTCTTAGAAATTCGTAAACATCAATTCCACAAGCATTATATCACAGCTTAAATCGAGTCTTATATATATTATTACCGCCGATTTTACGCGAAGGTTTCGTTTGTTTTCTTCAAGTGTGCAGTTTAGTTTGTCAAGAAGAAGTTACATAAGATTGGAAGGAGCTTTTCACGCAATAATTCTTCTTGAAAAGGATTTAACCACCACTTTACACGGATCCTACCAAGCTAATCGGGGAGTATTAGATTCTTTCATTTTAATTACCTTCCATTATCATAACTTTGATACTTTCGGGAACATTGGGGACAATGTTCGGTTTAAGTGTATGGAGGAAAATAAACGGAACTTTGAAACTATGCTTATCCTTGACTATTTGCTTTGTCCAATTGTGATTGTGTAATAAACCATGAGAAAATGTCGGTTAGGGTAATTTTGGCACCAAATTTAAAAATTTTCATGACATATAGGAGTGGGCCATTAGTCTTAACAAAAGCGCCTCATGGATAGGAAGTTGCATGACTA
The DNA here is from genome assembly GCA_022545495.1 of Chrysanthemum lavandulifolium. NCBI lineage: Eukaryota > Viridiplantae > Streptophyta > Magnoliopsida > Asterales > Asteraceae > Chrysanthemum > Chrysanthemum lavandulifolium. The sequence continues at coordinate 4,096,192 of CM040241.1, forward strand.
GCACAAAACCCTTTACCACCCAAATTCCACCAAAATGTGAGGATCGCCTTAGATTAGTAGGAATTAAAGCATTCATCTTCAATGCTTAGAGTGTGAACCGTAGTATATTAGATTCTAGAACTTGTTTTGTGATGCATTCGAGATCGCTAGTGAGACTACACTGTGTAGTTAGGAATAACTAAATGATAAGAGGCATTAGGATAACCCTTGTTTGATACCGTTGGGAATTATGTGAAAGTCCGGATTATGCCGATATTAATGCCAAGTGTTTCACAAGTGAAGTGGATTCGCCAAGACTTATTCTCATCAAGTATAATAGTGACTAGTTTGTTTCTGCGAAGTGTTTATTCCGTGTTTAGTTTATTTAGTGTGGATATACATGAGCTTTATTTGGAAGTGATTGTGTATATCTTATTTAGTTTTATGATTATACGTTTCTTGGAAAACGGTTTAGCGATATTGTTTAGGGTTCCTTGTCTATAAAAGGAACACAATAGAATGAGTTATGTACCGATTGGAAAACTCGCTTTAGTTAATATAAAGATCCATAGAGGATCAAGAAGTTCTTAGTTATTTGTTACTTGTTTTTATATTCCACCGATAAACATTAGTAGTAGAGATTGTCTTTTATTGTGCTTGTGATTACATAGGCATATATAACGATCCACGAGCTCAAGATCTATCAAGGTCTTTGTCTGTTTCAACAAGTGGTATCGAGCCTCGTGAGAGTCTCTACGATACTAAGGACAAGCTTTTTCTAAACACCCATACAACCATTACAATAACATCATGCCCGGTTCGGATGTCGACATCGAACTCACCAACAACCAAAACTCCACCCATCCGCAACAACTAAGTCTCGCTAATAGCAATGCTAAGTTTCTTACCTTAAAAGGGAGGAATATGATCTTTGGGCTATGAAGATGCAGAACCGGATTTCCAACATTGATTGGAATCTATGGCGATAATTTTGAAGGGGAACAGTTTGAAGAGAACTACCACGGATGTCATTGGGAACATGATTAATGTTCCTCCCAAAATCGTCAAGAGTTCTTTGGCGCTCGAGAGAAACAAAGGTCGAACCATTCTTCTACAAGCTATTCCCGAGGATCACCGAGTGATTTTCACTTCATGCATGACGCCAAGGATATATGGCTAGCTATTAAGGCGAAGTTCGTGGGAATGAGGAGTCTAGAAGGTCAAGAAGTCCATGCTAAGACAACAGTTTCAGGACATTCGGATCTCTCAAGAGGAAGGAATTCACAAGGGCTATGATAAGTTTCACAAGATCTTAAGTCGGTTGAACCACTCTACAGCAAACCGGATAATGATGATCAGAACTCTAAGTTTCGAGGTCATTACCTCCATCCTGCTACATGTAAGCATAGCTTTAAAAGCTAAAGGTGGTTTGGATATGCTTACATTTGATGAGTCAGACAACAAACTTAAAGCTCTTGAACATGATGTAAGAAGCCCTTTTCGATCATCTTCTTCGCTAGTCATATCGCATTTGTTGGAGCCTCTACTCCAAAGTCTAGCTATGGTCCAAGCCCATATCCATCATCATCTTATGCCGCTCCTTCATCGAGCTCTCTTCCTAGATCCAAAGTGGAATTATGGAAGATGTTCTTGGTTCTTTCTTTGTCGATTATGATCCCCGCAGGATCCGCCTATGAGGATTTTGATCGGTGGATCCCGTTGAATTTGAAGAGATGAAGTGAAGTGGCACCGGCTATGCTTTCCATGGACATCAAGAGTTTTGAGCGAGAGTCGAAGAAGGTTTGATTCAAAGGACGTGATCCAAAGAAGGTTTGACAAGAGGAAGGTTAAATGCTTCACATGCCAACAGATGGGTCACTTTTCTAGAGAATGCAAAGACAGAAAGTCGGTGATGAGACAAGATACACTTTATCGCAGACGTAATGAGGCAGAACGTCAAAGGATCAACTTCTTTGGTCACCTCGATAGCAATGCGGACCGGAAGCAACATGAGGAGTCCGATAATGATGGTCCCGATAATGTTGGGTTGATTGCTAGTCGTACTTCGTGAGGATAGGCATGATCGATTGCCTTGATGGGCATCTCTCGTGTACAAAATTGTTTGTTTGGTTGTAGTGAGCGTTATAATGAACTCAAACAAGCTTATGATATTATGGAACCAAAATATAATGAATGCTATGTGGAAGTAGAAGCTTATAAACAGTGCTTTAAAAACACTAGAAAGACAAAAGGTTTGGTTACGTAAGAATGAAATAGCTTATGGTGAGAAAATAGGTGTTTTAGAAAGAGATCTCGAATGTGCTACAAATGAATTAAAATGGTCGAGAAGTTAAGAGCGTATGTAGAGTCGAAAACCTAGAGCTAAGGAGAAACTTAAGGAGGAAATTGCTAGGAATAATGAATGGATGATGAATGGTAATAAGGTGGCTAGTCTCATTTATAGTAGTCAAGCTCCCAATTCTACAGTGGCTTTAGGATTTAAGAAATATGTAGGATTAGAAGCTAGGGATGACACACGTAAATCTACACCAAAGCAGCCTAGCTAATTTTGTGAAAGAAGGAGACCTACATGTCAGACGTGGAACAATAAGAGGTGAGCACATGCCCATTGACCTTTCCACTTAAAGACTATGATGGATCACACCATCTGATGGCAAAAGTCAAGAGACTTGCTGCACCTAATACTTCTACTAATGACTTTGTCTCTTGTGTTAACAAAGTGACAAGTCCTCCAAGCAAGGGTCTACAGAGTGTGATTCAAATGACAAGTCCGACCTTCCCAAGTCCGCCTCTTCCCAAGTCTTCACCCTCGCCGCACCCAAGACTACCAATAAGCATGACAGAGTTGTCGCAAGGAATGCTCTTCCAAGACAGTTGCCTCAAGACTTGCTTTTTAATTCTTTGCATAATAATCTTGTTAAAAACAATTGCTTCATGGTTTTGGTTTGAATATCGCTTGTAAGAATACTTTTTGGTTTGAATAAATCTTCTCTTGAAGAAATGTTTTGTGTGTGGAAGTAAATCTCATTTAATTAAGGATTGTGATTATCATGAGCAAAGATTGAGTAGTGTGGTGACTCTAGGCATACTAGACCAATGTGGACCAATGTGAATGATATTCCCCTTATGTTCCACAAGCTACTAATTATAATACTTCTTTCCTTGGAGAAGATCATTTGAAAACCATATGTTCCACCTACCAATGAATATTTTAAAATGGTTTTTGGCCTAGATATGTAAATGGTTTGGCCGATGGGAGAGGTATCGATACCGTCAAGACCTCAGCAGTTGTTCTTGGAATAAACAGAGACCTAAATTTCATTGGAAACCCAAGAACAATAGTGGATCTTATACTTCTACCGCACAACTCATATGATCCACAAGGTGTGTTCAAGTCAAGAATGACTTGAGCCTCCATAGTGTACTAATTATCTCAGATATTTTGTTGTTGTTGTAGGATCATCCCTTAAGCATAAAGATGTTGGAATTGTTGACAAATGGTCGTTCTAGAAGTATGTCGTGAAACAGGACATGATGCATAATTTTATACCCATTGAAGGTGGAGGTAATGTAACCTTTCGAGGAAGTGATGGACTAACCATCGTAAAGGGACCATCAAAACACCTCACCGGACTTTGAGAATGTTTATTATGTCAAGGAACTTCAACACTTCAATTTGTTTTAGTCTCACAACTGTGATACTAAGAACAAAGTACTCTTTACAGAGGATGAATGTCTTGTGTCGCCTAAAGACTTCAAACTCCCGTAAGATACTTCAATTCCCATCAAGGTTCCTCAAGTCATAATCTTTATACATTCAACTTAACTAATGTCCAACCAGCAGTGACTTAACATGTTTGGTGGCTAAAGCATCCGTGGATGAGTCCACCAAATGGCATGTAAGGATGGCCCATGTCAATTTCAAGACCATCAACCGCCTCTAAACCGGGCCTTGTTCAAGGACTTCCGCCAAAGTATTCACCAATGATCATAAGCGTGTTGCATGCAACAAAGGAAAGCAAAGACAGAGCCTCATATAAAGGTGTTCCTTTTACGCAGTAACTATTATTTCGAACCTCTTCACCGCTTCATATGGATCTGTTTGGTCCAACTAAAGTGAGAAGCATTGATCATAAATATTTTTGTCCGGTGATCACTAATGGTTTTAGCAAATTTTGTTGGGTATTCTTTCTAAGGACCAAAGATGAAACATCCGAAATATTGAAAGATTTCATTACCCTTATTGAGAATCGCTTGAACAAAAGGTGAAAAGAATTAGGTGTGATAATGGTACAGAGTTCAAAAATGCCATTCTAATAGAACTCTGCAGTTAAAGGGAATCAAAAGGACTATAGCACTCCAAGAACCCCTCAACAAAATGGGGTGGCGTAAAGAAAAATAGAACCTTAATAGAGGTCGCAAGATCAATGCTAGCGACTCTAAACTTCCTACCATGTTTTGACCGAGGTCATGGTACAAATTTTGTTATGTACTCAATAGAGTGTCCATTACAAGACCACATCTTAAAACACCATATGAACTTTTTTGGGAAAGTTCTCGTTATTCATTACCTTAAACCGCTTGGTCGCAAGTGACAATTTTGAATACCGGTGATCCTTTGGGCAAATTTGATGAAAAAGTCGATGATGGTTACATTGTAGGGTATTTCGCTCATAGTAAGGCATACAGAGTTTACAATGTATCCGCAAAGAAAATCGAGGAGACATTGAACTGAGGTATCTTGAAGATAAGCCTAATGTTCAAGGACGGGGTCATGTTTGGTCATTTGATCTTGATTACTTGACCGATTACTTGGGCTATGCTAGACATATGGCTAATCAAAATGCGATTCGTAACATCTCCAACTACTAATGCGACACTTTGGATGCTCATTCGACAGCTGGTCCGATGATGAACAACCCATTGTAGTGCCTTCCTTCTCTCCTAACCATTTTGTAGGTGACACTTAAAGATTATACCGATGGGTGAAGATGAATTCTATTATGTCGAGGACCTTGCTGATCAAGAAACAAGAGTATACTGACTAATTTAGATGCCGAGAGGAATGTCAAGAAAGTTCAAATGCAAGACTCAGAAACTCCACTCACCGAAAGGAACTGCTTTCTCCTCACCTCTCCAATTCATTGAAAGACATGTTGACTCTACTCCTATGTCTACTAAAGTGTCAACAGATCTTGGTGAACCTTATACAAGGTTTCCAAAACCTTCGATCTTGGTCATCATCAACCCAAAGCGTGCATCTTCAACACACCTTCCTATGATAATCGACTTTGAACCTACAAAGTGACTAATCTTGATTCCTCGCTTGATGTCAACACCACCACTACTACAAGGATCAATAATGTACATCCACAATGAATATTATTGGTGATCCTAATGCACTGTTAGAACAAGAGGTACCGTGGCGCTGCTCTAAATATGGACAGTGGCTTTTGTCTCTTATGTCTCAAATCAACAGAGAGACAATCACACGTACTATCAACATTGTCTGCTTGCATGTTTTCTCCATGACACTCGTGATTGCACAAGGCTCCCGAACAAGCTTTGCGGACTACGCCCATACGCATCGACGGAGCGGAGAGAAGTGGTACACTTTCAAACCCGAACAAAACAACTTAGGAAACTCGTACAACCCCTCATGGAGAAATCACCCTAACCTTAAGTGGAACCAAAACTCAAGCACACCCCAAAGCTCATCTAGTTCGCCTACTAGGTTCAATTCTTTTAATACCGGAAACCCCACTCATCTTGAGGCAATTGCATCTAGATTTTTGTCATCCCAAGAAACTCGATTGAATAAGCTTGAAGCCGATTTTAAGCAAAAACAAAGCGAGATGACAACCAAGCTTGATGCCCTCTTAAAAGCCTTCAATGAGCGGGAAGTTGGAGCACTCCCAAGTGATACCATAAAGAACCCAAAGTGAATTCGATTGCATCGACTTTATGTTCTAGTTCACCATGGGAGAGTGCACATCCATGCCCCTCCCACCCGACGGTTCACTCAAGAATGCTATCAAAAGGGTTCCAAGCCATCCAAGAGGTACCAAGGCTCGGCACCTTTGGTAGAGCCTACTCTTAAGAAACCCGTCACCAAGAATCCAAACCTAGTTTAGAGGAGGACAAGGAACTCCATCAAGAAAACCGATTCTTGAAGTCTTAGCTCATGCACCTTATTATAATGCTTTAAAAGAAAAATATGAGTTAGAACTTAGGCTTGGAAAACATGGGTCCGCTTTTGTGCGAAACAACTTACCTAAGAAGCTAGACGATCCCGGCTATTCACTCTTCCGTAGACTTGGAACTTCCAAACCACTGATGCTCTAGCCGATTTAGGATCATGCATCAATCTTGTTCCGTTGTCCTCCATAGAAGCCTTAATTTAGGTAAAATTGAACCAACGGAAACCATCTTAGGTCTAGCGGACGGTAGTGTGGCACGTCCAGTAGGAATAATAAAGGGCATGGTAGTACACGTAGGAGAGTTGACTCTTTTGGCCGACTTTCATGTGCTAGACATGAATAAGGACCCGACATGCCCATTACTAGTTGGAAGAGGATTTTTAGCTACCGCTAGTGCCATCATCGATTGTAAGATGTCCAAAATAGTGGTAGGGAGGGAGTGCTAGATTCGTTTATGTTAAAAAGCATACATACTACAAGGATGAGGAAATCCCACAAGAGATTAGGTTGGATAGAGAGCCTTCTAGATATGGACCTTGGATTGATAAGAACATCATAGGCCCCCAAAGACCTTTTACCTAGATAAAACCTTCGCTAGTAAAGCAACTTTCCAAGAAAAAGAAATGGCTAGGGACATGGAAGTGAACCCGCTCGAGGACGCCTTAGTATTTAGGAAGATGACCGAGTTCCTAGAAAGCTTGCCCGCTAACCTTGTCATGAATAAGTGGAAAGTTGAGAAATCAACACAAGTGGGATTGGGATAGACCGCCTAGTGATGGTAATGGAGAGTGGCACATTAGGATACAAATCTATGATCCCGATGGTGAGAAGTTTGAAAAGACATATTTAACCGAACGCACTACTAGGAACTTGAATGATAAGTTTGATCCTTACGACATTGTTGAGGATAGACTTACGATATCGGCACGTAGGAGCACGACTATGAGTCTAGCTACAAGACTCTTAAATAAAGAAAAGCGCCGTGGAGGCAACCCATGCTTAATTGTTTGCTTGTTAGTGTCATATATCTTTTATTAATTGTTTATCCTCATGTTTAAATTTGTAAAACGCTTTATTTTGTTTTTAACCTCGCCTTAATTGCATATAAAGGAATTTTACATAAGGGATAAGTGTAGGGAGGATTACACACGTTTTCAAAAGAAACGTAAACATGAGAATAACAATTAACTAAAAGATATTTATGTTTGTTTGTTCGAGTCAAATGCTTGTATCGAGTCATAATGGATGTTTTGCGTAAATTTTTCCAGATTCTAAAGATGTAAATTTTCCGTAATTTTTCCCGTAAAATCGCACCGCTTTTTGTCAAGATAACCTTTGGCGTCGTGAAGGAGTAAAACATCGATTATTTTTTTCTCGTTTTCGAGCTACTTATTAATTTTTGAATTTTCTGTGTCTTAATTTTCTTAGAAATTCAGTAAACATCAATTCCACAAGCATTATATCACGCTTAAATCGAGTCTTATATATATTATTACCACGATTTACGCGAAGGTTTCGCTTTGTTTTCTTCAAGTGTGCGTGTTTAGTTTGTCAAGAAGAAGTTACATAAGATTGGAAGGAGCTTTTCACGCAATAATTCTTCTTGAAAAGGATTTAACCACCACTTTACACGGATCCTACCAAGCTAATCGTGGAGTATTAGATTCTTTCGCTTTTAATTACCTTCCATTATCATAACTTTGATATTTTCGGGAACATTGGGGACAATGTTCGCTTTAAGTGTATGGAGGAAAATAAACGGAACTTTGAAACTATGCTTATCCTTGACTATTTGCTTTGTCCAATTGTGATTGTGTAATAAACCATGAGAAAATGTCGGTTAGGGTAATTTTGGCACCAAATTTAAAAATTTTCATGACATATAGGAGTGGGCCATTAGTCTTAACAAAAGCGCCTCATGGATAGGAAGTTGCATGACTAGCACAAAAACCCTTTACCACCCAAATTCCACCAAAATGTGAGGATCGCCTTAGATTAGTAGGAATTAAAGCATTCATCTTCAATGCTTAGAGTGTGAACCAGGTAGTATATTAGATTCTAGAACTTGTTTTGTGATGCATTCGAGATCGCTAGTGAGACTACACTTGTGTAGTTAGGAATAACTAAATGATAAGAGGCATTAGGATAACCCTTGTTTGATACCGCTGGGAATTATGTGAAAGTCCGGATTATGCCGATATTAATGCCAAGTGTTTTCTACCAAGTGAAGTGGATTCTCGCCAAGACTTATTCTATCAAGTATAATAGTGACTAGTTTGTTTCATGGAAGTGTTTATTCCGTGTTTAGTTTATTTAGTGTGGATATACATGAGCTTTATTAGGAAGTGATTGTGTATATCTTATTTAGTTTTATGATTATACGCTTCTTGGAAAACGGTTTAGCGATATTGTTTAGGGTTCCTTGTCTATAAAAGGAACACAATAGAATGAGTTATGTACCGATTGGAAAACTCGCTTTAGTTAATATAAAGATCCATAGAGGATCAAGAAGTTCTTAGTTATTTGTTACTTGTGTTTATATTCACGATAAACATTAGTAGTAGAGATTGTCTTTTATTGTGCTTGTGATTACATAGGCATATATAACGATCCACGAGCTCAAGATCTATCAAGGTCTTTGTCTGTTTCAACAGTGGTATCGAGCCTCGTGAGAGTCTCTACGATACTAAGGACAAGCTTTTCTAAACACCCATACAACCATTACAATAACATCATGCCTTGTTCGGGATGTCGACATCGAACTCACCAACAACCAAAACTCCACCCATCCGCAACAACTAAGTCTCGCTAATAGCAATGCTAAGTTTCCTTACCTTAAAGGGAGGAATATGATCTTTGGGCTATGAAGATGCGAATCGGATTTCCAACATTGATTGGAATCTATGGCGATAATTTTGAAGGGGAACAGTTTGAAGAGAACTACCACGGATGTCGCTGAACATGATTAATGTTCCTCCCAAAACCGCCAAGAGTTGCCGGCGCTCGAGAGAAACAAAGGTCGAACCATTCTTTCGCAAGCTATTCCCGAGGATCACCCGAGTGATTTTCACTTCATGCATGACGCCAAGGATATATGGCTAGCTATTAAGGCGAAGTTCGTGGGAATGAGGAGTCTAGAAGGTCAAGAAGTCCATGCTAAGACAACAGCCAGGACTTTCGGATCTCTCAAGAGGAAGGAATTCACAAGGGCTATGATAAGTTTCACAAGATCTTAAGTCGCTTGAACCACCATGAGCAAATCCGGATAATGATGACTTTAACTCTAAGTTTCGAGGTCATTACCTCCATCCCGGCTACATGTAAGCATAGCTTTAAAAGCTAAAGGTGGTTTGGATATGCTTACATTTGATGAGTCAGACAACAAACTTAAAGCTCTTGAACATGATGTAAGAAGCCCTTTTCGATCATCTTCTTCGCTAGTCATATCGCATTTGTTGGAGCCTCTACTCCAAAGTCTAGCTATGGTCCAAGCCCATATCCATCATCATCTTATGTCGCCCTTCATCGAGCTCTCTTCCTAGATCCAGTGGAATTATGGAAGATGTTCTTGGTTCTTTCTTTGTCGATTATGATCCTCAGCAGATCCGCCTATGAGGATTTTGATCGTGGATCCGTTGAATTTGAAGAGATGAAGTCAAGTGGCGTTGGCTATGCTTTCCATGGACATCAAGAGTTTTGAGCGTAGAGTGGAAGAAGGTTTGGATTCAAAGGACGTGATCCAAGAAGGTTTGACAAGAGGAAGGTTAAATGCTTTACATGCCAATGATGGGTCACTTTTCTAGACAATGCAAAGACAGAAAGTCGGTGATGAGACAAGATACACTTCTTATCGCAGATCGAACGAGGCAGAACGCCAAAGGGATCAACTTTGGTCACTCGATAGCAATGTGGACCTGGAAGCAACATGAGGAGTCCGATAATGATGGTCCCGATAATGTGGGTTGATTGCTAGTCGTATTTCGTGAGGATAGGCATGATCGATTGCCTTGATGGGCATCTCGTGTACAAAATTGTTTGTTTGGTTGTAGTGAGCGTTATAATGAACTCAAACAAGCTTATGATATTATGGAACCAAAATATAATGAATGCTATGTGGAAGTAGAAGCTTATAAACAAAGCTTTAAAAACACTAGAAAGACAAAAGGTTTGGTTACAGAAGAATGAAATAGCTTATGGTGAGAAAATAGGTGTTTTAGAAAGAGATCTCGAATGTGCTACAAATGAATTAAAATGGTCTGAGAAGTTAAGAGCAGATGTAGAGTCAGAAAACCTAGAGCTTAAGGAGAAACTTAAGGAGGAAATTGCTAGGAATAATGAATGGATGATGAATGGTAATAAGGTGGCTAGTCTCATTTATAGTAGTCAAGCTCCCAATTCTACAGTGGCTTTAGGATTTAAGAAATATGTAGGATTAGAAGCTAGGGATGACACACGTAAATCTACACCAGCAGGCCTAGCTAATTTTGTGAAAGAAGGAGACCTACATGCTGTACGTGGACCAATAAGAGGTGAGCACATGCCCATTGACCTTTCCACTCTTAAAGACTATGATGGATCACACCATCTGTATGGCAAAAAGTCAAGAGACTTGCCAGACCCTAATACTTCTACTAATGACTTTGTCTCTTGTGTTAACAGTGACAAGTCCTCCAAGCAAGGGTCTACAGAGTGTGATTCAAATGACAAGTCCGACCTTCCCAAGTCTCGCCTTCCCAAGTCTTCACCCCGCCGCACCCAAGACTACCAATAAGCATGACAGAGTTGTCGCTAAGGAATGCTCTTCCAAGACAGCTTGCCTCTCAAGACTTGCTTTTAATTCTTTGCATAATAATACTGTTAAAAACAATTCGCTTCATGGTTTTGGTTTGAATACTCGCTTGTAAGAATACTTCTTTTGGTTTGAATAAATCTTCTCTTCGAAGAAATGTTTTGTGTGTGGAAGTAAATCTCATTTAATTAAGGATTGTGATTATCATGAGCAAAGATTGAGTAGGTGTAGTGACTCTAGGCATACTAGACCAATGTGGACCAATGTGAATGATATTCCCCTTATGTTCCACAAGCTACTAATTATAATACTTTTCCTTGGAGAAGATCATTTGAAAACCATATGTTCCACCTACCGGTGAATATTTTAAAAATGGTTTTGGCCTAGATATGTAAATGGTTTGGCCGATGGGAGAGGTATCGATATCTTGTCAAGACCTCAAAGAAGTTGTTCTTGGAATAAACAGAGACCTAAATTTCATTGGAAACCCAAGAACAATAGTGGATCTTATACCTCTACCGCACAACTCATATGATCCACAAGGTGTTCAAGTCAAGAATGACTGAGCCTCCATAGTGTACTAATTATCTCAGATATTTTTGTTGTGGTTGTAGGATCATCCCCTTAAGCATAAAGATGTTGGAATTGTTGACATGGGTCGTTCTAGAAGTATGTCGTGAAACAGGACATGATGCATAATTTTATACCCATTGAAGGTGGAGGTAATGTAACCTTTGGAGGAAGTGATGGACTAACCATCGGTAAAGGGACCATCAAAACACCTCACCGGACTTTGAGAATGTTTATTATGTCAAGGAACTTCAACACTTCAATTTGTTTTCGGCCTCACAAACTGTGATACTAAGAACAAAGTACTCTTCACAGAGGATGAATGTCTTGTGTCGTTCTAAAGACTTCAAACTCCCGTAAGATACTTCAATTCTATTGAAGGTTCCTCAAGTCATAATCTTTATACATTCAACTTAACTAATGTCCAACCAAGCAGTGACTTAACATGTTTGGTGGCTAAAGCATCCGTGGATGAGTCCACCAAATGGCATGTAGGATGGCCCATGTCAATTTCAAGACCATCAACCGCTCTCTAAACCGGGCCTTGTTCAAGGACTTCCGCCAAAGTATTCACCAATGATCATAACGTGTTGCATGCAACAAAGGAAAGCAAGACAGAGCCTCATATAAAGGTGTTCTCACATACAAAGTAACCATTATTTTCGAACCTCTTCACCGCTTCATATGGATCTGCTTGGTCCAACTAAAGTGAGAAGCATTGATCATAAATATTTTTGTCCGGTGATCACCGATGGTTTTAGCAAATTTTGTTGGGTATTCTTTCTAAGGACCAAAGATGAAACATCCGAAATATTGAAAGATTTCATTACCCTTATTGAGAATCAGTTGAACAAAAGGTGAAAAGAATTAGGTGTGATAATGGTACAGAGTTCAAAATGCCATTCTAATAGAACTCGCAGTTAAAGGGAATCAAAAGGACTATAGCACTCCAAGAACCCCTCAACAAAATGGGGTGACAGAAAGAAAAATAGAACCTTAATAGAGGTCGCAAGATCAATGCTAGCGACTCTAAACTTCCTACCATGTTTTGACCGAGGTCACATGGTACGACTTGTTATGTACTCAATAGAGTGTCCATTACAAGACCACATCTTAAAACACCATATGAACTTCTTTTTGGGAAAGTTCCCGTTATTCATTACCTTAAACCGCTTGGTCGCTAAGTGACAATTTTGAATACCAGTGATCCTTTGGGCAAATTTGATGAAAAAGTCGATGATGGTTACATTGTAGGGTATTCGCTCATAGTAAGGCATATGAGTTTACAATGTATCTGCAAAGAAAATCGAGGAGACATTGAATCGAGGTATCTGAAGACAAGCATAATGTTCAAGGATGTGGTCATGTTTGGTCATTTGATCTTGATTACTTGATCGATTACTTGGGTTATGCTAGACATATGGCTAATCAAAATGCGATTCGTAGCATCTCCAACTACTAATGCAGACACTTTGGATGCTCATTCCGACAATGGTCCGATGATGAACAACCCATTGTAGTGCCTTCCTTCTCTCCTAACCATTTTGTAGGTGACACTTCTAAAGATTATACCGATGTGGGTGAAGATGAATTCTATTATGTCGAGGACCTTGCCGATCAAGAAACAAGAGTATCTGACTAATTTAGATGTTGAGAGGAATGTCAAGAAAGTTCAAATGCAAGACTCAGTAAACTCCAATCACCGAAAGGGAACTGCTTTCTCCTCACCCTCCAATTCAAATTGAAAGACATGTTAACTCTACTCCTATGTCTACTAAAGTGTCAACAGATCTTGGTGAACCTTATACAAGGTTTCCAAAACCTTCGATCTTGGTCATCATCAACCCAAAGGTGCATCTTCAACACACCTTCCTATGATCTCGACTTTGAACCCACAAGTGACTAATCTTGATTCCTCGATTGATGTCAACACCACCACTACTACAAGGATCAATAATGTACATCCACAATGAATATTATTGGTGATCCTAATGCACCTGTTAGAACAAGAGGTACCGTGGGCGCTCTAAATATGGACAGTGGCTTTTGTCTCTTATGTCTCAAATCAAGAGAGACAATCACACGTACTATCAACATTGTCTGCTTGCTTGTTTTCTCTCACAAGTGGAACCAACCAAGGTTACTCGTGCTCTTGAAGACTCAAGTTGGCTTGAAGCAATGCAGTGATGAGATGCAACAGCTTCAAAATCGCAGGTTTGGATATTGGTGCCACCACCGATGGTAAGTATGCTATTGGGACAAAATGGATTCTCAAGAATAAGAGAGATGCTCGGGTGTTGTCATCAAGAACAAAGCCGATTGGTTGCACAGGTTATAGACAAGAGGAAGGATCGATTATGATGAAGTGTTTGCACCGGTGGCAAGAGTAGAGGCTATCGTGATTTTCTTAGCTTATGCATCCTATATGGGCTTTATGGTCTATCAAATGGATGTTAAAGGAGCCTTCTTGTATGGTGAAATTGAAGAGGAGGTGTATGTCACTCAACCTAAAGGATTTGAAGATCCGATCATCCTAATCATGTTTATAAGGTAGTCAAAGCTCTATGGACTACATCAGCACCTAGGGCCCGGTATGCTAGCTTTCTACACATCTTTCAAACATGGTTACGTAAGAGGTGCTATTGATAAGACTCTTTTCCTAAAGAAGAATTCCACCGACATTATTCTTGTGCAAGTGTATGTGGATGACATTATCTTTGGATCCACAAAGGAAGCTTGGTGCGTGGAGTTTGAGGAGCTTATGAAGGAGAGTTTCGGATGAGTGCAACGGGAGAGATGACTTTCTTTTGGGTCTTCAAGTTCACAGAAACCCGATGGTATTTTTATCACCAAGACAAATATGTGAGGGACATCTTGAAGAAGTTTGGTATGGAGGGTGTAAGGATCTGCATTACACCTTATGAAGCTCCAAAGACAAAGACCAACAATGAAGCCGATCCACTTGTGAATGTTCATTTGTACAGTCTATGATTGGGTCTTTGATGTATTTAATGCCTTCCGTGCCCGATATTACTTTTGTGTGAGTGTTTGTTCGCGACATCAAGTTACTCCACCGACTTCCCATCTCAATGTTGTTAAGAAGATCTTTAAGTATCTCAAAGGCCAACCTCTTCTTGGTCTTTGGTACCCAAAAGAGTCTCCTTTAAGTTGGAAGCATATAGTGATAGTGACTATGCCGGTGCTAATCTGGATAGGAGGTCCACCACCGGAGGTTGCCAATTCCTTGAAAGAGATTGATTTCTTGGCAATGCAAGAAACAAACTATTGTGGCTACCTCATCTCATCAAGTAGTATGTGGTCACGCCAATTGTCGTGGATGTGTTCTTTGGATTCAAAATCGCTTGTTGGATTATGGGTATAATTTCATGAACACAACAATTTTATTGATAATCAAAGTACCATATGCATTGTTAAAAATCCAGCTTTTCACAAATGAACAAAACATATTGAAATCAGCACCACTTTATAAGAGATGCATATGATAAAAATTTGATAAATGTGGTCAAAATTCATACCGATGATAATGTGGCGATCCATAACAAAGGCTTTTGAAGGACCAAGGTTTCAACACCTTGTGGTCCATATTGGCATGCTTAACCCTTAACCGCAAAGTTTAAGGGAGGCATAGGCCTCGTGGGAGGCATATGCCTCACGGGAGGATTTGTGTATAACTTTGCACTTTTGCTATGTAAATTTGTATATTTGGTTGTTTTATCTAACTCTAACTCGCTAATGTAATTTTAGTGTATTTCTTTGTTTGTTTGTGTATGTTTCGTGTTTGTTTTGCGTAATGGTTGTCCCCGATCGCCAGATATGGTCAAGAAAGCTTAAGCTTGTTTCACCGAATTCATTGTGCCGAGGTGTGCTATTTGTTTCTCCAAGTTGAAGTATCAAGTCATATGATTCAATCAAAAGAAGCATCAAGCAAATAGATCATTCATTCATTCAAGTAAAAGTAAAAGTAGAATGGTTTCTACTTCAGCAGATTCTTTGGTTTCTTCCGAAATGTTGTCGGTGTGGAGCTTAGTGATTCTCTCGATTCAGAGACCGATCTATGATTGATACCGAAAACATTGATGGTATGGGAAAGCGAGTTTGGTTACAAGAAGTTCGACATTGGCTAAGAAACATGCTTCAAGGAATACCGATTTCGATATCAAGGTCGATGAATCTACTTTTATTGAAGTTGGAACTGCTGATGATTTTCTGAAGGAACTCATGTGATCTTGGTTGATTGGAAAGTCGGAAAGCTTAACACTGTGTATAGGTTGGATAATACCGTTTTGAGTTCAACTTGAAGGATATTCTTCATTTGGTGAATAGACATGATTTGAAAATGTCAGTATGATCATGTTATTCAAGATTATAAGTTTCATCAAGCAACCGGTTCGGTTTATATCTGTTGGGTGATCTTCGTTATGTTTGATTCAAATTCTCCAAATGGTAAAGGGTATTCTATTTGGAAGAATTCTTATAAGTGGGAGATTGAGAGTTGGAGGTTTTATCCTTGTTTTGTGTTCATGTAGTTCGACTACATGTGGGATGATTTGTGTATGCTATCGATAAGCTTTATCCTTTATCCGATACTTTTATGGAAAGGTCTTTGAAACACAAGTTGGAAGTGCCTCCTAATTTTGTTGGCAATGATGAACGCATGCTACTCAATGTGTTGGTTTGATTAAGAATCGCCTTCTATCACATACAGTTCATCTTGATTGTACTAGTTTGTAATATTTGTTTTGTTTCTTTAGTTAAAAAAAAAAAAAAAAAAAAAATTTGTGTTTTTGGTTTTATCTAACTTTTCTTGCGTGTTTGTTGTAAAATTTTTTGATATACTTTGTGTATGTCAAAGAGTTAGCTAGTCCAAAGGGTACAACTTTGGTAAAGACACATCAAATCATTGATAGTCGTAATGATTTGCTAAAAATCATAGGGTATGCGACCACCTATGCTTTATTGCCGAGTGTTGTATGGTTTTCAATTCACCATGGTTTATTCCTATTTGGAATCCAAGAATTGGCTAGCCCACTTGTATATGGCTTGTGGTAAAGGCGGTGGCATTCCATATTTGGTTATCAATTCACCAATTATAAGAATTGACTAGTCCCGAGCAAACGGCTGTGTAAAGACATTTCAAACCGCTTATATGGTTGCTTGGTTTGCCCATAAATCGGATGGTTATCGATGTACCATAGTTTACTTAACTTAAACATATGGCTACTCCAAGAGTGATGGCTATTGGTAAAGAGACATCAAATCCATTTATTTTCGATGATTCACCTCTCACAGGAGTTAACACACCGGATGTGATGAGAATAGTATGAAACTAACTGCTTTTGATGTACCTCTTGTCATTTGTTGCCGCAAAGCTATGGAGTTTCGTAGTTTCTTCATCATCAAGATGTTCTTGGATTCTTTGTTGTCGATATTAGAGTACAATCCTCCGTGTCGTCAGATCTATCAAGAAACCGAACTTAACAAGTCAAATTCAGCTTTAGGGAGGATTGTTGGGAATTATGTGAAAGTCCGGATTATGCCGATATTAATGCCAAGTGTTTCTACTCAAGTGAAGTGGATTCTCGCCAAGACTTATTCTCATCAAGTATAATAGTGACTAGTTTGTTTCTCGGAAGTGTTTATTCCGTGTTTAGTTTATTTAGTGTGGATATACATGAGCTTTATTAGGAAGTGATTGTGTATATCCTATTTAGTTTTATGATTATACGCTTTTGGAAAACTGCTTAGCGATATTGTTTAGGGTTCCTTGTCTATAAAAGGAACACAATAGAATGAGTTATGTACCGATTGGAAAAACTCCGCTTTAGTTAATATAAAGATCCATAGAGGATCAAGAAGTTCTTAGTTATTTGTTACTTGTGTTTATATTCACGATAAACATTAGTAGTAGAGATTGTCTTTATTGTGCTTGTGATTACATAGGCATATATAACGATCCACGAGCTCAAGATCTATCAAGGTCTTTGTCCGTTCAACAGATACCCGTAATATAATTACTTCTTCCACATCGGTTGAGTAATTCCCCACACCTTTTGCGTTGTACTCATCTTTAGTACACGATACCCTAGTTAACCCCTCGAGCCTATCCTTTTCGCGGTTCTCGTGATGTTTCGGTTTTCGGAATATCAATGAAGAGCATTGTTTACACCCCACCCCAAATATACACCCAAATCGCCTTAGCTTACCCCTTATGCACTCACTTTTAGTGCAAATGTTTGTTATCACCCTAAACCCTTAGTTCAATTATCTAGTTGCTTGCATAAGTTGCTAAGTCGAGTCATATCCTTTGTATACGCTTTTGGGACGATTGCGATTCATGGGAAAAGTTAAAGTTTATGAAATGACGGAAGGAACGTTAAATTCAAATTCCCTTTGTTTGCGTAATAATGTACCCCAAGTGTTTTGATCTTTTCAATTCGGGTCAAATTAGTGTTAGAGTAATAAAACTCAAGTGTAGGGATATGCCTATAAATCCCTAATATTTTGATGTTATCGTAGAGGATGGTAGAGTAAAAGTAAAAAAAAAAAAAAAAAAAAAAAAAAAAAAAAAAAAATAGAAAAGAGAAAAAGAAAAATATATATAAAAAAAAAAAAAAGAAAAAGAAAACATACGGGCTATCATCCTACATCTATCCTTTGAATTTATGTTTGTTTATTTCGCTACCTAGAGTTTTAGAGTGTCGAGTCTTGGCTTAGCAACGCCATTCTTCGTATGCATTTAACATAGAGATTTTTGACTTGCCACCACTAAATAACCTATCCCACCAAACCCTTGTTTCCTACCGTAAGCCTAACATTACAACCCTTTAAAAGACCTCTTTGATAGTCTTTCCTAGGTGCTACGCCAAAGCGATGGAGGTTTGATCTATTCTCAAGCCTATGGTAATCTATGTACTAGGACCGGTTAATGAGTGTTTATCTTCCATTTCCTATTTGTTATATTTCATATACACCGAGAGAGATGTGAGTATCCAAACACCCCATGTGAGGTGCTACTATGTAATTTCCGTGCTTGTTATGACTTTTATGGGCTTATATGTGTTGTGGACCGCTTTGAATTAATGCTTCATGACCCCTAACTTATAAATTAATTGGTTAAAGCACATTTGCTTGAGGACAAGCAACAACAAGTGTAGGGATATTTGATAAGGTTTTAAAGGTACCATTTTGAGGGTCGTTTTAGCCCTTATTTGATCACTTTGTATCCGTTATTGCTTAATATCGCTCCTTTTCACTTTTAGGTCTCTTGAAGGCAAAATGTTGGAATGGCACTTATTTGGACGAAAAGGCGCGAATATATGAAGAAAATGGCCAAAGTCAAAATCGAGACACTCAAAGTCATTGAAAATAGAAGGCGACGGCGCCGGTGTTAATTGCGATGCCGTCCGAGGATTTTGTGACGGACGTAACCCAAACTCTTATTTTCAAGTGACGACGCCCGCTTGTAAAAGAGTAGGTCGTCGCTACTCGACGGCCTAGATGCAATCCGCACGACGCCGAAGTCAAGAGGACGGCGTCACGGACATAAGGTGACGACGTCGCAAGGTTAACGTGGCCAAGACGAAACCCTAATGGCGGCGACACGACGGCGTCATTTAAACATAAGGTGACGCCGTCGATATGTAATCTTATATATAGAATCCGAATTTTTCGCTTTTAGAGAGTCTTTGGAGTAAAACCTAAAACCGAACCTAAGGTGTCTTGTACAGATTTTAGGGTTTTAAACCCTATCTTACATCAAGATAAGTATTTACTTCATTAATTCAATTATGTCTTTGATTATTTGTGTGTATGCTTGCATGTTCTCCATGTCCCGCTAATTTATTTGTGTGTTTGCTTAGGAAGTATGAAACTTAATTATTGAATATTGATTGGTTGTTTCTTATCTTAGTTGATCAATGATCTAGTAATGCGATAGGTCATTCGTTGTGTACTTAATGCTTGATTCATCTTTGTGAACCTTAGAATATGATTACCGAGTAGTTGTAGGCTAAATTATCCAAAGAGTGCCTTAGAGTAAGAGTTTATCATCCCTAGTGAGTTTTGTAGACGAGACCCTTTGGTAAGTTCAAAGAGTTGGGAGAAACGATACCCTACAACTTTAGACACACAACGCAACTAAGAATAAGGACGTGACAACTCAACCATCAATAGGAGATAATTAAGAGTAGTACAACCTAAGTAAACACATCTTTAAACTATCATACGAGCACACATTAATTAGACATAGACTCCCACAACCTTAGTTTAGATAATTAGATAATAGTAGAGTAATCGGTAGAAATACCAACCCCCAAATCCAATACCCGAGATTCGTACCTTTCCATTTCATAAAATATAAAATACAAAATAATCTTCCTCAAACCTTAACCTTGGCGTAGTAACTTCTTACTAGCATTCCTATTCCCCAGAGAACGATATCAATACCCGTGGCTTACCCTAATTACTACACTACAACGATTAGGTTCACCGCTTGGGTGTTATAAAACTTGCTCAAGAAAAGGAAGTTTTCTTGACCCCGAACGATGCGTAGCGTTATCAAATATCCATATTCACATTAAAAGTACATAGAGCATCATCAAAAGAAGGACCAAGAAGCTATAATACCGTAACTATGGAGAAGCTTAGTTCAGAGGCTAGCGATTGAAGTCTAGAAGCAAGGAAAGCATAACTCAAGACATCACTGCAGAAAATACACCAAGCCCCCAAAAGCAAAGGGTAGGGTGGCGAGTCTCCATTGCCAATCACCAAACCCGCCCGTATAAAGGACAATACGCCCAAGGAAGAACGAAGAGCCACATCAAAAGAAACCCGAGCTCACTCAAAGACCCGAGGGGAACATGTGCGATAGAAAATATAACTTGAAATACCAAGACATGCGCCGAGTAGCAAAGAACTCGACCGAGGGTCATTAATTTTGGCAACAAAGACCCATAAGCTCAATAGTTTTAGAAACGCTTTAACAAGCTTACTACCAAACTCAAAACCCACACTAACAGTCCACCAAATAATTTAACACCGTGTGGCGAGAAATATTAGGGGAAAACACCCAAATATGCTTCGGGTCCTCCCGTGGCCAAAAACTTCGCTTTATCAACATTGAGGTGTAAGCCGCGACAAGGTCCATCCGTCATAATCAACTCTAAAACCTTACCCACAACCAAGGTATCACCAATAATAGTGCCATCATCCGGATACCATGCTTGAAAGGAAAGGTCAAAAGAATCTCTAATCTTACATGCTGTGGGATGCAACACTAAAGCAAAAGAAGAGGCCCAAGCGGATCACCTTGTTGCACACCTTGATGAGACCAAAGAGTATGCTCACCATAATATAATCTGGCAGATCGAGTAATGTAATTTCACCCATCGCGAATAGCCGGAAATGAAGTCGAACCTCATGTAACATAACAACCGATCCACCATGTTGAAGGCGTTTTATAATCAACCAACAACATAGATGCACCAACATCACCCCCACGGTCCTCAACCAACCGATTCACAAGATGAAGAATAGCCTCCCTCCCCGCACCCCAACACCAAATTGTAAATCATCTAAATAATCGTTCAAGAGTGGCCAATCATGGAAGCACAAACCTTGGAAACTAAACGCCCAAACAGTCCCAACAAAGAATAGGACGGATACCCTCCCGGTTCGACCAAGGGTGTGAGAGAGCACTAGCAATGTATTTCACCCACGCCTCGGCATTTACCAACAAGAAAAAGGTTTACCACTGGGTAATAGAAACGACCAACTCATCGTAAATAGCCACAAAGAAGCACCATTTAAACAATCCAAAAGGTGTTGGGCACGCAACCCATCCCGCCCACAAGAAGTACCACGAGGAAAACTCTTGATCATGTCAAGAACCGAGAAGGAGATCTTTGTCAGTGATGATGATCAATAGGTATATCAGAAAAGAGGAGCGATGAAAAGGGTGCTTAGCTTTTAAGTCCTCAAGAGTAGAAACATCATACGGTGCAATACCGTAAGACGAAAGAACTCGACCGCACCGTATAATGACCATCACAAATCTTCCTCTTACATTGCTTGACATTACGATCACCCAAATCCAAGCTATCATCATCAATATTAGACCATAATGGAGAAGGTTCGCTAAACCTCACGCACAACTCCGCAAACCGCCACTGGGGTGCCCATGCATGAATAGCATTAACAATATACTCTTTTCGGCGTTGACGCTTAGTGACCGACCTACCTTCTTGACTACTCCTCGGGCAAAAGGTTTTAAGTAGACAAAGAGGCAGGACTAACAAAGCAACCCAACATGAAGTATCATCAGGCGTGCAGATCACCTTATCAAGAGCTCTTTTCAAAACACGAGAGAACTCCAAACGGCATTTGGGAGGGATAGATTTGACAGTCCGCAACCCCTTAGAGAACAAAGTATCAAGAAGAGGTAAATCAAAACCACCAGCTCGCCCAAAGCCAAATCCTCAATAAGTGCTACATGAGAAGGAACCCGCGGTTTGGTAAGATCATATAACACAAACCGAACAACACCATCGCCACAATCGTGAGGAGACACAAAATCGCACCCATACCATGACGACACTTAGTCCGAAGGTATGCGTTTTGAAACAACCACCACACAACCATAAACCCATACGATTAAGAGTAACCTCACCTTTCAAAATAACCAACCGACAAAAGAGATCGCTTAGTGATAGCTTGAGCCTCAACATCAAGTGCCGATTACGAAGATGTTTGATCAAAGAGGTTTTAGTAAGACCATTTCCACCACCATCTCGACATCCATTAAGACCAATAAAGGGACAATGAAATCGCATACCGGCATGGGAACAAAGCAAAACCACAACCTCTTGTAACCAAACCTCAAGAATGTAAATATTAACCACAAAACCAACTGTAGCAACCATGCAAAATGAATGCCCCAATAGCAACAACCAAACACTATGAATACACAACAAGTGAACGAAACCTTTCGGGTCGATATTATTATATAATTGAAGGGTGAAAGCTAAAAACACGCAACGTGATTTTTCGAACAACCGATGACGCAACGCAATTTTGAAAACGATCATTGTACGCATATATTTTCAAATTTAGAACAATGTACGCAATATGACCGATAACTAACAAGTTACCGTGTCACAAACTTTCAAAATGATGAAATGGTCCCCGTGACTTGCGTTGACTTTCACTGGTCATCCTTGACTTTATTTTCGGTTAAAAGTTTCGAGAATGGTCCTTATGGTCATTAACTTTCGATTTAGTCCGCTTTTTCCGTTTTCATCCGCTTTTGCCGCTTTTTCTTACGCTTTGTCCATTTTCTTACGCTTTTTATCGGTTTTCATCCGCTTTTGGCCCTTTTATTACATTTTGTCCGTTTTATCCGCTTTCTTCACGTTTTGTCTGTTTTCTTTCGCTTTTGCCTTTTTCATCTCGTTGTTTTACGCTTTGTTCGTTTTGCACGCTTTTATCGGTTTTAATTGCTTTTGTCCGTTTTCTTACGCTTTGTCCGTTTTCCTACGTTTTGTACTATTTCAACATGTTGAAAAATTTTCCATAAAGAAAAAAATTGAAAAAATTTGAAAAAAACTAAAAATGTAAGTAAAAATTTCAAAAAAATTGAATAAAAAATATTTTTCAAATAATTTTTTTAAAAATATTTTCGAATATATATATATTTTTAAATCTTAAAAAAATTTGAAATTTTTTTTTCGAATATATTTTTAAAAAATTTAATATATTTTTTAAAAAAATTCAAAATCTGAAAGTTAAAAAAAAATTTCAAATTTTTTTAACATTTTAAAAATATATATATATTCAAAAATATTTAAAAAAAATTATTTGAAAAATATTTTTTATTCAATTTTTTTTGAAATTTTTACTAACATTTTTAGTTTTTTTCAAATTTTTTCGAAATTTTTTTCCTATTTATTTTTTCAAAATTGCAAAAAATTCCAAAATTTTTTTTGGAATATTTTTTCCGAATTTTTTCTTTATGGAAAATTTTTCAACATGTTGAAATAGTACAAAACGTAAGAAAACGGACAAAATGAATTAAAACCGATAAAACGCATTTAAAACGAATAAAACGTAAAACAACAGATGAAAACAGTAAAACGAAAGAAAATGATAAAACGTAAGAAAACGGATAAAACGGACAAAATGTAAGAAAAGGGCCAAAACGGATGAAACCGATAAACACGTAAGAAAACGGACAAAACGTAAGAAAACCGACAAAACGGAAGAAAACGAAAACGGACTAAATCTGAAAGTTAATGACCATAAGGAACATTATCAAACTTTTTAACCGAAAATAAAGTCAAGTGATGACCGTGAAAGTCAACGCAAGTCACGTGGACCATTTCGCTATTTTTGAAAGTTTGTGACCGTAACTTGTTAGTTACCGGTCATATTGCGACATTGTTCTAAATTTGAAAATATATTATGCATAATGGTCGCTTTTCAAAATTCGCACATCGGTTGTTCGAAAAATCACGTCATGCTGCTTTTACTTTCACCCATAATTGAACACACACCTTGATGGAATAAATGTAATGAAACAACAGATATTGATTGTTAATACACAATCAAACCTTTTGTTGATCCACCACGATCCCCACACACACCTTTCTGGATTGATATTATTATATAATAGAACACACACCTTTGATTGAATAAATGTAAGGAATCAACACATATTGATTATTAGTATAATAATATATAAATTTCAAAACACAATCAAACCTTTTGAAGATTTGACGAACAGATGGGATCCTTTTGTTGATTTGACGATCGGCACAATCGCCCACACATGCAAACCTTTTGTTATTATTATTATTATTATTATTATTATTATTAATCACTTTATTAAAAACTCATAGGATTTTACAAAAAATTAGTGGGAAGCCGAGAAACCAACTGGGCCCCCACACCTCTAACAATAGCAAAACCAATCTTATTAAAAATATGAATCGCAAGACGCGCTCCTATTATTATTATTATTATTATTATTATTATTATTATTATTATTTATTTATTTATTTATTTTTATATAAAACATCATTTCATTAGAAAACCAAAGGATTTTACAAAAAGCGGTGGAAAGCCGAGACACTAGTTGGGCTCCCACTCCTTGACATTATTCGAGTGGCTAACAACAACAGCCTTGATACGTGAAAGTGTATTCAAGGCTTCGCGTCAAGCTCCCGAATGTAGAAAAGCAAATGGAGTGAATTTGTAGTCGTTTTCTTCACATTTGGACACATATTTCTTTTCCTTCTTCTCCACGACTTTATGTAAGGCTACCCCCGAGCCCACAAATTTGCATCAATACCCGCAAAAGGAGAGATCCCAACACATCCAAACATGCGCCTTACCTTGGATCCAGTTGAATAAATACCAAGTTCACCGGACGTAACGCTTTCCCATCCCTCGAAAGAAACCTCATTGGGGCCTCCTTTTCACCATAATCCCAACCTTGGAACATATGTCGACAAGGATATCACGCACTGTGTTATGTCTTAACTCACCCCAGCTCATCGGAATGTTGAACTATATGGTCTCCCATTGGTCCATATGATGATTGCAGCTCGGACAAGGACTACCTTCGTAAAACATAGGTATGATAAGCCTATAACACAATACTTTTTATAACTATTATTATTATTTTTATTTTTATTTTTAAACATCACTTCATTAGAAACCCTAAGGATTTTAGAAGAAATTGGTGGAAGCCGAGACACTAGTTGGGCTCCCACCCTTTCTCGATACAAAAGCTTAGTCTATGAAAATGAAAGCCCCACTCTTGACATTATTCGAGTGACTAATAGCAACAGTCTTGATACGTGAAAGTGTATCCAAGGCTTCCGTGTCAAGCTCCCCGAGTGTAGATAAGGCAAATGGAATAAAATTTTAGACATTTTCTTCACATTTGGACACATATTTCTTTTTCTTCTTCTCCACAGCGTTATATAAGGCCACCCCGGAAGCCCACAAAGTCGCATCAATACCCGCAAAAAGGAGAGATCCCAGTCACATCCAAACATGCGTATTTACCTCGGATCCAGTTGAATAATAGCAAGTCTTCCGGATGTAACTCTTTCCCATCCCTTGAAAGGAACCCCAATGAGGCCTCCTTTTTCACCATAATCCCAACCTTGGAACATATGCCGACAAGAATATCACGCACCAGGTTATGTCTGAATTTCACCCAACTTCACTAGAATGTTGAACTCGCATGGTCTCCCCATTGGTCCATACGATGTTTGCAGCCGGGCAGGACTACCTTGTAAAACATAGGTATGGCAAGCCAATAACACAATACCGAACTAAATTGGCGATGGTTCATCCTTTGGCCCAACCCATCAATAGGTATGGTGAATAGAAAATCTTGTGCATATGGAGCCCGGCACAACCGAGGATAGCCACTTGCCTTGGGCTTAACGAATACTTAGAAACAAGATCTTTCTCGATGACACCAAAGTAACACTTTGCCAAGGTTTTCATCATATGGGGCGTGGAGCGCCGAGGCTTACGAGAACGTGTTCGTGTTACAAGCATCGTTAAACATATCGAGAGCATGCTGAAATGAAGGGCCATGAGAATTGATGCCCGTTTTTACCAAAATCTAGTCCTGAATATCACTAGTTTGAAAACGAGAGGCGAGCAAAGCATATCGGATGATGTCACTCGCCACATGAATGCCCAGCCTACCCATCTTGATTGGGAGGGTGGCTAGCCGCCACTGCCAGTCACCAAACCCTGCCCGGAGGCTGTAATAATCTTCTCCAAGGAAGCACGTAACATCTGATCAAACCGGATTTGGGCTTCTCGCACGTACAAATGGGAACATGTCCTCAAAGCATAAGATAATTTCGCAACACGGCACAATTACGAAGAAGAAGGAGCTCACATTAGGGGTCATCAAGTTTAAGGATAGCTTCCATTAGCAAGATAGCTTTAGAGACCCTTTTCAAAGCCTACAAAAGCTTTCATCTAAACTAACTGAACCACCAAGCTTTTAACCTGGTGCGTGATATTCTTGTCGACATATGTTCCAAGGTTGGATTATGGTGAAAAAGGAGGCCCCATTGGGTTTCTTTCGAGGGACGGGAAAGAGTTACGTCCAGCAGACTTGCTATTATTCAACCGGTTCCAAGGTAAGGACGCGTGTTTGGATGTGACCGAATCTATCCTTTTGCCGGTATTGATGCATCGCTGGCTTGTGGGTGGCCTTACATAATGTCAGAGAAGAAGAAAAGAAATATGTGTCCAAATGTGAAGAAAATGGTTACAAGTTCATTCCATTTGCCTTTTCTACATTCGTGAAGCTTGACACGGAAGCTCTGGATACACTTTCGCAGATTAAGACTGCTATTAGCCACTCGAATAATGTCAATAGTGGGGCTTTTATTTTCACAGACTAAGCTTTTGTATTCAGAAAGAAGTGGGACCCCAACTAGTGTCTCGCTACCCACCAATTTCTTGTAAAATTCTCATGTTTTCTAATGAAGTGATGTTTTCCACTCGATGCCGTGCTCGCTTGTTCCAAGGTCTTTACGGTGATATCTATGGGGATCATGCGTGTGTCATGCGCAGTGTTATTTGCATTAAACATCGACATAACGTGGTGCGTGATACCTCACGACATCCGCTCCGTGTAGGGGTTTCGCTCGTAAAGAAGTTGATATCGGGCTCTGCGAGAGAGGACAAACACCCACGCCCACCGACTTGTTACTTTACTCCCGGAGAGAGGCCTTGATGTGTGTTGATCTTCTTGGGTCATCACCTTTGACGCCGAACCGGTATGGTCGACTTTGTGGCGTATGGTCGTGATTGAAGCCGACGTATAAACGTGTCAAATACGAAACCAAATGTGCCGATATTGATATGGGTTCATCCCTTCTCTTTCTCTTCTTTTGGTGAACTCGAGAAGGAGGCGGTGACCCTCCTGCTTAATCCGAAAGTTCTCGGTCACCAAGAAATAGGCGCGTGGTGCTAACTACATTTTTAGTAGGGTTTGTTTGTTATTGCTAGAGGAGTGGGGCCAGTTAGTTTCCGACTCCCAATAATTTCTTGTAATTTCTTATGATTTTCTAATGAAGTGATGTTTTATAACACACACACACACACACACACACACACATAATAATAATAATAATAATAATAATATTATTATTATTATTATTATTATTATTATTATTATTATTATTATTATTATTATTATTATTATTATTATAAAAGTTAGTGGTTAGCCGAGATACTAACCGGGCTCCCACCCTCTAGCTATAGAAAAGCTAATCCTACTAAAGATATAAGAAGCAACACGTGCTCCAATGTCTCGGGTCATCGAGAACTTTCGGATTCACTTCAGTAAGGATACAACACTTTATTAAAAAATCATAGAATTTACAAGAAATTATTGGGAAGCCGAGATACTATCTGGGCCCCACTCCTCTAGCTATTATTATTTTTATTTTTATTTTAAAAACATCGCTTCATTAAAAACATCACTTCTTTTGAAAATCATAAGATTTACAATAAATTAGTGCGAGCCGAGAAACTAATTAGGCCCCACTCATCAAGCTATAGCTAAGCTAATCCTACTAAAAATATGATCAGCAGCACGTGCGCCGATTTCCTGAGTCAACGAGAAACTTCGGATGCGCTTTAGCAAGGTTACCGCCTCCTTCTCAAGTTCTCCAAAGAAAGAGAATGAAAAAGGGAGAAACCTATATCTAATTTTTGCACATTTAGCTTCAGACTTGACACGCTTACATCATATTGCTTCAACCACCGCACGAGCCGTGCAAAATCAACCATATTAGTTTGTGTCAAAGGAGACGACCGCAAATCGACACATGTATCCCGCCCCCGCCCTAAGAATAGAGCAATATATTAGCCGGACGTAAGGATTTGTCCCTATCACCATAAAACCCAATGTCAAGCTCTTTACGAGCCGAAATCTCACAAAATTCTCACAAAATCTCAACAACCTCCGAATTGCCGACTTCCCACTTCTTCAAGAACTCGCCAAAGCTTCAAAGTCGATTATATGTTTGACTCGATTTCTCTCTTTATCGAGAGAAAACGATAAGGACATCAAAATTGCTAATTGCCTCCAATGACTTTGATCGACTTGATTCGAATACATCTCGGTGGAAGGCTTTCGAACTACCCGAGCTAGAAGGCTTTCAAACCACGGTGATGAACTACAAGCTTCTTGAGGATCTTCACAAGAAGCAAAAGGCTAATGTCTTGAAGGCGTTGGAGACAAGGAGGACGATCTGTCAAACACACTCACAAGTATTTGACAGGAACAACTTCTTTGATGATCTTAGGAAGACAAAGTGATGAGAAGGGAAATGAAGTGGTTATGTTTTCCTTTTTTTTTTGGTAAAATATGTACTGTATATTTAATTTTTAATATGAAATTAATGAATCTACATGTTATGTTATAATGGTATAATTTATTAATTTTATTGTAATTGTATTCGTCTTTGATAGTTGTTATATCGGTTTTGATTGTATTGGGTGTTGGTAGAACTATGGTCCTTGCTAAAACAGTTTAAGAGTATAGGGGACTAAGGTTTTAGTCCCCTATCCTGTCCTCACATTTGCATTAAGTTATATGAAGCACTTTATTTTCACATTTTACCCCAAATTTGAATTCATAAACATAAAGCCTCAATTACTTGAAATTGCATCAAAATGGGTAAATCTAGAGCTCGTAAATGATTAAATGCTCCAATTGTCAAAGTGTTGGACATAATAAGTCTATCGTCACAAGGATCAAGTATCAAAACCAACAAAGGAAACAAAGGTTCGAGGTAGAAAAAGGCATTGTGATGGAAGAAGGCAATGGTATTCATGTAATTCTCATTTGCATAACGATTGTTCTTGTGTTTTACATTCTAATTGATGTGCGATGTATTACTTTTGGCAAAGGGATGGATGAAGATGATATAAGGAAGACTATGGAACAAGAGTTTCTTGAAGCTCTTTATGAGCAAGAAGAAGAACACACAATTTTGGAGGAATATGAAGAGTAGTCAAGGCGGGATGAAGAAGCATTCCAAAGAGTTTTGGAAGAGGAGAGAATATACAAAAGAATTGAAGAGGAAAGGGAGAGGAAAATTGGCTTGAAGAAGCGAGTTTGAGACGACTTACTATGGAGTGTCTATGGAGCGCTTATATCCAAGACATCCATATGTGCCGGATAAAAGATGTTGAATGGTGTTCAAGGTTGTAGGCTTATACTCTTCTAGCCATTTGTAATTTGGACAATATCAAGTTTGAACATGTTTTCTTTTTTTTTACTTTATAAGTTAGAAGTGGTTATTCCGGACACCCCTAAATTGCGTATGTTGACTAGATTTTAAGTCAAGAATTTATGTTGTCTTTACTCCTATCTACTTGTTCAACAACCACAACTCCCATCTACTTATATAATATATCCTACCGTCAATTCTTTATCATACCAACATATTATCACCATGGATGTAGAAAATGGTTGTCAAATGGTATGCATTGATTGTTGGGTTGAAAGTGAAAATAGGGTGGATTGACCTTTTTGCAAGGCGCCCACCTTATAGAGATTTCATGTGGTATGCTTGTCCGGTGTGCCTTGAGATAAAGGGAAACGATCCGACATCTTGGTAGAGATAGTGTTACAAGGAAAACACAACCACAGGAGATAGTGGTGTATATGTCATGGGTCTACATATTTACGCACCTACTAGTGTTGGTGCTTCCTTGCCATTGATGAAGAAGAAAGTGAACCCACTGCATCTGAAATAGCAAGTGGAGAACGGCCAAGCCAAACACCACGTGAACCACCTGCAACTGAATGACCAAATGGAGAATGCCCAAGACAAACACCACTTGAACCAACTGCAACTGAAAGATCAAATGGATCACCTACTGGTCAATTAACGCAGTGAATTACCTGCAAGAAATGCTATGTTGTCTTTCAATCTAAATGTAACTTAACTAATATGTGTGTGCTTTTTGTTATAAGAATTGAATTTTGGTTACAATATGAATCATTGACTTTATAAGTCAAACAAAAGATATTTTAAAGACTAAAACAATTTGGTGTGGTTCCTCTAATATTTTGGTTTATGTTGACTTTATAAGTCAAAATGGGGTTTTCCAAACACCCACCTAAAGCGCATAAGCAAATGCAAACTACAAAATGAAAACAAGAAATCCAAAATATACATACACCACCACCTAATTACACCATATCAAGCAAAATATACATGTTAACAAGTATCGTTATCAAGAACCATCATCACCAAAAATATACACCTTCATTACATCAACAACTAAAAATAACGGTGAACATCTTGATGGGAGACTTGATCCACACTCATCATCAGATGTGTCTGAAATAATGATGACATCAACTTCATTTCCTTTCACGTTAGAATCTGGAAAGATAGACAAAACAGAAAGAAATCAGAGTTCACCCATTACAACTTTCTTAGCTTGCAAACATTAACTCTAACCGTTCTCAGACTCTTTATTCCCATATTTTTCCCACAAGTCTTCAAGTATCACATCAGCAATTCCATCTCCTATATCCCACTTATTCCCATAAGTAGCCATGGCATACTCAATCATATCGTCAGATACCTTTAGCTTGCTATAATCCCTTTTTTGGCAGATTCTGACACTACTCAGATTTTTGTCAAATAAAATAGAGTTACTTATGCTCATCCTTTAAAATGCCAATCACACAAATACAAAAACCCGACTAACATTTCATCACTTGACTTCTTTTCGCAAATCTTCATAAATCTTCAAACATTTCATCGACATTTCATCTTCTTGTAACCAAGTATCCCCATATTTTGCCTTCACTATTTTACCATCTCATCGGCCACCCGTTGTAAAAGTAAGGTCTCGCCATTGTTAAAGTGTGTGAGGGTTGTGTGACGAGGAGGAAAACGATCAAGATGGTATATGTGCTTTTCTTAGAATTAACTAAGGTGTGGTATAAATATGTATGGACTATAATACCCTCGACTAACTAACATAAATTAGACGTTGACCAGGCGTTAGTGGTCAAGGGACGAGTTTGGCATATAAAGCCCGTGTTTTGGACCTCCACGATCATCGGGAACAAGTTTAGGGACCAACGGTGTATTTTAGTCTTATTTTAATATTAAAATATATGAGATAGATAGGAAAAGGGCCCAAGACCCATACATAATTTTGTGGTAATAAAGAGGAAACAAAGAATTGCTAGCGGTGTGTGAGGTTAAGGTGTAGGGTGCACTCTTAGGAATTCAAAGGAAAGGTTTTGCTTAGCCGAAACCCAATTCAATGTATACGACAAAGATGAAAAACTCTCTAACTGAGTCGAGTCTCGAGAAAAACATGCATAACCAATGAAAGAGAAATTATAGTTTACTTCTTTTGTGCATATGGTGCCAAAAATATGCATAACCAATGAAAGATAAATTATATTTTATATCTTTTGTGTATATGGTGTGTTGTTGTGTGTGTTTTAAAACATGCATAATGAATGAAAGAGATATGATATTTTATATCCTTTTTTTTGTATATGGTGTATTGTTGTGTGTTTTAAGGATATTTTTAAATGCTAACTAAAAAGGAAAAATACTTTTTGGTTCTAAGAACAATACTATGGTCCTATAAACATATCATACATAGAATTTCAAAATTGTACATAAAAATTCCATTACCCCCACTATCTAACAGGCCAAAAGAGACAAACAACTTCTTTCCCACCAAAATTAATACCAGACAAACCCATTATATAACCCATCACCCAACACTCTTTTCAAAGGCTTCAAATTCCACTTCTGAATTAGGCCACTCAAAACAATGATATTGAGCCGGTCCAAACACCATTCATTCCATGATCTGCCAAACACTCTTCAAAGTAACCAAAATGCAGCCATCTTAACAAGATTTTTACAGCAAAGAAATAACCAAAACCCCAATCCAAAGCCCAGCAGCCACCAAACTAGGCAATCTAAGCATCACATTTTCGCTCATAATTCCACACAGCTTCTTATCACCAAACACTTTCAAACCAACAGACAGAAGATTGAGGAATCTAACCCAACATCATTCCTTATAACATCATTTTTGACCTTCCAAACATAAATTTCAACCAGCCTAAGTGCCAAGACCAAAAACCACACCAAGACAGTACGCAACAAATTCCAAAATTACTAGTATCCAAGGCCACCAGCAGATTTCTATAGTAGAACATATATGTATCATATAATTATTTCAAGACTTTAACTTCAAATATCTAAAGAGCAACAAATAGTTACTATTGAAAACACTTATATACATATCATAGCAAAACCTTCTCATTTCACCCATCATGTCTGTTTACACCACTGAAATTAAAGTGTCCACACAAAACAGTTTAATCATTTTAGAAAGCCCAACTTTTTATGTGTTCTTGCTCAAGGTTTAACCTGGAAGTTAATCTTATTAGCTTTCTAAGATCAGATAATGTTGAAATATCAATTTCATTGTTATTTTGAATCCAATCAAGCTGTCAAATAAGTTCTCCTATCCTATAAGTTCGTGTTCCTTCAAGTGTCACCCAAATTCATAGAACTCAAGGATTTATGCTCAAATGAGTTATCTTGTAAGTCTTTCACTGAGACATTTTATCAAACCGCTTATGTGCATATTACAACTGACTTGTTTAAACGATTAAACATATGCGAATGAACTTGAATAAAGAAATGCAATACCTTCAAATTATAGTTTTTAATAACATCAGTAATTATAAAAAAAAAACCTTGTATTAAGATGTCACAAGGGTTCACAACATAATCTGAAATTGATAAATACTAAATAACGCCATCCTCAACGCAGAGAAAATAATTCTTGCACTTTCAAAATCGAGAGAAAATAAGACGAGAAAATTCCCTAAATAGCCTAAAATCAAAAGGGTGATCCACTTTCTTGCTTTAATAGATTTTATATAAAAGGCAACCCAAATAACATAACCCACCAATGTTTTCATATCCGCTGCAACACGCGGGCCAATAAACTCGTTATTAGTATATCGTTATGTTATGTGTTTAACTTATTTTTGATACCTATGCACTAGAAACATGGTATACGAATGTGTTGCGATTAATTTTGATCATGTCCTCTTTTCGTGAATATTTAACATAAATCTCAACAAGAACAGGCATATTATAACAAAAAACAAAACAGCTTATGTTATTAGTCAAGAAGGTACTGCTAGCTGCTTATTTTATTAGTCAAGAAACAAAACAGCTTATGCTTTTGGCCGGCTAATGAGTCTTTGGTAAGTTTCTTCCATTGTTATTAGTTTAAGGTTATCTAATAAACATGATAACAGACATCTTGGATCGTTATCCTTTAAATTAAAGTTATGATGCAATAAAAGTCTAGTCTTCCCGCTCTCAAGTTTTCTTCAAAGTCTTTTAAATGTGATTATACATAGAAGGTAGTTATCATCAAAATATAATCAAGGAATAAATTGGTTTGTCCTATATACATATAAACGGTCGTAGAATTATCTTTATCACCAATAATTGCTATAAAAACTTTGACTAGTTAGTATATTCTCAATCAAAAATCATTCATCTCACCAGCTGTCACAACTGTTAACATGCAAAACTAAGGATAAAAAGCCAATATTTGTTCTCATAATTTTAAGTAAATTTCCAAAAATGAAGTCACCACAAGCAATAATTCACTTATCATCTTCCTCTCTTATTTATTTTCTCTTTTACGGTCTCGCAATAATATGTCTCACTTCCGCTGTAATATCTGCATCCAATGGCGGTAATGAAACTGATTATCACGCGTTGCTGTCATTCAAGTCCAAGATCACCCATGATCCATACAAAGTTCTAACCTCGTGGAACAATTCCTTTCATTTCTGTGACTGGAGTGGTATTTCATGTGGAAAGCGACACAAAGCAGTGACTGTTTTATGGCTGGGTTCGCAAGGCTTAGAAGGCTCGTTGTCTCCTCATGTAGGAAACCTTAGCTTCTCGTGTGCTTTCTCTCAGTAACAACAGCTTTCAAGGAACCATTCCTCATGAACTTGGTCGGCTATCTAGGCTACGTCGTCTTTATCTTGATGAAAACAAGTTCGTTGGAGTCATTCCAACAAACTTGTCTCGTTGTTCCAACCTCGAAGACGTTTGGCTCGCTCAAAATAAGCTAGCTGGAAGCATATCCAAGGAGATGAGTTTACTCTCGAAACTTACCAGTCTTGTAATTTACGAAAATAAGTTAACAGGTGGAATTCCACTTTTCTTGGGGAATATCACAGCAATGGAAGTGTTTGATGTTGGCGAGAACCCGTTGGGTGGGAGCATTCCAGATACATTAGGTCTTTGGAAAAGCTTAACTGGATTTTACTGTACTGAGTGCAACTTATATGGAAGCATCCCGAATTCCATTTTCAACCTCTCACTTCTAGTTAATTTTTCCTTAGCTGATAATCACCTCACTGGTAGTCTTCCTTCAGAAATTGGTAATCAGCTCCCAAATCTTGAGTTCCTTCAGTTAAGGGGTAACGAACTGACCGGAGTTCTTCCACCTTCTCTTTCTAATTGTTCTAAATTAGGACTTCTTGAAATGTATGACAACAATTTTAGTGGGAAGTTGACAATTGATTTTTCAAAACTAAGAGATATTGATGCAATTAGATTAAGTTATAACAACTTCCATGGACGCGGAGAAGCTGATGACATGACGTTTGTTGATTCTTTGAAAAACTGCACCAAATTAGTATGGTTGGATCTTTATAATTGCAACCTTATAGGAGTGCTTCCAGTATCTATAGGTAATCTCTCTCATCAACTTAGCTCTCTATATTTAGGAAACAATCTATTATTTGGAAGCCTCCCTTCAAGTATAGGTAGTCTAGTTGGTTTGACCACTTTATTTTTAGATAATAATAGATTCACAGGAAACATCCCAACTAGCGTTGGTAAACTACAAAAGCTACAAGTTCTAACTCTATATAGGAATCAATTTTCAGGGCCTATCCCTGATACCATCGGGAACCTATCATTGTTGACTAAACTTGGTTTAGATTCCAACAAATTAGAAGGTCATGTTCCATCAAGCCTTGGGAATTGTAAACAACTTAATGAGTTATACCTTTCAGACAATAGACTCACTGGAAACATACCCAAACAGCTTTTTCAACTTCCATCACTAAATTATTTTTTAGATCTTTCTCAAAACCGCTTTTCTGGTTCCATTCCGTCAGAGATTAAAGACCTCAAGATGTTGAGCGGTCTTGCTTTATCTTATAATAATTTATCAGGCCCCATTACTAGTAGCCTTGGTGAGTGTATTAGCCTTACAGAGTTATACCTTAGTGGCAATAGATTTGAAGGCATAATACCATCTTCATTAAGTTTCTTGGGAGGATTGGGGGTATTCGACATTTCTGAAAATAATTTATCAGGTAGAATTCCACAATTTTTAGGCAAATGGAAATCCTTAGTGTATTTGAACCTATCCTTTAATGATTTTGAGGGTGAAGTACCGACAGTAGGAGTGTTTGCCAATGGAAGTGCATTTTCAGTTTTGGGGAACGACAAGCTTTGTGGTGGTTTGGTTACACTTGAGTTACCCAAATGCAAGGAGACGGGTAGTAAGAAAAAAGGTTTCCTTTCTTCATATTATTCATCGTGATTGCAGTCACGTTGCTCGTCAGATTATGTTGTGTGTATCTTTTGTGTAAAAGAAACGCAATATCAACCATCTCAATCATCGGGGTGAACGGTTCATGAAAGTTTCATACCATCAACTTCTCAAGGCTACTAATGGCTTCTCGGCAAATTTGATTGGGAGGGTGGGTTTAGCTCAGTTTGTTGGATATTTTAGTGTAATTGGATTAACTTGTTTTGACCAATTTCATCATAATAATACATCATTTAGGTCAAATCACGATGAAGATCAAATCATTTAGGTCATCATAATAATATCCACTGGTGTTCGTTATTACCCTATATCCCCTACAAAGATCAAATCAATTTAAGATGACGAACCCTGATTCTGTGAAAGATCTGAATAAGACGTTTGCTAAGTTGGAGAAGTTTTCTGGGCAGGATTTTCGTAGATGGCAAAAGAAGATGCATTTTTATCTGACGAATCTGAAAGTGGTATATGTTCTGAGTACCCCGTGCCCTGAGGCTGTTGAGAATGAAACGCTGGAACAGACTCGTAATCGTTCTAAGTGGGAAAACGCAGACTACATATGTCGTGGTCATATTCTTAACGGTATGTCTGATTCATTATTTGATATTTATCAAAACGTAGAGTCTGCAAAAGAATTATGGGATACCCTAGAAGCCAAATACATGGCAGAAGATGCGTCTAGTAAGAAATTCCTAGTTGGTAATTTTAATAACTATAAAATGGTAGACGCTAGGCTGTCATGGAACAAATACCACAATTGCAAAGGATTTTAGGACGGTTTGCACAATATGATATGAAAATGGATGAATCAATTTCGCCTCTAGTATCATAGATAAACGCCCCCTCTTGGAAGGATTTTAAAACAATCTTAAACATAAGAAAGAGGAATTGAATCGGTTGAACTTGGAAGTCATTTCCAAATTGAACAATCCATACGTGATATGGAAAGGGGTTCTATTGGTGGTACTAAAACCATGGCTGGTTCTTCTGTGAACATGGTGGAGGAGGGTGAATCCTCTAAGGCTGGTAAGGGAAACGAAAGTGGCAAAGCAATAACAACAAAGGTTCTGATAAGAAACCAAAGGTGACCTGTTGGAAGTGTGGGAAACCCGGACACTTTAAGAAAGATTGCAGGTCTAAGGGTGGAGGTAAAGGAAAAAACGAGGCTGGTGCTAGTGGATCCAAGGATCCTGGAAAGCAATCAGTTTGTTTTTGGTACCTACTGATCATTCTGTTGAAAATTATTATGTATCAATAATTTCTGAAACATTCTATGTACAGGATGATGATTTATCATGGTGGGTGGATTCAGGAGCAACATGTCATGTATGCAAAAATCTTCAATGGTTCAAGGACTTTAAGCCAATTGAAGATGGATCTTTATTAAAGATGGGCAATGTTGCAATCGAACCGATTAAAGGACTAGGATCCGTTAATCTAGTCTTTACTACGAAACTCTTTACTTTTAAACAATGTTGTGTATGTACCTGGAATTCGTAAGAACTTAGTATCTGGTATTGTATTAAATAATTGTGGCTACAAGCAAGTCTTGGAAAGCGACAAGTACATATTGTCTAGACATGGTACCTTTATTGGCTTTGGATACTTGAATGGCATGTTTAAATTAAATTTGGATGTTTCGTTTGTTAATAATTCTGTTTGCATGGCTTCTACTAGTTCTAGCAATAATTGTGAAAAATCTGAATTATGGCATGCTAGACTAGGACATGTACATTACAAGAGAATGAAAGACATGTCAAAAATGAGTCTAATACCTGCTTTTGAATTGAATGGTGAAAAGTGTAATACTTGTGTGTTGACTAAGATAACTAGACAACCTTTCGCCAAAATGTCATTAGAGATACTAAGGTATTAGAACTTGTACATGATGATTTGTGTGATTTTCATTCAACTCCATCACTTGGTAATAAAAAGTATGTAGTTACTTTTATTGATGATGCTACTAGATATTGCTATGTTTACTTGTGTCATACAAAGATGAAGCTCTTGATAAATTTAAAATTTATAAAGAGGAAGTAGAGCTTTATCATGGTGTGAAGATTAAAACACTTCGCGACCGATAGGGAGGTGAATATTATGATCCAAAGATATTTTCAATCTCTTGGTATAATACATCGCACCAACGCTCCATATACCCCACAACAAAATGGTATATCCGAAAGAAAGAATAGGACATTAAAAGAAATGGTTAATTCCATGATATGCTATTCTCGCCTAAGTGATGGATTTTGGGGTGAGGCTATGTTGACGACTGTTATCTATTAAATAGAGTTCCTAATAAAAGGAACAAGATAACCCTTATGAACTTTGGTATAAAAGGCACCAAACCGAGTTATCTCGAGTTTGGGGGAAGCTAATGGTAAGATTGACCGATCCTAAAATAAATAATATAGGTCAAAGAGGTATAGATTGTGTATTCACCGCTATCCGAGAATTCTAAGTGCTATAGATTCTATGTCATAGAACCTAATGATTATGTATCTGTGCACTCTATTATTGAGTCACGAGATGCTGATTTTGGCAATGAGGATAGGTTTACATCTTTACCTAAACCGCAGACATGATTGCAAGTTCTAGTAACTTTGGTGCATCGACCAAGTGATTGCTTTCTCCCATCGAGCCTTCCGAGCCTAGGAGGAGTGTAAGAGCAAGGAAAACCAAATCTTTTGGTGGCGATTTCCAACTATATTTGGTAGAAGGATCAAGGAATGAAATTCAATTTCAATATCAATATTGTTTCAATGTTGATGAAGACCTAGGACCTACAAAGGAAGCTATGGCTTCATGGATGTTGCATTTTGGAAAGAGGCAATCCAAGATGAGATTGACTCTATTATGCAATAATACTTGAAACCGTCGATTTACCACCGGTTTTAAACCATTGAATAGTAAATGGATCTTCAAAAGGAAGATGAAGGTGGATGGAAGCATAGACAAGTATAAAGCCGATTGGTCATCCAAGGCTTTAGACAAAAGGAAGGTATTGATTTCTTTGATACTTATGCTCTGTTGCTAGGATTACCACCATTAGATTATTGTTAGCACTTGCGGCTATACATAATCTTGTAATTCACCAAATGGATGTTAAACAACCTTTACGAAATGGTGAATTGGATGAAGAGATTTACATAAGACAACACGAAGGTTTTGTCATGCACAGTAACGAAAATAAGGTTTGTAAATTGGTTAAGTCTCTTTATGGCTTGAAGCAAGCTCCCAAGCGGTGGCATCGAAATTTGATGATGTTATTTTGTCTAATGGTTTTGCATTAAACCAAGCGCATAAGTGTGTATCTGACAAGTTTGATGCTTCGGTAAAGGAGTAATCATTTGCTTGTATGTTGATGACATGTTGATCTTTGGTCTTGACCAAGATCAAGTTGATGCAACAAAGAATTCTTGTCCTCTAAATTTGAGATGAAGGACATGGGGAGGCCGATGTGATTCTTGGCATTAAGATCATACGTGGAGAACATGGCATTACTATCTCTCAATCACATTATATTGAGAAGATGTTGGATAAGTTTAATCGAAAGATTGTTCTCCAATAGGTACTCCTATGGATCCCACAACAAAACTTGTGCCTAATAAAGGTGTTCTTTGTGAATCAACTTGAATATTCAAGGGCTATTGGATCTTTAATGTATGCCATGATTAGTACTAGACCGATATAGCCTTTGTTGTTGGAAAGTTGAGTAGATATACCACAATCCGTGTTTAATCCATTGGCGAGCAATTAATCGAGTATTTATGTACTTGAAAGGAACAATGGATTATGGTTTGACTTATAGTGGATTCCCTTCATTCTTGAAGGTTATTCGATGCAAGTTGGATTTCCAATCGGAAGATCATTCTTCACAACCGGTTGGGTATACCTACTTGGAGGTGGTGCCATTTCTTCGGGCATCTAAAAGCAAACTTGCATAAGCGATTCAACAATGGAATCGAGTTTGTGGCATTAGCGAAATGGTAAAGAAGTCGAATGGCTAAGGAACTTAATTTATGAAATTCCATTGTGGCCTAAACCGATATCATCCATTTCTATCGGTGTGATAGTCAAGCTACTTTGGCTAAGGCATATAGTCAAGTGTATAATGGGAAGTCTAGACACATAGGTGTTAGACATAGCATATTACGTGATCTTATCACGAATGGTGTGATATCTCGTAGTGTTTGTGAAAACACAACACAATTTAGCCGATCATTTAACCAAAGGGTTGAATAGAGATCTCGTGAAAATTCGGCTATAGGGATGGGATTAAAGTCCATCGAAATCTCGATATTAAGATACCCAATTCCACCTAGTATGACGCTAGGTGCTGAATTCAATGTGGAAGGCTTCATATTTAGAGATTGGAACACATTAGAAGATTCATCCCAAGGTATGTGTTCGGACCTACAAGTTAGGGAGGTTGAATGAATATATTCTTAATAGCTTTTTGACAAATTGCATTGTAGGTGCAAGACTAAAGAGCTACCTATATGAGCATGAAGTTTAGCCGCTTCAAGAAGCGGGACTTGGCTTTGACATGCTTATGAAGGATAAGGACATAGGCTAGTAAAACATATGTCAAGATAGAACTACTATGTATGTAAACTTTTGT
This sequence comes from Chrysanthemum lavandulifolium, assembly GCA_022545495.1. Classification (NCBI taxonomy): domain Eukaryota; kingdom Viridiplantae; phylum Streptophyta; class Magnoliopsida; order Asterales; family Asteraceae; genus Chrysanthemum; species Chrysanthemum lavandulifolium. The sequence continues at coordinate 4,137,107 of CM040241.1, forward strand.
GTACATTATCTTCGTATTCATATTGAATTCTGTGGTTCAATCTTAGTGACACCCAGTATTCGAATATTTGGAATGTGTAATGTACTAATGTGAAATTCAATCGTCACGACATTTCATTTATGCAAAAGTTTGATTGTTTGAGATTACTTGTTTTAGTTAATCAAGGATTGCACTAAAATAGGGAGGAATGTTGGATATTTTAGTGTAATTGATTAACTTGTTTTGACCAATTTCATCATAATAATACATCATTTAGGTTTGGAGGTGCGGAGTGCACACCTACTTGAATTTATTATGATCTTAGGGCGAAGCCCCTGAGGACTGGGTCCCGGCGCCCTGTAGCGAGGTCCAGGCGGCGGCCCTGGTGGTCCAAGGGCGTAATTCATCTTGAATTTTCATTTCGTCAAGTAGTAATGATTCTGCCGAACGCTTGATTCTCGAAGTTATGTATGTTTCGCGAAGCTATATTCCTCTCAGTAAATTAACTTTCGGAAATCGAGGACATAACTTGACAACTTGAAACCCTAAACGCATTTGGCGTTATCCCGTATCTTCATTATATATGGTTATTTGGTCGTTATTATTAACTAACGGTTACGATATCTCGAGACACACATACGTAAAATTCTCATTTCTCGAATTGTATCCGATTGAATAATTTGGTAGAACCGCCAATTGATTTGATCCGAAAGTGATTACACGCCTTTCGGAGATTAAGTATATCCACCGGTGTTCGTTATTACCCTATATCCCCTACACGGTTTACAAAGGAATCCTCGATTCTAATCATAATAAACCTGTTGCGGTCAAAGTTTTGCATCTTCAAAATAAAGGAGCTTACTGAAGTTTTCTAGCAGAATGTGAAGCATGGCGAATATTCGACACCGTAATCTCTCAAGATAATAACTTCATGTTCAAGTGCTGATTTCAAGGAAATGATTTTAAAGCTCTGGTTTATGAGTTTATGCCGAATGGAAGTGTACACGATTGGCTTCATTCAAGTGAAAATACATCGAAGTTGAACCTTCTTCAAAGAATAAATATTCTTAGAGATGTTGCCACTGCACTTGATTATCTTCACAATCGCTGCCAAACAACGATTGTTCATGGTGACTTGAAGCCAAGTAACATTCTACTTGATGATGATATGGTGGCTCATGTTGGAGACTTTGGTTTAGCTCGACTACTTGGTGCAGACTTAAACCAAAACAGCTCAACCGGGTTAAAGGAACTATTGGTTATGCACCTCCTGGTAATTCCACTTTTATTCCATGATGCTTATATTTATTTACAGGTTAAAGTTTGTAAATTAATTAATTGTTTTTCATTTGTAGAGTATGGTATCGGGAGCGAGATGACAAGTTTTGGGGACGTCTACAGTTTTGGAATATTATTACTAGAGGTGATGACTGGTAAAAAGTCGACAGACGGCATGTTTATTGAAGGTCTTAGCCTTCATAAATTTGCTTACATGGCATTACCAGATCAGGTAATCGATGTTATTGATGGTGATGCAATTTTGTTGCAAATTTCCGAAGCGAATGCAAAGAGAGTGGAAGAATGTTTGGTTGCAACTATCAAGATTGGAGTATCATGCTCTGTGGATTCACCGCCACAACGAATGAAAATAGAAATTGTTGTCAATGAGTTGCAGCGTATTGTCGATGTGCTTCAAAATATATAAGGTATTCTGTTCTCCCATTTTATAAAATCTGATTTTACATGAGTTTGTGAAAAATCATCACTAAAATGGTTTTATTTTTCAAATCTTTTAGGTCTATCATCAAGCTTGTATTGTGAAGTTGTAGGAAACTGCAACAAGGAGCGGTGCATGTCGTAGTTAAATAAATGTTAAGTTGTTAAAGATGTTTGTAATTGTGGTTTAATTTTCTTGTTGCATAAGTGTACGAGACATAAGAGTACGTTTACATTCCTGGAGACGTATCATATGTATCAATTATGTTTGTAAGTGTGATTTCATTTCCATGAATCCAATTTGTGGTACTGAATTCTACTTAAGTTCTGCTTGGTGTTCGATTCCTTAATGAACAGCCTAATGTTATTCGTGTTCTGGTTTTGAGTAGTGTATGGTTCAATTTTATAGAAAGTTAACCTCATGTTTGGTATACTGTATTATTATTGCAAGTATACTGTATTTAAAATGTGTCAAAAATGACCAAAGTGGATTTCTGATACATAAATCAGCTAGAATATTTTGATGTATAGTTGAGAGTGTTGCCAAAGTTACTACTTAATGGAAGTTTAATTAACAAAAAAGGTGTAGTTATGGATTTTCCTAAAAATAAAGATAAAACTGAACTAGGTCAATTAAATTACAAAAAACGAGTCTTGTATCTACTTACTAATGAAATGTGGAAACATGTAACTTACAGTAATATGAAATGGGTTAAACATGAAACTGTACACCCACTCTTGTGAAACAAACCAAAGAACATCGAAAACTAAAATGGGTCAAATGGGTAGACTCAAAAAATATCTTTAACTGAACGTGTCATTATTTTGTTCCATTCCATTGGAGATTGAAGACCTCAAGATGTTGAACCATCTCGATTTACCTTATAATAATTTATCAGGTACCATTACTAGGCCTTGTTCAGTGCATTAGCCTTACAATGTTAAACCAACAAGGCAACCACTACAGTTTCTGAGATAATTTCAGCCATGAATGAATTTGTTGCTCTTCTTTTCCGAAATGAACATAGTATTGATTCAAATAAGGAAGATCCATTGACATTACAAATGAGTTGATACACGCCAACCTTATTAACTGCTAGAGCAGAAATGAAACTAAAACATACACCATAGACGTCAAGTATTGTTATCATCACTGCCTTTGAATAACTCGAGAAAAATAGATGGGGTTTGATGAAGTTGATGTCGTCTCCAATCTGCCTTTAGAATTGACGATCAGGCCATATGACGAATACATAATAAATCTTGACTTTATCCATCCAAGTACAAGCTCCAAATAACATTAATAACTAGCAATACACCACATTGACCACCTGCAGTCCTGCACAAACTAAAACAAACAATTTATCATTATTTTGAGCTTCATTGGTGATATCACTGAGCCCATTCCAGTAATTTGTTGATCATTCAAATGGAAGAAAATATTTACGTTGTTAAGAAACAAACTCTCGAATACAGAGGTCGCAATTTCTAGCATTTTACTTATAAATGGATCAATTTACGTTATGTTATATTTAATGGGTTCAACAGGCTGAAAGCATTCATTCATCATTATTTTTAAGCTAGTTTAAGGAAAGGACAGACCACGTTTGCAGGTCAACCTGTTCCAGTCCAGACTCAAATTACCAGTTTGACTTGTTTCCCAACCTGACTAGCTGCCCGTTATGGAACACCTCTAGTTTAGATCATGTGTTACCTGTAAGGCTCCCAAGCCTGCATTTCCAAGGGTCCACATCTACGGTGTGACTGATAAAGCATTAGCCAATGCTTTTCTACAATACAAAGAAATGGGAATACCAACGGGTTAGGATTGACGTGTCATATATATGGTTCACAATGTTAACGAGTCTGTCAAAAAAAAAAGCCAAACATATCAATAATGTTTTAAACACCAATGCCAAGGCTTATAATTTACACGAGAAAGAAATACAAGATAAGAAATAATCCTACCTTAGCCATGGCTGAAGTAATAACTTCTCGAATTGGGTCAGTTATACCACCAATGCCAAGGCTTATCATTTGTTCATCAATAAACTCAACTGCAAACATGAACTCAACTGCAAAAGCTTCACCAATAAACTGCTAGTTTGAGGTCATATGAACAAGGCTGGCAAGGATTCTATGTGGAATCAAGCTTTAAACCAACACTAATGGTGATGTTAGATCTGTTAACAAAAAGGACCAATAACCCGTAATTGAACATCAACAGTTGGAATTTTATGATTAAATGGATGTCAGAGAAACAATGCATACCTGGTTTTTGAAGATTTGATTTTCAAACCCAAGCCGTCAACTGGAAACATGTAAAAAGTTATTTAAGGGTTTATGTTTATGTGGTCTAGGTGAAAAGAAATAAGAAAGCAAAGTGAAAAAAAAGAAGGGGGAGAAATCCCGCTCAAAAGGGAATAGTTAAAACAAATAAAGCCGGGTTAGACCCCAGTTTTTTCATTTCATAACCGGGCTTTATGCCTTTGTTTTTTACGGACACCTTTATTGAGCCTTTTTTTCCTATTAACAGGGCTCTATTAGGGGGGCTTTATTTCAGATTTTGTAGTAGTGTGAGAAAAGAGTTTATGAGTCAAAGAATTTCAGTACCAAGGTACATAGCCATCTGACAAATATTCAAACCCAAACACTCCTTTAAAGATAACTGCTATTCAATAACCAGATATTTCCAAATCTAACCAGTTAATCGATCAAGGCAGATTATTCTAGCAGACAATGACATTTTACAGCCTGCAAGCCTTTTATCCATAACCATCCAAATGAGTGATCATTTAATTTGCTACCAAACAGGAAACTATCCATATGATTTTTACTAGCCAAAGACATCAGAAAACAATACAGTTGCCTATCCCAAACACACTGTATCAGAAGATAGAAAATCTTGTGAAGCAAAGGTTTTCAAAACCAAGATACATAGCCATCTGTTTAAACATTTATTCCAAACACCAGCTAGGCATATAACAACTTTTCTGGTCAACAAGGGAGGTGTGGTTAACAGGACCGTTAGTTAGGAAAAAGTAGCCCCCGTCCTAAAGAAACCACCCCTCACTCTTCACATAATCCCATTCATGTCAATATCCCATATCTTATAAGTTTGAATAACTGCTACTGATTTCTTAGCATTAAGGCTCATATGTTGCAACATCCGAGTACAAACTCAATAATAGGTATGGGCGAAACCCGATATATCATTCATACGCAAAATACAACTTTGATTGCCAGTTGCAGATACAAAATTTCAACATGTTAACAAGATTAAAAACATTATCTCAAACATCCAAGTTACCTCGAATGTGAGATAGAAGCATATCCAGAGATCGTTCTTCTTCGGTGATACTTTCGCAACATTAAAAACATCTCACAATTAGATCAAACCTAAGATAGGATATAAGTAGAGTGTACACCGGAAAAACTAATGAACCTTGCAACTTTTATAACCAAACTTGAAGATAAAGTCTTTAGATATGGATCTTATCTTGATGCGAAACAAGGCAACGTACATTATATTAGCTTCAATCATGCCTAAAAGATACTAAGACGTACTGTATATGGATAACCATATGCTTAACTTATCTAGTTATTCGATCATTATCGAAAAACCCCTTATTCCCCCAAATAACTAATAAGCACTTTGGCATAAGCTTGTAAGTTCTTTATACAAGCTTTCCCAAACACCCCCTGAATCCCATATTCTCATGACAGGTATCCCTCGCACAAACGCATGCTGCTTTGCACATGATAACTAGGGGAAAAAGAAATACATTCCAATGTATAACGCACTTTGACATAAGCTTACCCAAACACCTTCAATTAGCTTTGTAACTTTTACTATACCAAATAACTTATTAACCTCTTAAAATAAGCCTACACAGAGTAGTAGAACTCGGATCACAAAGTGATCAACCATTACTAGCTACAAGGCCAGTGACCAGGGCGAGTTGAGCAGAATCGGCCAAAAGATTCAATTTGGTCACAAGTTGGTCAACTCGGTGCTAACTCGTAAAAAAACTCGGCTTGATGTATTTTAACAAGTGTGTTAAAGTTTCTAAACATATACTTCTAGGGTCCATGAACATTTATATAGTGTCATACTCTTACACATAGCTTCAAAACTTATATATAAAAATTCCTATCTAAGACTATGAGTACTCCCAGCCTAGGCCGATAACTCACTACAAGCAAAACAACATACAGTATTTGCCTTCAATCATGCCCAAAAAATACTAGGGGGACGTTTAGGTAAGGTAAGAGTTAATAAAACTTATGCATTTTTGAAATACCCCAAACTAAAGGAATCAACTAATTAGCTTAATTATCCCCTCAAAAACACATAAGCCCTTTAAAATAAGAAAAAAATTCAATAAGCTTTTTTGCTTTATTAAAACACAATAAACTATTAAGCTCTGTAACTAAGTTCATCGAAACACCCCCTAAATCCCAATGATTCCCATGGCACCTATCTATCACACAAAATCAAATTGCTCTAAATAATTATGATTCAATAACAAGGCTACATACATAATATTGGCTTCAATCATGCCCAAAGGATACTAAGATGATGTAATGTATCAGGTTCACCTTATGCTTAAGTTATGCGTTTATTCATTATCGAAAAAACCCCTGTTCCCCAAATAACTAATAAGCACTTTGGCATAAGCTTGCCCAGCCTGTAAGTTCTCTATAAAAGGTCAACCAAACACCCCCTAAATCCCATATTCCCATGACACTTATCTCTCTCACAAACTCACGCTGCTCTACACATGATAATTAGGAAAAATACAAATGCATCTCAATGTATAAAGCACATTGACATGAGCTTACCCAAACACATTCGATAAGCTTTGTACCTTTTTTTTAATACCCAATAGCTTATTAACCTCTTAAAATAAGCCTACCCGGTGTTGCAAGCCACAAGGTCACTGACCAGGGTGAGTTGAGCAGAATTGGCCAAAAGATTCAATTTGGTCAAAACTTGATCAGCTCGGTGCTAATTCGTACAAAACTCGGTTTGAAGTGTTTTAACAACTGTGTTAATGTTTCCAAACATACTTTTTGGTTCTATGAAAAACTTGTACATAAAAATAATTTCAAAACTTGTACATAAAAATTCCAATACCCCCACGTACTCTCCGCCTAGGCCAATTAATCACTGTCACCTAGCGAGATTTGCAACTTAATTTAAGCTTTTTCAGAACCCAATAACCTATTAAGCTACTTAAAATAAGCTTACCCAAACACCCCCTAAATCCCGTATTACTATAACATATAATAGTCCAAAAAAAAAGGGAAATACATCATCCCAATGTAATAAACATAATTAAGTCCTCACCTAATAACGATTTCCAACATCACACACGCAATTAATCATCTTCAACTCCACCAATCTCTCATTTCTTCAAATTAGAGGGTTACCATTAACAATGGCTGAAGGCATGGCTTCCGACCTCGTCAAAGTTGTTTTACAGAAACTTGGCGAATGAAGACATTAACCGACCACCATTTTCATTCGTGTTTAGCCACTGTTGTGTGTTTACATAGATGTGAGTTTTTTGTTTTTTGTATATTTTTTGTGATATATGTGTGGATAATGTTTGTGATAAGGTTTTTTTTTGTTCTAATGTGAGGGAGCAGGTTATGATTTTGTGTTATGTGGTGTTTTAGATCTGGATTGGTGTGAGGGTTTTAGAAGAGTAAATTGCAAAAATACCAAATGCAGCGTTCGTCGTCTCATGGTTAATTAAGTCTGAAAAATCGTCCGGATTTGCAGACTCTTACGTTCTTTTGGTCCTCCATCATTGCAAAACCGTCCTTGTGGTTTGCCAAATTTCACCGTTGAAGGACCAAAGTGCAGCACGTAATGATGCAAAATAAGGGCGATATTTGCACTTATTGATTTACAAGGACGAAACATGCAATTTGACCAAACCACAAGGACGATTTTTGCAATTTACTCGTTTTTTTAGATCGAGAGTGATGTTGGATTTGTTTTTTTGTTTGTGTGAGTTTTTGGATAGGATCGTGATGGTTGATGCGCGTGTCCGTGGTGGTGGTGGCCTGTTAAAAGAGAGACACTTGAAAAAAGACCAAAATACCTATTTAAGTAATTAACTCTTTAATTCTAACTGGACACAAGTGGGCCCAATAAGATTAAACGGTCATATAGCCTAACATTGAAGGATTTCAACAAGTTTCGTTGGTTATATTAGTATTTTTGAGAATTCGTTACCTAACATTAGAAATTTCTGAAAGTTCATGGGTAATCAGTATAAGGTTGGCACGAAAAGCTTTCAAAGAAGGAATAAGAAAACCGGATTGGGTCTCTTTTATATTCACGGTTTTGAATTCTCAATTTATGATTGTGAAGAGGTAAATCTAAACTTCAATTGTTTAATCCTACACATATATATCCAGATCTTAAGCTTTTATTTTTTTTTCCTCGCGATATGTATATAGGATTTGTCTTGTGTCTATAAGATACTAAAAAACTTTTATTAAAAAAATTGTAACGAGTGAAGATATTTTTATATTCACACATCATATCAGTGTGAAGTTTGTGTTTTTACATTAAGGAGTTTGTGTCTTCACCCAAATAACTCTTATTTGTTTTTCTCTAGTTCATAATGATTGATTTACATATAATCGGAAAATTGAGAATAATTTGTGAAAAGTTACTTATGGATTAAATCTTGAGTTTATATGTATGCACATGATTTTGGTTAACTATCTACGGGTCTGTGAACTTGGCGATCCATCGCACTTTCTTATTAAGTCCCCGCGTCGCGGCACGCGGGCCAATATTTCCCGACCGTAGTAAAGCGCGCCACCACGGATCGTGGTCCGAATGCATGCCGCATGAACCTTCGTGGATTTCCAGCAAGACGTAATTTGCTTGTAGGGGCCAACACAGCGGAGCCATGGTTGCAGGAAGGAGCGTCGGTATAGTATGTGGTCCCGAAGTTCAAACTTCTGTGCCGTGCGCCGTATCCTGCGGGCTTCCTTCTGCTCCCAGGGTAATACTCCTTTGCTTATGAATTCCATTATCGGTGTCATCCACATAGGGCCTTCTTCCTCTATTACTGTGGATATTTCCATCTCTGAGATGGATTTGCTCTTCAATGTTTCCACCAACACTTGTTTTGACAGGTGTGCAAAGCTCGTCGATGCAATTTTGCTTAGTGCATCCGCCTTTCAATTTTCCCCTCTAGGAACCTGCTGGATGGTGAACCTGTCAAAGCCTTGGATTAGTGACTTGGTCTTGTTGAGGTCTTGAATCATTTTTCCTCTTTGGCCACGTATCGCCCAACACGTGGTTGGCTACTAGCCGGAATCTACATTCGCTTCCGTGTTACGACACCCATTCGAGTTGCAATGCGTGAGTCCGCGATCGTGGCTTCACACTGCCTCAATGTTTGTTGCCGTGAATTCAAAACGCAGCTGTAAGTGAATTCCATTCCTTCCGGATTTGTGAGGATGAGGCACGCCTCGACCCTCAACGCATGAAGATCCATCCGTAAACAAGATCCATGGATCTTGTAGTTCCTCCTGCGTGGTGCGGTGCATCATCGTGTCGGCTTTTCGATGATGAAATCGCTAGTATCGCCCTTTACTTCGGTTCGTGGTGCAGAGGAAATGTTGTACTCACCTAGCAACACACTCACTCGTAGTCGTCCGATGCGTCGGGTTTGGAGATGATTTGCTTGATCGGTTGGTCCGTGATTACTGCTATCGGGTGCGCTGAAGTACCGCACACCGTTTGGCGGCGAACACTAATGCCAGGACCAAATTTTCCATTGCGCTATAATTCATCTCCATCCTTTTGAGCGCTTTGCTTACAAAATAAGCAGCATTTGTATCAATTCCTATCCGTCAAGACAGTACGCTACGCGCCCACGGGTTGCGGATAAGTACATTATCAACTCTTCCCCCGGTGGGGTGCTACAAGTGTGGGGCGTTGCGGTGTTGTTTAAGCCGTGTGAAGGCTTCTTCCTCCGTGGTCCAAATAAAATCTCCCTTTTTATACACTTTCGAGTGTCTTGAGGAGAGGTAGTGACTTGTCTCACGACTTGGATAAGAATCTGTTTAGGCCACCGGTTTCCCATTGAGAGATTGGACTTCCTTCAACATGCGCGGTGAAGGAAGTTCGATGACGACTTTAGTTTTTTCGGACATGGTTTGATGCCATCGGGTTCTATCGGTATCCGAGAAACATGCCTTCAGAACGCCAAAAGTGCACTTTTGGGGTTTAGCTTCATGTTGATCTCTTTGAGTCTTCTAAATGTTTCCTATGTCGCGCACCAACTCATCCTCGTGATGACTCTTTATGACTAGGTCGTCGGCGTAAACCTTCAAGTCATGCCCAATTGTTTTTCAAATGCATTATCTACTAACCGATAGGTGGCGCTGCGTTCTTTAAGTCAAGGGCATTTGGTATAAGAAGAGACGCTTGGCTTGAATGAAAGGCCGTTTTTCCTCGTCCTCCTTAGCAACTGGATTTGGTGGTATCCTTTGTATGCATCGAGGAAGCACTGGTGGGTATCCACACAAAGATTCTACCTTCCGCCTATCTCCGTAGTGGGTAGCGATCTTGTGGACATGCCTTGTTGAGGTTTGTGAAGTCCACGCACATTCGCTGTGCACCGTCACTCTCCATTCTTGGGTTAGAAAGCCGGTCATGGTAGTAGACTCTTGCATGATTCCCGCCTACTAGCTTGTGACCTCTGCCAGATTGCTTATGCGCACTGGAGCCCCGCCGCTTCTTCGGGCGACAGTGAGTATCCTTGTCGGATTCTTAGCTTATATTACGTGATTGAACGTGGTACCCGGTCATGTGATTTGGCCCCATGCAAAAATGTCGAGTTCTTTTGCAATAGTGCCACACAACCGCTTTGCCGTTGTCCGACAGGCGATCCTCCGATTGATATTTCTGTTATGGGTAATCGGGATGAATGCAACCTTCGTGTTTGGAACTTTGGTCGCACTGCTCGGAATGGGCGCCGTCTCGCATGTAATCGTGTTACATTCTCTATGTGAGTGCAGTGGCGTTGTAGAGAGTAACAATACCACCTTCCACCGGGAATTTAAGCATCCCATGTGTTGTAGATTTGTGATCGCAGCATGGTCGATATCCCGGTCTTCCGATAATGTCATTGTATGGCGAAGGGATTTGATCACCATAAACTCCATCCGAAGTCGCGAGTGTTCTTTATTGCCCATCTTGACTAGTAAGCGTATTTGCCCATAGGCCATATCTTTCTCCGAGAGGATGAAGTCTTTACTTTAATGGTTAATTTTCTTTGAAAAGTGCTTGGCGGGAGCATGACTAAAGAGGAACCACCTATGTAAATGTTGAAGTTTTGCCGCTTGAAGCTTTGGACTTTAGCTTTTACAACACTTATGAATTTGGATATGGACACATGGCTTCTATAGTGTCAGGAGCTGATAAGTGTTTGAAAACTTGTGTGTAGTTATCTTCAGGTATTCATATGGGTTGAAGGGTTCAATTCTTAGAACACCCTGATTCTCAAATATTTGAACGTGTAATTACTAAGATGGAAATTCAATCCTCAGGACATTTTCATTTATGCACATGTTTTGCTTGATGTTTAGTTTTCATGCAAAGGAAGTGAACTAAATTTGGGGAGGATTGTTGGAAAATTTAGTGCACTTGTGGGATTAGTTCACACCTTGTAATGGGTTAAGAGGTACGGAGTGTACACCCATAAGGTCCATGAACACCCTGAATCTAATAGTGGTTTGTATTGGTAGTGCTTGGTGAAAATCTTGTTGTGGTTACCATCGATTATTAGTGTTTCCATCGAGCGGTGCTTCCATCGGATCGATGTTTCCACCGGTGATGTTTTCGAAATAGTGTTTACATCGAAGCGTTGGTGTTTCCACCGAGCGGTGTAATCACCGATAGCACTATCAATGTCCGATGATAGTCTCGCTTGTAACGGATTTGACTATTCAAGTGGCAGTTTAAACTGCATTATGACCACATTTAATTGGTCATGTAACCACTAACGGCTATAATGGGGATAATTATGAGGCTATTAATGGGCCGATTAATACTCATAATTCCATTGACTAGCTAAGAGTATTTTCCTATAAATAGGAGATCTGTTTTACAGATGAAGACATGATGAAAAAGGTGTGAAAACAATACAGAACACATAAACACTTATTAACGAAAGGGTTATAGAATTGTGCCTAATTATGTAACTGCATTTAGTCTTATCCCAAGTAGATATTCATGATACCCAGGCATTAGGGTCGAATAGTTTACTTTGGAAAGTGATCACACGATTCCAAGTGATATCCGGTAACCACCAAGTGGTATTTGTTACTACTGACCGTTTGTTTGTTTCTGCTGAAGAGTTGCACATTTCTGCTGAAGTTGATTATCTTACCCTGCTGCTGGGAGTTATACACCAACATATGTATCAACCATGTTTATGATCAAATGTGTCTATTTAAATGAGGAAGTCTGTTGGTTACATCACTGGATCCTTTCATGGGGGCAAAGTTTGTTTGTTTTATTACTGCAAGTACACTTTACTTTTGATTTTATTGGTATATCGTTAGGTCTTTGCGGTTAAAATGTTTTTATAAACAAAGTTCAAATAGATCTGACCCTTGACATCTTAGTGTATCTGCATAGTGAATATTGTTGATAGTTGTAGTCAGATTACACTAATTTAGCTAAATTCAGCTCTTGTAGTTTGTTTACTATTAGGCCCAGTACCTATTACTGTCTTTTTACCGAAAACGTGTGCAAAAAAGAAATGCTTCGACAACCCCATGCCAGAAATCTGGAGGGTGAAACTGGGGAACGTTCTTTTGCTTCTGAAGTAGTCAAAAATCTAAAATTTACTTGATTTTGAGTTCATGGACCCGCCACCTAAACATAACATTCTTAACTACATGTATCAACTATGGATATTGGAACAAGTGAAAGCTCTACGAAAGGCTCGGGATGTGAGTTATCAGTTACTCGACATCTTGAAAAAGCTCATGATCCGCTGACATCATGTGGGTCGAATTGGAACGTCATCGAAAAGCGATATGCTCGATTACTTCCATAACGCTGCAAAACGTAAAGGGATCATGATACATAAGTATTAGGAACCGGATGCCGTGCCATATGCACCGGACCTCATCTTTATGTTGCAACATCTTGGATGGTATGGCTGCTCTTTGAATAAATATTCGTAAGGGCGGAAAAATGGGCGGGTCTAGCGCTTGTGTAACGGGTCAAAACGAGAACATTTTCGTAAGGGTGGCAAAAGTAATGTTTTGGTTTTTGGAATAAAAAACTTATTAAGCTTTTAACTTTATTAATCTGATATTCATTTTAGCTTCATACTTCATAAGCTGAGAACAATTCATATGTTGAATCTGGACTGTCCTATAGTTTGAAATATTGCTTCATTTGGCCCAAATGGGCGCAAAAGGACTGGAAGATTAAATTTCTTTGTGCAATAACTTAATGGTTTTGTATAAAAAGGTAATTCGAGTTCATGCAAATTATATGACGTATGAGAAAGAACTGATATCGTGCACCAAAAAGGTTTGTACAGCATAATGCATGGAAACATGGATGGGTTAGGTAACGGGTCAAAACAGGATCAGGTTGAAACGTATCACTTTTAGTAGTGGTTGAAACTAGACACTAAAGCACACACAAACAAACGACACCTATTTAAGATAGGCAATTGACTTCAAATCATATTAATACAACCCTATTTGTTCAAGCAACTCAATGATAAGTATCTAATAAATAAGACGACACACAGTTGAAAAGGTACAACACCTTCTAAGAAGACTTAGCCCAGCAACTCACTGGGTGATACATGCATGTAAATGTAAAAAATCTCTTAAAGACCACAAATAGAGATTTTTATATGCTACAATATGACAACACAAATCACAAAACAAGGTAACTCAATAACCGCAGCAACAGGAAGACGAAGACGTGACGACGAAGACATGACTGACTTTCAAACCCATACTGAGCAACAGCTGGACAACTCTGGACCTTCTTAAACATGTCCTAGTACTCACTGGAACAGTAGATACATAAACACATATTAATAAAAAATAGACGGATGACCATGTGCTTCATTATAGCATAATTCACAGCAAGATCATAATCAAACGAGAAAGTAAATCGGTAAAGAAAGAAATTGACTAGAAAGTATTTCCGCTTTACATAACCTAATAAAAAATTCGACAAAAACAATACAAACCTGATCATTGTTTTCTTCTTCTGTAGGGAATTCTGGGATTCTAATGGTTTGTCTGCACCTTTCTGTCAGTTACATTTGGTCCTAAAAGGATAGTTTATGTTGTTACATTTGTCACACTTCCAACTCCCTTCTGGCATATCCGCTTCTGAAACAAAATACGATACATATATAAGATTCTAACTCAAACGTCACAAACAAGTAACCAAATATATATACATGAAGTACTTACTGGAACCTGGTTTAGGTGAGTTGCATTTCCTCATGTTACAGACTGTTCTGAAGGAGAACTTGACATTTCCACATTTTGGGCATTCCCAGTCATTTTCTCGTGCTCCTTCTGTAAGAAGCAAGTGAAACAATGAAAAACAGATTGTAAATTACAGTCATCTGCTAGTCTGTGTAGCAGTATATGAATAAGTTAGATATAACATACCTTTCTTTTGAGATGGCTCTTCTGGGAAAAATCCAGGCCGAGGTCCCAATAAAAATTCAAAAACCAAATGATCGATCAATATAGCAGCACATGTTTATATACATGTTGTTAACATAGGGAGTAGGTGAACGAATAATCAAATTTACTCGTTGCAATTAGGGGGTGTTTGTTGCGGCTTATATTGCCGGATTCTAGCTCATTTGGTTTTAGGCTTATATTTCATAAGCTCACTTTTTGTGGATTATTTTGAAACTTTTTGGCTTATATAAGCGACCTTATGAAACATAACCCTAAAACCAAATAAGTCATAAGCCGGCTATATAACCCCGAAACAAACAACCCCTTAGTTGATTGACATATCAAAATTCAGACATACCATGGCAGCCTGAGCAATAGGCAACCGCAAACCGAATTGTTCCATCAGCTGAGGTAAACCATACAACACACCTGCAAAAAAAGATGTAATTTCAGTTTCAGCAAGATGTCACATATATAGTAGCAGGTAGCGGTGTAACTCGGGTCGGGTTTGGGTAGGGTCAAACCGGGTCGAGGCTAAAAATAACATACCCGAACCCGACCCTATTTGAACTCGGGTTAGTTGGGTTCGGGTCCACTCGGGTCGGTGCTATTCGGGTTTGGGCCAACCCGAATATAAAGAAACCATATTATAAAATAAATAAAAAAAAACCCCGAGTTAGTCAAAAATATCTAACCCGATACCCAACCCTATTTAGCATCCGGGTTGACCCAAACAACCCGAATAAGATTATTGAACAAAATAAGTATCAAAATACCATAACTTCTAAACAACACACGGTAAACAATAAAAAGGCCAAAATCAACCCAAATAAAAACACATACTAGTTCCTATCATGGGCCCACCTGAATAAGCAAGTGTGGCAGAGAGTTGCAAAGGACAGGACGATAAGGGTTCCCTCCAGGCAGACGGCTGTTGTAGTTTAATGACAAGTGGAACCATCATAAGGAGGCATAAATGTTCCATTAAACGGAGATGCAGCATAAGGTGTTACACCTATATACATTGAAGAGGGTGCACCGGAACCAGCGTAAGGAGAAGACGAGGAGTAGCCTTGTGGGGTCGGCATTTGCCTTGGAGCAGATTTGTGTAAAACAAACATTTCGTTAAGACTAATTAATAAACGCCTAATTTCTCAAAGCCAAAAAACGATAGCTATTGCGATATGTGTAACTTACTGTGTTATATGATCAGCTGGTCTTAGCTGTGTACAGTTGTAACCCTGTGCTTCAAATAACTGTTTAAAACTTGATTTTGACTTTCAAGTTCGAACATGGCAGCCAATTTCGAGGGGGCAACTTCAACCAATACCTCAAAATATCAAAAAATTTACGCTGCGATTTTTTGGGTTGTGGGGGGCACTTGCCCACCGTGACCCCCTGGCTCCGCCTCTGTTTATTGGTCGCTATCTAAAGTCACAAGAAAAAAATTTTATGCACAACTATTTAAAGGCTTTAGAAAAAATGTAAAGCTTTCGGGTGTAATTTGGAGCTCAAACAAATAGAAACTAAACTGGGGCTAAATAAGGGGATGTATGTTTAAGTTTATTTTTTGGCTTATGAGCTTATTTGACTATGCTTATATCTCATACACCCATATTTTACGGCTTATTTACAGACTTGTGAACTTATTATGACTTATAAAGATGGAAGATAAGCTCATAAGCTAGAAAAAGACGGATTAAGATGAGGTTATGAGATATAAGTTTAACCAAATAAGATCATAAGCCAAAAATAAGATTAAACAACGACCCTAAGTTCAAAGTTTCACGAGTAACCTCCAATTAATATAATTGGCAAAACCCAACCATTTTGCTAACTTTAAGCATCTTTTAGCCCACATTGTGTTATGTGCCTGCCAATCACATGAAAACTAATGTAACACTGTTGCTAAATCTATAGTTGCATTGGTAGATATGTATAGACATGTTAACGGTTACTCAAAGAACAGCACACAAAATGCCCTTTTACTCCGGAATACATAAGGGAAATTTAGAAAACAATATCTGTTGATTCAAACAGAAGTCATTAACTAGTTAGGTGATACGAAAACGAATAATGACAAAACTTCCGTTTCGAAATTGACAGCAAAACTAAACCTAAAAGCTGTTTTATCCAATGACTAAAAATGTTTTCAGAGTTGATTATCATACTAATGACTAAAACTTATTATTTTATTCTAAACAACATGCCAAACAATTTTTGCATGTCAAAATCGAACGATAAATATTACGCAAGTATCATTTTCTAATGGACATTTCATCAAACACCTTTCGTGCACAACCTAAACCAGAGCTTCAAACCATAGCCGCACGTAACAGGCCTAATTCACCTCTCTATAACTAAAACTATAATATCACAAATCTCCATAGCTAACGCATAATTGAAGCAAACACAAAAATCAATGAATTGAGCTCAAAAGTATACCTGAGAGCATCACAAAATCAGCAACTACAGCTCACAGAACCGAATCTATTGAATCGTTAGGGTTTGTCTTTATGGACCGATGTATGTAACACTAATATGAGTAAAGATTAATAACCAAGAATTGGCAGGTACCTCAACACTAGCATCAACTATCAGAAATGACTAATTTGAAAGCGATAAACCATAACATTAAAAATGCAGATCAATTTCTATATATTAAAAGTGACACCCGTGGGAGAGATGTTAACAACTTAATGCATACAAACCCACACATATACGTTAGCTTAATTTGTATAAACACGCATACAAACACGAATCTTTATACAAACAAGCGCTGTAGATATCATCATTCTCTTCTAGAGACAAAACTAATGTTTAAAGTTGTAGCTGTAACATCTAAATTCATAATTACGTGTTATTTTAAAAAACCGAAATACACCTCATTTGAGCTCACAAAACGGGTATTAAACCAGGGTAGTTACACCGTCACTTATTGTCGAATACTAACTAGCCACAAACATCAAAAGCAATCTCAAATCAATATCCTAACAACTGACTCCTATATAGAAAAAGCATCCAAACTCAAAATCTCAAAAACAAAAAGTTAAACATCATAACTCAACAATCCAAGCTAAACCCAGTTCATATCCTAAATTCATACCACATTTTCTCAAAACACAAAAATTCACCCCCATTTACACACACAACATACAAATCCAACAAGAGTAGTTACATAGTTACACCGTCACTTATCTTCAAATACTAACAAGCAGTAAACATCAAAAGTAATCTTAAATCCATATTAAAACAATTCAAATCTTAAAAAAACGTTCATAGACTTAACAAAATCTCGAAAACCAAAACCAGAAAAGTCAATCAGTTAACAATTAAATCTCGTCAGAACATCAACAAATCTCACCATTATCTAAACAACATTTACAGCAAATCTAAAAATAAATTGTAGTTTTTTCTTGTACAAACAATCATAAGAACCTTTTCATCAAACATCTCATCAATACTCAAATGAGCTAATTTATGGGTTTTCAAGTATGCATACCTGTCAAGAACACGCATACTTAAAGAACCATAAATAGACTGTTTTACACATACTTTAATTAATCTTGGACTAAACTTGAAAAGGTTGAAAATTTATGTGAATTTAAGGTGGGGTATGGATGAAAGTTTGCAACTTTAAGCTATCCAAAACATACTATGGTCCTATAAACATATCATACATATAATTTCACAACTTGTACATAGAAATTACAACACCCCCATGTACTCCCCGCCTAGGCCAATTACTCGCTACCGCCTAGCGAGATTTGCAACTTTAATTTCAGATTTTTCAGAACCAAATAACCTATTAAGCTACTTTAAATAAGCTTACCTAAACACCCCCTAAATCCCATATTACTATAACACATAATAGTCTAAAACAAGGCAAATACGCCATCCCAATGTAATAAACGTAAGTCCTCACCTAATAACGATTTCCTCTCCAGTCTCCTCCGGCTCGAACGTGTCCGTCATCTTATCAACACCTAACAACAAACAAAAACCTCAATGCAGAATAAAGATGAGCTTATGAGATCTAAGCCGAAGCAAATAAGATCATAAGCCCAATTAGTCCAGATTTCTAATCAAACATCCGGATGTTTATATTAATAAATTATCACAATCAATTTATAATAATCAAATTACACAATTTTTTGCAAGAAATAGAACGTACCATAGGTGGTTTTGGTGTGAAATGATACAATGGTGGTTTTGGTGTGAAATGATACAATGAAATGAAAATAATAACAATAAGAGCACTCCCACCAATAACACCATAACACCAATAACACCGTCGCGTCGGCGCACATCGACTTTAACATTTAACATTAACATCCCAAAAACACCCACAACAATAAATCCTAATAACACTATAACACCACTAATATTTCATATTTTCAATTTCAACCCTAAACTAAATCAAACACTTCATTTTTAAACTAAAACAAACATTTCATTAAAACTTAAAACATATTACAACACGAGACTAAAAAAATACAACGAAATAAAAAATACAACGAAATAAAAAAAACCATACAACGAAATAAAACGTTACAACAAATTAAAGGAAATAGCGAGAATACAATCTCTCGACGAGGTTTCAAGTTATATTTTGCAATGATTCGATCTTTTTCGTCATTGATCCATCGCACGACCATTGGATCTTGCCCGCAAGATGGCGTCATCAAAACTTTATTTCTTCCAACGGGTTATTGTCGATCTTTTTCTGCGCCCGACACGCCGCTTCGGAGACTTCTTGTTTCATACGAAACTCGTTTGCCATAGTTTCGGTGAAATAAGCGCGACGAGCTCGTTCCTCGATGCTTGTTCCCCGATTACTTGTTGTAGTCTCGGATCTTGGTTTCTTGGTAGCACGTTTCTTTCTCATGGGCGAGGTTGTTCATCTTGACCAAACAAATCCTCGTTTGTTTGGCTTGGGACTTCAGCGGTTAAATCGACCGGTTCGGCGTGTTCCATTTCTTATAATGACGAAAACCTCCCAGCGTCTTGAGGCCAAAAGTCGATCCCTTGGTTTCCTCACGATACCATTGCTTTGCCGTTGCATCACATCCACTCACTTTCCCGCTTCGTTGATCCGTTTCAACGTTTGTAATGAGAGTTGAACTTTGTGCATATGCCGTTCAAAGTTTTCCACTGCTTGACAACATGTCCTTGTTGCGCCGTTGAAAGTTGTTTTATTGAACTCATTTCGCACCCGATACCAAACGTATCCACGGGTTGGCACTTTCCAACTTTCGGATCCTCCGAAACGACTATGTAACATATTGCAAGTAATGCTTCTCTGCACGGAGTCCAACGCGAGTGAACAACAACTGCCTCCCTAAAATTTTACACTTTCTACCCTTAAACCTTTTTTAGTAGCCGTTTAAGGGTAGAAAGTGTAAAATTTTTGAATTTTTTTTTTCGCCTCCCCTATAACGCCCGTTGCCAAAGCAACGCGGGCTTCCTTTCTTCTCTTTAACGCCGAGGTCACAACAAGGATAACGGCCATAACGCCGTTATTTGTGCTATAACGCCGTTATGGCGTTACTATTGGGAGTGCTCTAATGGATTGGAAATGTGGGGTGGAATTGGATGGTCAAGATTAATTAGTTAGATAGGGAAAAAAAAAATACATTATATTAGAAGTGAAAAAAAAAATGAAAATGGGGTTCTCAATTGTTTGGTGATTCGCAAATATGATGCCAATTTTGCCACATGTCATATTTTTATTGGTAGCTTCAAATTTGTTACCCAACCTTTTTCTTTTTTTTTTTCTTTTTTTTTCCATGTATTTACTATTTTGTATTATGTTTAAAATATATCAAAGTTTATAGTTTTTTAATTTTTTATTCAATTGTGGAAGAAAATTCATTTTTTTTTGGATGAGGGTGGGGGGGCTTGTGTTAAAATGTTTTACATTCAAGTTTTTCTTTTTTCTTTTTTTGTTTTTCTTTTAATGTTTAATTTATAATTTTTTAAATATATTGTATTGCATTTTTGTTTAAATAAATAAATTTGGTTTATTTGGAAATTTGAATAAAAAAAATAAGGTTGCAAGTGGTTGGTTCCAAATGATTAAATTGAGGTTTGTTGTGAGTGGGGGGTTTAGTTGTGGAGGTTTGTTATAGTGATGTTAGGGGTGAGCAAACGACCCGAACGGATCGGACCAACCGGCGGACCGATCGAGACTGGACCGGAACGAACCGGACCGACCACATTCGGTCCGGTCATCGGTCTAGGCTTTTTGGCTAATTCGGTCCTAGGTCTTGGTGGTCCGGTCCGGGACCGATGCTCACCCCTAAGTGATGTGGAGGTGATGTGGAACCCGTAGGCTCCGAATGAAGAGGGTTTGCTTGTTATGACACCTATAGCTCTTATGTGTCAAAAATATTTAAAAAAAAAATAAAAATAAAAAATAAATAAATAAATAATAAAAGACGGTGTTTTATAAACTTCGAGGGTCAAAAAGCAATCCCCTTTTTATCCACACAACAACCATATTGCAAAAATATCAAATTAGGTGTAATAGTTTTCAATAGTTTCAAAATTAGATGAAGAAGAATGATATGAAGTTATTGGTTGTTGTTTTACATTTCAGTAGAATCAAATTCCCTTTATTCTAATAAGGTATATAAATAAATTTTTATAAATAATTAGTGTTTTACAGTTTATATAATGGATATGGGTTTGTTTTTAAAATTGTGATTGTTCATATAGGGGTTAATTTGACACGCATGGTTTACTGGCTTGGTTAATTATTTGTGGTTTTGGATAGGTTTGAAAAAAGGTGGATAGAGAAAATGATTGATTGATTTAGATTAATTTTGTTTTAAAATTCAAATTATATATTAAAATTGAAATTAATAATTTTAATTATAAAATAAATATATGATAATGAGTTGGGACCACTAAAGAGAGTAGAAGACAAGGAAAAAAAAAAAAAAAAAAAGGTCACCTTATTTGAGTGGAATGGATCTATGTGTATCGATTTAAATTTTTATTCCATTGTGTTTGGCCGATGAACCAAAGAACAATATACATCATTCATTTCATTTTTTCATTCTACACCCCTCAAGCAAACGATCCATAAATCATAATTTAAACCTACTTATAAACCAAATTACCCACATAATAAAAGGTGGAAGTTGATTTAATTAAATGATCCACAACAAGAGCATAATAAGTGTAAAAAAAAAAAAAAAAAAAAAAAAAAAAAAAGACCATTGTTTTATAAAACTTCAAGGGTCAAAAGGCAATCCTTTTTAATCCACAAAATCAAGCACGTGATTGATTAATAAAAAGTGAAAATTGATTTGATTTTGGTCATCGTTTGTTAAATTTCATGTATAGAAAAAATCACAAAAAGCATATAAATGTGTTTTTAAAATAAGTCAACTTAAAAATAAACTTTTTGTCATACGCTTATAGAAGCTTTTATAAGCTATAAAGATCAATAAGCCCAAACATATATAAAAGGGCTTATAGGGGTTATAACTAGTTAAATTACTTATATACTTTTTAAAATATAATAAATTATCACGTAAAAGTGAAACTATATATGTAAATTTAGTTTGATAAATTTTTATTCAATTTTACATTAATAAACTTTACTACATTTAATTCAGCTTATATAAACTCGACCTCCTACTCTAGCCCTAGCTCATTCCAAGTTCCAACACACCTTATGTGTCTAAAAACAAAATTACAAAAAAAGCGAACATTGACTTCAAGGGTCAAAAGACAAACTTCAGAGGTTGTTTCGATTAATTAAAGATATCAAAATGAATGATATGAAGTTGTTGGTGTTGTTTTACGTTTCAGTTGAATGAAATACCCTTCATTCTAATAAGGTATATGAATAATTAGTGTTTTACAATTTATATAATATATAGGTTTGTTTTTAAAATTGTGATTGTTCATATGGGGGTGTTTGATTTTTGTTAGTTTAGTTGATAAAATAAGGTGTTCATTAGTGGTTTATACATGTATGCACATCAACTGTTTGTTTTTATGCCTCAATGAAAAATATTGTTTGGGGTTAGTGGCCAAACTTTTTTTTGTCGTAATTCTGTTACGCGCGTAAGGACAATTCACTACTTCTATAGAAGTATGCTGCAAGTGTTAGGTATTGTATTTGATTTTATAGATTAAATAGGCTATAAGGATAGTCGGTAAGTTAACTTCAATTGCCCTCATTGGTTTCTGCTGGCCTTATGGACCTGTAAGAATCCCTTTAATTATATAAATCACCATTGAATATTTAAAATCGTTATGCAACGCGGTATGTTTTATGTTTTATGTTTGCCACTTATCATTAGTTTACGTTACAAGCTTAAGATTTGAGGTTCCTAATTACTTTTTGAATGTATATAAGCATGTTAAGACAGGGTCCTTATTTCTGAATGATATCCGTAAGTTATGAAATCATAAGTTATGAAATCATAATATTGCATATATTTATTTATGTATTTCAGGTGGCAGTGACCACCCCTTTCAATAGCATGTCCTTAAGGTTGATAGCAAGGTGCGTTTTAGACATATAATATGATATACTTCAGAATGTGCATTATTGGCCACTATTTCTTCATATATATTAAACCTGCTATAAATTTTGAATGATACATTTTAGCACTTTTGTAGGTATGTATTGTTGACCTAATATGCTTGCCTTATCTTCTCTTTGGGTCAAATGTATCAACATTTGAAAAAAGGTTTTAGAAGCTTGCAGAATTGGCACAATAGTCTATCTCTATTAATACATAAACATTTGTTTTACGTTACCCAAAGAAAAAGTATATCTATGTTACTATATAAACATAACCCCAAATTGACCCATTCCTAATTAAATGGGTCATAGATGCTACATTAATTATGTATATAGAAGATGTGGTATTTAAAGCACTTAAATCATATAAGAATCATTGTTATGTAGGTATTTGATCGACTATCAGTATTCTTAAGTAAAACCATTTGTTTGAAATTAGCCCCAGAATGTTTAGAAGATGGGTCATGGAATTGAAATATTAAGTGCACCCCATATACATGAGCATACTTTCTTTGTATGCTGAAAAGAATGAATGATAATTTGTTGTCGTGGAAGGACTTATTGGAGTAGGAAGTATGAACGACCAACGAACCTCCAAGATCTGCAACTTAAGAATGCAGCTTATCTCCACACTATACTCCAAGCAACAGAAGGTTCGCCTTGAAATATGTTCAAGGTATGGCTTTTGTCTTTATGTTCTTTAGTTATTCACCAATTTTAGTTAAGATTCTAATGGGTAGCAAAGGTTGGGGTAGAATTTTAACCAAAAAATTCGAAGGGATTTTGCGGCGATATGTTGGCAAGTTACTTCTCATAATCTAATGAAAACCACATTTGAGTGAACTTGAGTGGCTTCACTTATGTGTGGGCTTAATTTGACACGTATGGTTACTGGCTTGGTTAATTATTTGTGGTTTTGGAAAGGGTTAGTTCTGTTTGGACCTTTTTAGGTTGAACAAATGACGTTTGAAGGACAGATAATGCAATTTAACAGTCAACCTCTAAGCGTGGATTTAGCAACCAGCACTAATGTTATTTCCAACGAATCAATAGCATCTTATTGACTATCAAACGAGTCATTGGTTTAACATCGAAGTTGTGAACATATTTTGTCATTTTTCCTTGATTTTTATACTGCATGTAATTTAGTACGTATTCTAATCATCCGAACTGCTCCGTTTTGAATGAATGTTTAATGTTTACCCATTTTACAGGCTAAAGGTAAAAATAACCTGAATCGAACAACTTTCTTGATGGCATACCTTTAGTTTATACTAACTTTGTCCATGTTCAAATGGAAGGAAAAGCTAAGCGTGATGATTTTATGTTGTAAGTATTTGTGTTGCGTTAAAGTATTTGTTTGTTGTACAGTCACATTCGCATTTAGGTTTTTCAGTTATTATCCATTATCGGATTATTATGGGATACTTGGTGTGAACCCATTAGCAGATGTTGATACTGTGAAGAAACATTATAGAAAACTAGCTTTTTCACTTCATCCCGATAAGAACAAGTCTATAGGTGTAGAAGGGTATTTCAGCTCGTTTCTCAAGCATGGAATCTGTTATCAGATAAAGATAAAAGATCGGTGTATGATCATAAAAGGCATGCTCAGTTTTGAAGCAGAGGGTTCCTCAGAACGTGTTTTCACGAGTGCATATACCTCCAACTCAGAACGGTTTTCACAATGTCACGAAGAGTACAGCTGGTGCAGATGCCCAGACAAAGGTTACACTTACAACTTCTCAAAAGAAGGATAAAACTACTACTCAGAAGAAGAAAAAAACGAAGAGTCAAAAGGATGAGACTAATGGGATTACCAAGACGGTTTCCACTTCTGCTCCTTCATCCTCCAATGAACAGATAGCTCCTGAGACGTCAAAGGTCAAAGGTTCTCGAAAAAAGAATAAAGTTAACGGGACTACCAAGACGGGTCCCGCTTTTGCTCCTGCATCGTCAAATGAACAGATAGCGCCTGAGACGACGCCTGGGCCTTGTTTAACAGAGGTTAAAACTTCTCAAGAAAAGGATAAAGTTAATGGGACGACCAAGACGGGTCCCACTTCTATTCCTTTACCGGTTACTAAGCAGATGAAGACTAAGACGTTTTGGACTGTATGCATGAGATGCAAATTGCAGTATGAATTCTTGAGAAAGTATTTAAACCGAAATATGTTATGCCCCACTTGTTATGGACCGTTTCACGCGACTGAGATTCCACCACCAAATATCAGTGCTTCTTCAGAAGTTGCGGGAATTTCACAAGGAACGGGGAATAACATTTTAGCCCCAGAAACGTGTAAGATAACGGGTATTGAGGCTGGTAATGGTACAAGCTCCAAGCGGGGTCCACTGAAATGGGATCGAGAAGAAGTCTATAGGTGCAGAAGGGGCATTCCAGCTCGTTTCTCAAGCATGGAATCTGTTATCCGATAAAGACAAAAGATTGGCATATGATCATAAAAGGCATGCTCAGTTTTTGAAGCAGAGGGTTCCTCAGAACGTGTTTTCACGTGTGCATATACCTCCAACTCAGAACGGTTTTCACAATCTCACGAAGAGTGCAGCTACCCGGACAGCTGGTGCAGATGCGCAGGCAAAGGTTACAACTTCTCAAAAAAAGGATAAAACTACTACTCAGACTAACAAAAAAACGAATAGTCAAAAGGATGAGATTAATGGGACTGTCAAGACGGTTCCCACTTCTGTTCCTTCATCCT
Source organism: Chrysanthemum lavandulifolium (assembly GCA_022545495.1). NCBI lineage: Eukaryota > Viridiplantae > Streptophyta > Magnoliopsida > Asterales > Asteraceae > Chrysanthemum > Chrysanthemum lavandulifolium. The sequence goes on from CM040241.1 coordinate 4,162,793, forward strand.
CCAATGAACAGATAGCTCTTGAGAAGTCAAAGGTTCTCGAAAAAAGAATAAAGTTAACGGGACTACCAAGACGGGTCCCACTTCTGCTCCTGCATCGTCCAATGAACAGATAGCGCCTGAGACGATGCCCGGTAACAGAGGTTAAAACTTCTCAAGAAAAGGATAAAGTTAATGGGACGACCAAGACGGGTCTCACTTCTATTCCTTTACTGGTTACTAAACAGATGAAGATTAAGACGTTTTGGACCGTATGCATGAGATGCAGATTGCAGTATGAATTCTTGAGAAAGTATTTAAACCGAAATATGTTATGTCCCACTTGTTATGGACTGTTTCACGCGACTGAGACCACCAAATATCAATGCTTCTTCAGAAGTTGCGGGAATTTCACAAGGAATGGGAAATAACATTTCAGCCCCAGAAACGTGTAAGATAACGGGTATCGAGGCTGGTAATGGTACAAGCTCCCAGCGGGGTCCACTAAAAAGGGATCGAGAAGAAGCCCAACTAGACACTAATATAGAGGAAGCTTTGAGATATAAGATCGCTAAAAAAGAAGCTAAACCGCATCTAAGAAAGTCAAATCTGTTAAAACAAAGCAAGACATTAAGGGGTTTGATGGAATTAAGGAAACAGGGCCTATCAAGAATCACCTTATAAAGAAGGCGACTGCGGAAATAAAGAAAAAACTGTAAGAATGGAGTTCAGAGGCCGTAAAAGTTGCTGAAATGGCAAACGGCTACTCAAAGAGTAACAAGTCTGACGTCCCAGATCCAGATTTTCATGATTTCGATTTAGAAAGAAGCAAAAAGTGTTTCAAAGAAGGTCAACTCTGGGCTGCTTATGATGATCGTGACGGGATGCCTCGGAACTATGCCATAGTTCACAAAGTAATTTCTTTGAATCCGTTTAAGATGAAAGTTTGTTGGCTTAGCTCAAAACCTAACAAGAAACCACTTCCTTTTCCCGGGCTCCTGGAAGCATTCAGTGAGTTCCTGGAAGCATTCACCTAACTATTTCTCACACAAAGCTAGCTTTACAAAGCAGAGAAACGGTAACATTCGTTGTTTTCCCTAAAAAGGGAAGTGTTTGTGCTCTGTACAAATACAATTACACACCGGATACGATCAAACATACTTACGAACTTGTGGAAGTTGACGAGTCCGGTGAAGAAACAGGCGTTACCGTCACACCACTAGTCAAAGTTGCGGAGTTTAGAATAGTGTTTCACTGACATCTCGACAACAAAGAAACAAAAGTTATCCTGGAAAAATACTTTCTTAAAATATCGCATCATATACCTTCATACTTGCACACGGGTCAAGAATCTGCAAACGCTCCAAAGGGTTGTCTAGACCTCGACCCTGGAACTATTCCTCCCGAGTTTCTTCATGTTTTAGCAGATGTTAAGGAAGCCGATACAATGGATGTCGACAATGGTCCAAGTACTGATGGTGTTTGTTCCATTTAGGTACAACATTCCTGAACTTGGGAGTTTGGTTTTTTGGGTTGTTGGATGGGGAAATAGGTAACATGTAGTGTGCATTATGCAGTTGTAACTTGTGCTTAATAGGGTTGTACAACTCAGTTTTTGTTAGATGCTGCTGTAATATCGTGACTTTATTTAGAAATGTTTCTTTTGTACTTTTGGAATCCAAACATTGGCAGTTAAATCAAATGGTTTTAAAACTTCAAAATGTCTTTCGTCTTCCGGCTAGGATATGTCCAGCCCACGATCTACAAAACAACCACTTCCCTCCAAAATTAATACCAAACCGACCCATATCACTACGATATCTTGTCTTGAATTTTTAAACATCAAAAAAATATTTCCCTCTCAAATTACCTTCAAAACACCACAATTAAACGTCGCAAAACTCTTTACAGGGTCTATAAATTCCTTTTCTGAATTAGGCCACTGAAACCTTGATATTGAGCTGGTCCAAACACCATTCATTCTATGATCTGCCAAACGCTCTTCAAAGTAACCAAATTGAAATCCAGCCATCTTAACAGGATATTTACCAGCAAAGAATTAACCAAAACCCCAATCCAAAGACAAGCAGCCACCAAACCCCAATATCATTCCTTATAACATCATTTTTGACCTTCCAAACATAAGTACCACCAACCAGCTAAGTGCCAAGACCAAAAAGAAGGTAACCAACAAATTCCAAAATTACTACATCCAAGACAACCGGCAGATTTCTATCGTATTATTATTTCAAAACTAAAACATCAAATATCTAAAGAGCAACAAATAGTTACTATTGAAAACACTCATATACATATTTCAGTAAAACCTTCTTATTTTCACCCATCATGTATGTTTACACCACTGAAGTTAAAGTGTCCACATAAAATAGTTTAATCATTTTAGAAAGTCCAACTTTTCATGTGTTGTTGCTCAAGGTTTAACCTGGAAGTTAATCTTATATAACCAAAACTTTTTATGTGTTATTAAGCCGATAAGGAATTTGTGCACAAAACATAACTGGTACGTGTAATGTGCACAAAACATTATGGCTCTATCATAGTTATATGGTTTTCTGATTTGTGGATCATTATCAATTCATCATCACAGGTCGAAAGAAAGGCAAGTGTTTGGCGTTGAAAATTGGGTGGTTATCTAAATAAATTTTCATTTTGATATAAACTTTTGAAAATGGGTACATTTTTATTAGGTTCCATATCACATGGTTCAAATTGGCAATTTTTCCGTTTTTTGGTATTTATGATTTAAGAAACAGCTGCTGAATTTTAGCTATTTTAATTTAGATACAAAGCCACCATTTCTAGCGGGAGGATTGTGTTTACAAAACAAGCATAATCCATAATGCTTTTAAAGGATGACTTGATCGATATGGCTAAGATTTCAAGAAAGGTTCCAACCTTGTTCGTGAAGTTCATGAAAAACGAAGTATGTGTAAATCACGTCAGTGGTTTTGGGAACTTTCTTGTTCAAAGCTTGGTAATATCCTTGGTGTGGAGAAGTCTGTAGAGCAGATTGGTGCTGATACGGCAGTAGTTGGTGAAGATGGCGAAGTTGATTTCAAAGGAGATGCAAAATTTGGCCAACACATGAAAACGGGTGAGTACCTCCCACTATTTTCCGTGCGAAATGACTTGCAGCTATTTAATTACGTGTAACCCCAAAAACCTGAATATTCTTCTGTCAAGAGTAAATATGTGGAATGTTTAAGCAATATGTGGGATTGTATAAAAAGGAATATCAATATAGTATACACTATACATTCCGACCACGACTACTATATGTTGGTTAACAGTTGCGTCTTAATTTGATCTGTAAAATTTGTAATATATTATTGTTGCAGTAATTGCACAAAGATGGGTATACGAAAAATAGGATGGTTGGTTGTACTCAACTAAGACGTGTGCAGCAGTGAGTGTTGCCAAAAGAGTCGCTGAAGAGATGGAAACGGAGCTTGGAGATTTGGGCGGCTATGCTATTCGTTTTGAACACATCACTGGACATAATACTAAGTCAGACTTAAAAATGCTAACTTTATAATTGCAGAATACTATTAACTGTAAAAGGTATAAAAGTGTTTACATTGACTATATGACAGATGGTGTCCTTCTGTGTGAAACGTTGAAAGATGCAAATCTTGACAACTATAAGTAAACTTTTCTTTAAAACTGCTAATATAAGTAAGCTTTTATTTAAAGCTGCTAACCAATGGGCAGGTCGAGCAGGTAGGTCTGGGCCCGGTACTTGTTATCGTCTTTTTACAGAAGATGCGTACTCTTGCTCAGGAACGTACTCTTGCTTCTAAATTTGTCAAAAATCGACTCCATGTCATATCAACTATGGATATCTGGAGCATTGAACAACACAAGGAATCTGACTAATGTTGGGCTAAAAATGAGCGTTGGACCCACATCTGGCTAAAATGCTGTTCATGGGTGAAGAATTTAACTGTGTAAACGAAGTTTTGGCGATTGTATCTATACATTCAGTCCTGTCTGTATTCTTTAGTCAAAAAGACCGGGCAGAAGAAAGCGATGCTGCACATGCAAGGTTTTTCGTGCCTGAATCCGATCATTTGACCTTACTCAACATCTACAAATAATGGAAAGCTAACAAATACCCTGGAGACTAGTGTAACACTCATTACTTAAAAGTGAAAGCTCTAAGAAAGGCTCGGGAAGTGGGTAAAATTGGGACGTCATCAGAAAGAAATTTGCTCAGCTTATTTCCATAACGCTGCAAAACCTAAAGGACTTAGGGAATACATATACGCTAATGTTATATTCTTTGACCTATAGTTTCATAAATTCGACTTTTCTTAAATCTTTTATTGAGAAAGCTTTAGGCTTTCTCCTCTTTTGATAGGAAGCAAAAAGCGTATCGAGCAGTGTATGATTCATTTTCATAAAAAGTTGATTCAGTTTCATAAAAAGTTAAAGTTTTCATGTTAACAATGAAAGAGGATTCTCGCTGGTAATTCATACAATGGAATATATTGTATGAATGTTGTCATAAATTATGATTATTAAATGTATAAGAAGATTTACATGTTGTTTTTTAAATTCAACAAAACACAATCTATAAATTTGTAATTTTTTAGTTTGTGGTTCGAGAAAAAGTAAGATCAGATCGGATTAAATCTTAAGATCCTATTGTAAAGATCGGGATCTTATAAGATATTAAGCTTTCAAAGATCCTATGTAAGATCCGGATTGTTTTTACTTTGTAGTATCGTGAAATCGTAAGATCCTAAGATAAGGATCGGGATCCTAACAACCATGCTGCAAATATAACCATACTTAAACACGGTTAAAAATGAGAGCAAGAGAAGATTTCTAATAACATCAGTAATTAAAGGGTAAGTTTCTTTCATTGTTTAATAAGCGAGAGTTGATTCATACAACTCCTGCCTAGTACAGTTGGTTAGGAGGCAGTGGCGGAGCTAGAAAAAATTTTGTGGAGGGTCGAAACAAAAATGTTTCCGAAAAAACATTGAATGGGAGGGCCGAGATAATTTTTTTTTAACACATGAAATCTCGAAAAAAATACATTAACGGGCTTAGGCCTAGGGGCCGTGACCCTTCCCGATCCTCATATAGCTCTGCCCTTGTCAGGAGGTGTTACTACATGCGAGAGGTCTCAGGTTCGAGTCTCTCCGTGGAGGGTTTCAAATAATTAGGTGGTGGGACAACGCGAAAAAAGGCCACGCCAAGATAGCCCAACGGGTTTTCCTCCTGGCCAGTGGGATCTATGGTGATTCTGCCCTATAGATGCCTCGATTAGTACTGTGTAATCGAATCTCAAACTATAGTATCATACTAACTCGCCGTAAAAAAAAATATAATAAAAAAATCCAGCAAGCTATATTTGTTTATAAGATGGAATATATGAATGTGCTCGTAATTATAAAATGCAACATTTTTAAGTTTAAATATAACAATTGTCTATAAGATGAAATATATGAATGTGCTTGTAATAAAATGCAACATTTTTAGGTTAAATTTAATAATTGCTATAAGACGGAATATATGAATGTGTTCGTAATTATGAGATGCAGCATTTTTAAGGTTAAATATAATAATTGTTTATAAGATGGAATATATGAATGTGCACATAATTATAAAATGTAACATTTTTAAGGTTAAATACAATAATTGCTATAAGATATAAGATGGAATGCATGAATGTGCTCGTAATTATAAAATACAACATTTTTAAGGTTAAATATAATAATGGTCTATAAGATGGAATATATGAATGTGCTTGTAATAAAATGCAACCTTTTTAGGTTAAATATAATAATTGCTATAAGATGGAACATATGAATGTGCTCGTAATTATAAAATGCAACATTTTTAAGTTTAAATATAATAATTGTCTATAAGATGGAATATATGAATGTGTTTGTAATAAAATGCAACATTTTTAGGTTAAATTTAATAATTGCTATAAGATGGAATATATGAATGTGTTCGTATGTAATTATAAAATGCAGCATCTTTAAGGTTAAATATAATAACTGGTTATCAGATAGAATACATGAATGTGCTCATAATTATAAAATGCAATATTTTTAAGGTTAAATATAATAATTGTTTATAAGATGGAATATATGAATGTGCTCGTAATTATAAAATGAAACAATTTTAAAGTTAAATACAATAATTGCTATAAGATGAAATATATGAATGTGCTCCTAATTATAAAATGCAACAATTTTAAGGTTAAATACAATAATTGTCTATAAGATGGAATATATGAATGTGCTTGTAATAAAATGCAACATTTTTTAGGTTAAATATAATAATTGCTATGAGTAAGGATCAAATGAGAAATAAATTTAGAATGAGAAGTAATCACAACCGCACATTTCAGATGCACTTACAAAATAAGATGCATCTCCTATGAAATTCTCCTTCTTCATTTAAAATATGTGGCTACAAACATTTCTCATTCTTCTTATTTTATTTTCTCTTATTAGTGGATCCATTCCCTAATTGCTATAAGATGGAATATATGAATGTGTTCGTAATTATGAGATGCACCATTTTTAAGGTTAAATCTGATAAATGTTTATAAGATGGAATATATGAATGTGCACATAATTATAAAATGTAACATTTTTAAGGTTAAATACAATAATTGCTATAAGATGGAATATATGAATGTAATTCTATAATGCAACATTCTTGTTTGAACAAGAGAAAATGATAGTAGTACAAATTGAGCTATTTTGTGAAGTATTTCATTGAGACATTTTATCAAACAGTTTATGTGCATATTACAACTGACTTGTTTGAACAAGAGAAAATCAGACTGACTCGCAATCTCGCATAGATTTGACCTAAAATGCAACAAGAACAACAATACCCACTCCATAAAAAACATGAACACAAACCAGATAACATAACCCACCTTCTAGTTTAACAAAAAACCAACCTAAATGTGTTAAATTTAGTAAGACATGACCTGATTGGTTTTAATCAAACACAAAACAAAACAACTTAATTACATGAACTGATCTGATCGGTTGGAAGGTGCTCGTAAGCTTCTTTGTTGTTTCTTCCATTGTTTAATAGGGGCTGCTACTATAGGATGGAATATATGAATGTGCTCCTAATTATAAAATGCAGCATTTTTAACGTTAAATAATTGCTGCCAGAAATTCTGTCCCTTAAATTATAATTGATGCTATAATTTACAATTTACAAGTTGCATCCATGCATCTTTTACTAGAACTTTCGTTATTAGTTAATATTTTGATTTGTCCTATAAAATCCTATACTTGTTCTTCTAATTTTAAGTAAAATTTTAAAAATGAAGTCACCACAAGCAATAAATTACTTATCATCTTCCTCTCTTATTTCTTTTCTTTTTCACAGTCTCGCGATAACATGTCTCACTTCCGCCACCGTCTCTGCTTCCCATGGCGGTAATGAGACTGATTATCTCGCGTTGTTGTCATTTAAATCAAAGATCACCCATGATCCATACAATGTTCTAACCTCGTGGAACCATTCCTTTCATTTCTGTGACTGGAGTGGTATTTCATGTGGAAAGCGACACATACGAGTGACTGTTCTATGGCTGGATTCACAAGGCCTAGAAGGCTCGTTGTCTCCTCATGTAGGAAACCTTAGCTTCCTACGTGTGCTTTCTCTCTCTAACAACAGCTTTCAAGGAACCATTTCTCAAGAACTTGGTCGTCTTTCCAGGTTACGTCGTCTTTATCTTGATACAAACAAATTCAGTGGAGTCATTCCAACAAATTTTTCTGGTTGTTCTAACCTCGAAAAGCTTTACCTCTATCTAAACAATCTAGTTGGAAGCATACCCAAGGAGATGAGTTTACTCTCGAAACTTGCTGAGCTTGTAATTCAAGACAATAAGTTAACAGGTGGAATCCCACCTTTCTTGGGGAATATTACATCAATGGAAGTCTTCGCTGCTGGCGGGAACCCGTTTGGTGGGAGAATTCCAGATACCTTGGGTCATTGGAAAAGCTTGATGTCATTTTACTCTGGTGAGTGCAACTTATATGGAAGCATCCCTCATTCCATTTTCAACCTCTCACTCCTAGTTAATCTTTCCTTATCTGAAAATCACCTCACTGGTAGTCTTCCTTCGGAAATGGGTAATCAGCTCCCAAATATTGAGTGGCTTCAGTTATGGGGTAACGATCTGACCGGAGTTCTTCCACCTTCTCTTTCTAATTGTTCTAAATTAGGAATTCTTGAAATGAGTGACAACAATTTTAGTGGGAAGTTGACTGTTGACTTTTCAAAACTAAGAGATATTTATAAAATTAAATTAAGCAATAACAACTTCCATGGACGTGGAAAAGCTGATGACATGAGGTTTATTGATTCTTTGAAAAACTGCTCCAAATTAGTAACTTTACAGCTTTATAATTGCAACCTTATAGGAGTGCTTCCTATATCAATAGGTAATCTCTCTCATCAACTCAGCTCTCTATATGCAGGAGACAATCAATTATCTGGAATCCTACCTTCAAGTATAGGTAGTCTAGTTGGTTTGACCACTTTACTTTTAGGAAATAATAGATTCAAAGGAAACATACCAACTAGCGTTTGTAAACTACAAAATCTACAAGTTCTTGGTCTATATAGCAATCAACTTTCAGGACCTATACCTGATGCTATTGGGATCTTATCACTGTTGACAGAACTTTACTTTTTTTTTGGGTAAAGGGGAGTAATCCTGCACCCTGGTAAATATATTAACCAAATAAACGTTTAAGTACAATGGATATGAGTGAAGTCCCATATCTCAGCCCGTTACATAGGCATAAAGCTTACATAACAAGACACTTCCAATTCTCTAAACAAGAAAATAAACCACTACACAAATGCTACCATAGGACATAACAAAATAAATTACTTCCTAGGACCTTGAAACGTTGTGCCATACATGGCGTTAAAGGTATCCAAATTCCCCGGAAGATCACGAACCTGTTTCGCATAGTCGTCGAAGTCATATTCATCATACTCATCTTCAAACTCGTGTCCACCACCAAAAAGATTAACAGACTCATCAAATGGGTTAGCAACAACCTCATCTTTAATCGACACCACAATCTCTCCCACTTTAGAAAAGGGTTGGCTCTCTTAGTAGAAGAGGTAGCCGGAATAGGTTGACCATCATCATCCACAAGAGTAGCTTTCCATCAATAATTAGCTTTTCAAGCTTACCAATTTTTCACCTATGGAGTAGAACCAACATCCATTGATCCCATTGAATCACTCACAAGCTTGGCGTGAGAAGAAGTCCCAATCTCCGGAGACTTAGACGCTCACCAAGGTCATTCCCCAGAGCCATCAATACCGCTTCCTTAGAGTACCGAAGACTTTCCGGTCTTCACCGCTTCAAGAGAAGAATCAATAACAATACATGGGTTGCCCGAGTCATCTTCCACCTCAAGAGTCCCAAAAGAGTTTGACGAGTAATTGGTGTATCATTAGCAATACCACTAGCAGCTTCGGTGTCTTCGCCTTTGCAACATATACCGCCTCGGTGCAAATCGAGGACCCTCACCCATATTAATACCACCATCATCTTCGCACCTTTAGGTTTGGCTTTCCGATTCTCGCACCACCTTAAAACCCTCATCAGGTTCATCCACATTAGCGGTGGGAGGAACATCATAATTCTCCTTAATACTCTTAGGACAACAAGCAGTATCATGCCCAAACACTTTACATTCCGTACAGTGTGGCGGCTTCCATTCATATTCCACCTTTATACTTGCCGTAGTAAAACCACTATCATCCTTGTTAGGGATCGCCATAGTCACCACATGTTTAAGCTCAAAATCAGATGATAATTCCACAAGAGCACGTGCAAAACTAATACGACCCCATGAATCAACACACATGGAACTTGTAAAAGCATCTAACATAATCGGTTTACCCACTTGAGTAGCAATTAAGCTCAACCCATCTTCTGAATATGCAAGTAATGGAACATTATGCAATTTAATCCAAACGGGAACTCGAGTTACCTCACTTTTAGACAATAGGACATCAGGAGTCCATTTAGTGAGAATAAGTGGAGAATTGCGAATAATCCAAGGGCCCCGTTGAAGAACATTCTCAACACCCTCTTTAGAATCAAATTTAAAGAGGAAAACACCATCATCATTCTTCATTAGTTTTTGAAAACCAAACTTACCCCACGTGTTGGAGACGTAGTTCTTAACCAAATGAAAAGCAACATTCTTACCAACAAAAAGCCAACAAGTGTATTGTCATACCGGTTAAATACACCCTCCATAGCAACCTTCTAAGCACCAGTATCATGATTATCGATACGCGTCTCATTCACCAAGGCACGAAAATTAACTTTCCGAGACACGCTCGGGTTTAAAACACTAGCAAATGACCTCACTTCATTATTTTCACTACCAATCACGTTAGGACCGTATAGAAGCATTCACGTTACTCGAATCCGATGTCAGGACCATCACGAGTACCAAAGCAATTTAATCAATTCCATACTCCTCTAAGACTTTTGAGCCTAGCCACAACAATTCATACGGATTAGGTGCCACGCTCCCATCGTGGTCAAGGTCCGTATTCATACCAACTTGATCGGCCAAGTTAGTAGCTGTTGTACCAACTTTCAATGACGAATCCTTGTTAAAGAATCCTTTCTCCATCTCTCTAAACCCCCAAAAACACTCAAAGAACACGACACAAACCCAGCAGCAGCTTACAGAAACAAACCAAACCCTAACTCAATCGTTAGGGTTTAACCACAAACATAAAGCGTCTAACCTGCTCCCATGGTCACGCAATCCAAACAGGAAATTCAATGAAGTACAACCACGATCGACCTTATATGAATAGCAATGAATAACAAACCGACTAAGGATAGCAAAGAATAAGGTAATCAATCGACAATCAGAAGTTTTCGATTAGGAACCCTAAAAAAATTGAAACCAGAATCGACCTTAAACCAATAAAACAAGCAGCGATTTGGGATAAACCAATGATAATCACAAGGATTAAACACTAGATTAATCAAATAGATACAAGAATTAGTGGTGATAGGGCAGATTAGTGGAGAAAACGATTAGGAATGGAAGGGTTAAAATAATCGCCAAACTAGAGAGAAACTTTTAGGGTTTTTCACCTTGTCTTGATTGTTTGACAGAACTTTACTTAGGTTACAACAAATTAGAAGGTCATGTTCCATCAAGCCTTGGGAATTGTAAAGAACTTAATGAGTTAAACCTAGCATACAATAGACTCGGTGGAAACTTACCCAAATGCCTTTTTCAACTTCCATCACTAAATTATTTTTTAGATCTTTCAAAACCACTTGTCCGGTTCCATTCCATCGAGATTAAAACCTCAATAAGTTGAGCGAGCTCAATTTATCTTATAATTATTTATCGTGCCCCATTACTAGTAGCCTTGGTGAGTGCGTTAGCCTTACAAAGTTATACCTTAGTGGCAACCAATTTCAAGGCATAATACCATCTTCATTAGGTTCCTTAAGAGGATTGGAGGTACTCGACATTTCTGAAAATAATTTATCAGGAAAAATTCCACAATTTTTAGGGAAATGGAATTCATTGGAATATTTGAACCTATCCTTTAATGATTTTGAGGGTGAAGTACCACCGTAGGAGTGTTTGCAAATTCAAGTGCATTTTCGGTTTGGGAACGATAAGCTTTGTGATGGTTCGTTACACTTAAGTTACCCAAATGCAAGGAGACGGGTAGTAAGAAAAAGGTTTCCTTTCTTCATATTAGTCATCGTGATTGCGGCCACGTTGCTTGTCATATTATGTTGTGTGTATCTTTTGTAAGAAGAAACGCAAATATCAACCATCTCAATCATCGTGAGTGAACGGTTCATGAAAGTTTCATACCATCAACTTCTAAAGGCTACCGATGGCTTCTCCAAAGAAATTTGATTTGGGAGGGTGGGTTTAGCTCGGTTTACAAAGGAATCCTCGATTCTAATCATAATAAACCTGTTGTACCAAAGTTTTGCATCTTCAAAATAAAGGAGCTCATGAAGTTTTCTAGCGTAATGTGAAGCATGGCGTAATATTCGACACCGTAATTTGTTGAAGATAATAACTTCATGTTCAAGTGTCGACTTCCAAGGAAATGATTTTAAAGCTCGGTTTATGAGTTTATGCCGAATGGAAGTGTACACGATTGGCTTCATTCAAGTGAAAATACATCGAAACCGAACCTTCTTCAACGAATAAATATTCTTAGAAATGTTGCCACCGCACTTGATTATCTTCACAATCGCCGCCAAACCACGATTTTTCACGGTGACTTGAAGCCAAGTAACATTCTACTTGATGATGATATGGTGGCTCATGTTGGAGACTTTGGTTTAGCTCGACTACTTGGCACAGACTTAAACCAAAACAAATTCAATGGGGTTAAAGGAACTATTGGTTATGCACCTCCGTGTAATTCCACTTTTATTCCATGATGCTTATATTTATTTGAGTTAAATTTTGTAAATTAATTAATTGTTTTTCATTTGTAGAGTATGGTATCGGGAGCAAGATGACAAGTTGTGGGGACGTCTACAGTTTTGTAATATTATTACTGTTAGGATCGGATGACACATACAAACAACAATTAACTGTCACACACACTGCCACAATTAAGAACACAAGGATATAAGGTGGTTCGGTCTAATCTGACCTATGTCCACCGTGGGTAACTAGGAGAGTTTATTACTTCTTGTTGTGTAATCGAGAGGTGTGTTTTACAAATACAGAATGATCTCTTATATAGAGATGATAAGAGATAACTGGTCATGCCACTATCTACCACTACTGAATTAGTGATCATCTTTTTCTGTCACTATCAAGTAAGTGGCTTCTTTATCTGCCATTATCTGTTAAGTGTCTTCTTCTTTTCTGCCACTATGTGTGAGTGGCTTCACCTAACTCAACAATCTCCCACTTGAAGCCACAGAACAATCTTCACCTGTGCTTTAAGTGTGTATCTCTGTATTTCGGTAAAACAAGAACTTTTGATCTTAGCTCCATCCTAGTTACCATGGCCTTCTCATCAATTAACCTGAAGGCCCGTTGAAGCTCCGTTAGCTCCAACACATCGCTCATGACCGAAATGCCATCGACCCATTCTCTCGTCCCTATTGGCTCCCACCGACACGAATCGCCCGATCCCGAACATCCCGAGAACAAAACTCTCCGAATAAAGCGTATAATCAACTGGAGAGACTTTGACGGCCGGAATATCGGTTCTCTTAACCCACCGCCGCTCGGTAACTCGATCAAGCACAACTCGTGCTCCCACCGCCATGAATGCCCCTCGATCGGTTTTATCGAACCTTTTCTAGCACGCTCAACTTGAATCGACATGTGACTGGTTTGCCATCCGCAGCAAACCTTCTTCTCGCCCACGAGACTCGTGAACCGGACTTTGGTCTTCTTCTCGAACCGGACGGTTACTCCTCGACGGTAAATCGACCATATACAACCGAACCTTGTTTCTTTCCTCGAGCTACGACTAGATTTCCTTCATAACCTTCCACCGCCTGCCTCGAACTTAACCTCGTGTCCTGCTCATCCAACCGCCCAACAGAATCAACTTTTCTTCGACTTGAATTACCGGACATCCTTCAAAGTCCATGGTCCGACCGAGTCTTCGATCTAAGTCGCCATGCTCGTCACATCAAGAACCTCATCGCTCATTACCTTACCTTACCAAAATCCCTTCTTTCAGATTTCGCATTGCTTCACTACGTGGGTAGCGTGAAATGAAGCACCGAATCCATAATCCAGAATCCACCGAATTCTCAACACAACAAATGAGAAAATCTCTAGAGGATACATTGTTTACTTTATCTTGTCTTTTGGACATTGATTCCTGAAATGTCCAACCTCTTTACAGCCCAACAAGTCACATAATTTCGAGTCCTCGACTGACTCCTTCTCCTGCTCCCACTCCCACTACCTATGTTATTTCTTCTACCTCGACCGCATTCAATTGTTCACTTGATGATTCCCGGAATTTCTTCGTCTCGACGCCTTCGCCAGAATTAAATCCCGAATTCCTCAAAGCGAGCTCTTCGATCCCGATGAACTAGTAACTACCAGAATCGTCCGGATCAACCGTCTGTAATGATGATAACAATAGTAAAGCTTGAACTTCATCCTCGAACTTTATTCCCACCGACCCAAGTCCGATAAAATCGAGTTTAAACCGCTGATGCATTGTAATCGAACTTCCTTCCTCATCCTCGTGTTGACTAGCTCCCGAATCGAAGACTTTATTTGTCGCCGACGGCTTCTCGCACATATTAGACAATGCCTCCATGATTCCCTTTGTCGAGGTCTCCTTCGTAATGTTGAACGAACATCCTTGACAACGCTTAGTCTAATAAATGCCTTGGCCTTTTATCCAAAGTCTCCCACTCGCTCGTGTCATCGCCTCCGGTTTTACCTAAAATCTGCGTCCAAGTCTTTCTGCACGAGCAAATCTTCAATTTGCATCTTCCACCAACCAAAGTCCTTTCCATCAAACTTCTCAATCTGAAGCTTACTGCTTTATGCCATTTGAACAAATTATCAAATTGCTACAAACCAAACAGGTTTGTACTGCTAAATGATAATTATAGGAGCGGAAGCAACGAAATAGAAACACGAGACTTATCTGTTTCGTGTTAAATGGCGATGGACTTATGCAAAGATCTTGATTAAACTGTGAGTGACTACTTTTGTCAAAGTATAAACTTTGTGGCCAAAAGAGAAATAACGTTTTTTTTTCTTTCTATAAGATAAAGATTCGGTCTCTTTATCTTCCCAAAAATCAGATTATTTTCTTCCCAAAACTCACGCCTCGTCCTTTGTCTTCCCCCAAAAAATATCACGCATTTTTTTTCTTTCTTTAAAAGAGAACTTGGCTCTTTCTTCTTCACCAAAAAAAAAACAAGCTGGTCTTTTCTCTTCACCCAAAAAATCACAATTTCTTTTTCTTTAAAAAAAAAGATACCATGCCTTTCTTCTAAAAAAAACACACGCTGCTGCTTGGTTCTTTCTTCTTCACCAAAAACAGCGGGTTGTGATTATTCCGATCGGTGAATTCCGGCTTCTGTTCTCCGATCGGTCCAGCTTCTGTTTTCCGATCGGATTATCTCCCATGATCGGGTTAATGACCGTGACCGGTGGGTAATTGGAGCGCTGGGCGACCGCTCGTTCTCCGTGGTGGCTTAGCTGGCTAGAGAGAATGGCTGGAAATGACCAACACCGGCCGGGCCCCATCTGGAGATGGCTGGTGGCGGTCCTGGTCCTGGTCACAATATCTGCCAACAGATAAGCTTCTCCACCTCTCTGTTCGTATGTATCAATCAAGAACCTTGCTCGATACCGCTTGTTAGATGGATGACACATACATGGTCAGTAGTCTGGTTTCCCTTTTAAAACTTTCCACAAGGACGTTAGTTTTGTTTTATTTCAGAGATGTCCATAGAGCAATTAAAGGTCCTGTCGGTAGTCTGGTTTCCCTTTTAAAACATTCCACAAGCTAGGACCATAGTTTTCTTTTATTTCTTAGATGTCTCATGAGGATCACAAGTCAAAATAGTGACCTTTTGTGAGTGAATCTGTCACGAAATCCTGATAACAGCTGCAAGCCTTTGTGCCAATGACAATTTATGCCTTGTTGCCATTATATTATCATGTTAACCTTATACTATTGGGGATAGTTTGTTGGACTTATAAAGTCAAGTATATTGGTTCTGCTGCTATATATGTGTGTTTGGTTTTATGGCTTCTGATTGGTGGCTGCTTCTATATTGGTTGTTTTGTCACATGAATTTGAGGAAGGTGGTAAAAATTTATGAATTTGCCCTTTGTATGGTTTGGTATTTCTTCTTTAGAGTAAATTGCATAAATCGTCCCGAACTTTGGCCAAATTGCATATTTCGTCCCAACCATTTGAAACTGCAGAAATCGTCCCTATGAGAAACCTTTGAGCAAATTTTAGTCCATGTTTGGGACGAAAATTGCATGTTTCGAAGTGCTAATTGCATGTTTCATCCCATTCAGGGACGAAAATTTACTCAAGGTTTCCCACATGGACGATTTCGCACTTTCGAAATGGTTGGGATGAAACATGCAATTTGACCAAAGTTTAGGGATGATTTATGCAATTAACTCTTGTTTTAATAAGTGGGTTTGTGTGAGTTTGGGTGTATTTTGGTATATAGTTTATCTGCTTTGAATTTACTATTTTATGTAGGGACTGGGATGATGAAGATTATGAGATTACGTTGAGGCTCGAGATGATGTGTAGCTGAAGTTTGGATGCTTGATATATTGGTAAAAGTAGATTCGCCACATAGGGATTCTCCAATTGTTGTCGAGCAACTTTTTTTTTTTCTTTTCTTTTGTACCATTATTGTTGAAAACATATGCAGAAACATATGCAATGAAGATTTTCGTGTCGCCACTAAAGCCCTTTTTCTTGTAGTGGATCATGTAAACCCCAAACTTGCATACCACATGTATATATCACACATCTAATTATTATATATGTTGTTGCCATTACATTCGTCCATTGATTTTGTTTCTGCTAATTGTTTGTTGTTCCTTGTTACTACTTTATAAAACTATACATCCATGTTTTGAACATCTCATAATCGCACTTAGGAAACTTAATAAGAAACATTGTTTGGCGACCGCTTTTGAAAAATAGTGTTTAGCCACCAGGGTTTAGCTTTTGAATTTTGTTTAAACACTCCTATTGGAAACACGCTAAGTAGATGTCTCCTATTGGAAACACGCTAAGTAGATGTGTTTAGCTTTTATGTCAATCTACATTTTATAATACTCTTGCAACTACGATATACAATATATGTGTAGTCTTCCATATCCCAAATCTTTTTAGAAGTATCCTGTGATCCATTATACATGAAAAATAGTTATTATCAATCAAATTGTCTTGGCCAAGCTTGGAAGGAATATGTGGATAATAGACCATAGGTTGCATAATTAGCGTTAAAACCCTATCCCAAGTCTTCTTAAAAGTCTTCGGTGATTATAGACCATAGGTGATGCTAGTCTTGCCGTGCAAATTGGGTTGCATGATTAATGTCACAATGAAATTTAAATGTCGTCTTCCAAATCAAATCTCAAGTCTTCTTTAAAGTCTTCTTTGAGTATACATACAAACTAGTTATTATCAGTCAAATATTGTTTTGTTCAAGCTGATAACGAATTTGTGGATGGCATTATCTTCAAAATTTGTGTGTCGTGAACGTTAAACATTAAATTTAGAAAATATCAGAGTCTCTTCAAGTTTGAAGCTTGTACTAGATAAGTGTCTCAACAGCAAAGTATAATAAAGGAATTCATGATTTTCTTATTAGTTATTGTTTATACTAAACTTTTTGTTATTATAATCTATTCATTTTATTTGCAAATATTGGTCCGTCTTATATATGGAATCTAGAGATGTCTTTATCGCCAATTAATAATTGCTATAAAAATTGCATACTCAATGAAAAGTCCTGGTTAAGATGATAATGAATTTGTGGAAGCCATTCATTTCATCAATTGCATGTCACGAACGTTAACATGCAAAACTATGGATAAAAAGCCAATGCATGTTCTTATAATTTTAAGTAAAGAGCAACAAATAGTTACTATCAAAACACTTATATACATATCATAACAAAACAGTTTAAACTTTTATTGTGTTGTTGCTCAAGGTTTAACTGGAAGTTAATCTTATTAGCTTTCTAAGATCAGATAATGTTGAAATATTAATTTCATTGTTATTTTGAATCTAATCAAGCTGTCAAATAAGTTCTCCTATCCTATTAGTTCGTATTCCTTCAAGTGTCACCAAGATTCATAGAACCAAAGGATTTATGCTAAAACAGTTTATGTGCACAGCAGCCACCAAACACTTTGAAACCAGCACACAGAAGAGGTTGTGCCGTCGTCATCACACCATAAGTATTTTTTAAATAATTTTCTCCTTAACCTTTTAAATTATATATAATAAAATTTAGCAGCAACTGTCGTTTGTACTTTGTTACAAAATATGAAATTTTTTCATATTCTTCATTTAAATATATTAATTCTTCTTCATAAAATGTTTAGAATTTTGAGTGTCATTTGATGATGTTGTACGATCTATTTTACTTACAATTATGTAAACGAACATTAGAAGTACGCAACGAAGTGCAGCTACAAACGAACCTCGTTAGTTACTTGTCTACGATATATGCAATATAAGTGTAGTCTTCCATATCCTAAGTCTTCTTTTAGGTCTCATGTGATTATACATGGAAAATAGTTTATTTTCAGTCAAATTGTGTTGGCCTACCTGAGAAGGAATGTATGGATGATAGAAATTTGTGATAAGTCTTTCCTATCCCAGTTGTGGAAGATGATAAGGAAGTTGTGGAAGCCATTCGTTGCATGTCTATCACAAACTGTTAACATGCAAAACTAAGGATAAGCCAATACTTTTACGTATCCTTATGATTTTAAGTAAATTTCCAAAAATGAAGTCACCACAAGCATTAAGTTACTTATCATCTTCCTATCATATTTCAATTCACTTACTTGGTTTTGGTTAATCAAAAACTTGAGTTTTGTGTGAGTACGGTAATTAGTGCTCTTTGAGTATAACTTTTCATGTTCTTTATGGATTTGCATAATGTTGGGTTAAATAGGATCTTGTATTAATATTGTTGTCTTATGATCTATATGATTATCGCAAATTTGATACGATATCGTTTAGTATAACAAATTGTTTGCGTCATGGTTGGTGTTTACAATATAGCACTACATCTATGCATTCTTTATATATAAGATTACAAGCGTCATTTGTTGGTGATGTTTGTATCATCACTTATATTTTGTGTAAGGAGAGTTGCATATATCTCTCCAAAGGCACATAATTGCATATATATCTAACTAAAACTTATAATTGCATATATGTTCTTCTAAAGCCTTAAAATTGTCAAACATATTCAAATGATTATTTTACATATATTCAATAGATAAAACATGTTTGATAATCCTAATTCATATAAAATAACGATTATAGCCTTATTTTTTTTATAATGACATATGTATCCTTTAACCATTTTCAACAGCACCGTCCATTTATACTTGGAATTCAGTATATATTCATAGATCAATTGATCAAATGATACTAAGAGTGTCAGTCAACGCAAATCACATGGACCATCTTTGTAATTTACTCTATTTTTTTTAAATAAATATTTTCTCCTTAACCTTCTAATATATATATAATAAAATTAAGCAAATTAAGCAATATTCATTTATACTTTCTTACAAAATATGAATAATTTCCATATTCATCATTTAAATATATTAAATCTTTCTTCATAAAGTTTAGTGTTTTTAGTGTTATTTGATGGTGTTCTACGATCTATTTCACTTACAATTACGTAAACGAACATTAGAAGTACGCAACGAAGTGCGGCTGTGAACGACACTTCTTAATTACTTGTCTACGATATATGCAATGTAAGTGTAGTCTTCCATATCCCAAGTCTTCCTAAAATCTTCTCTGAGTATACATAGATAATAGATCAGGCCGATAAGAAATTTGTGGATGGCATTCTATTCACAGTTTACGTGTCGCGAACGTTAAACATTAATATCTGAAAATATCACAATCTCTTAAAAGTCTTGGTAAGATGATAAGGAATTTGTGGAAGCCATTCATTTCATCAATTGCATGTCACGAACGTTAACATGCAAAACTATGAATAAAAAGCCAATGCATGTTCTTATAATTTTAAGTAAAGAACAACAAATAGTTACTATAAAAAACACTTATATACACATCATAGCAAAACAGTTTAAACTTATTAAATATCATAGTAAAACAGTTTAAACTTTTTAAGTGTTGTTGGTCAAGGTTTAACCTGGAAGTTAATCTTATTAGTTTTCTAAGATCAGATAATGTTGAAATATCAATTTCATTGTTATTTTGAATCTAATCAAGCTGTCAAATAAGTTCTCCTATCCTATATGTTCGTATTCCTTCAAGTGTCACCAAGATTCATAGAACCAAAAGGAATTATGCTAAAATGAGTTATCTTGTAAGTATCTTTGTAAGGATTTATGTTTAACTTATTTTTTCCAGTATGTGAAATCGTGAGTCTGTCTTAGTTGGTTATCATATTGTTTTGGAGATTTTAGTTTTAAAACGGTTGACATGTTTCGTTTATATTGTAATGTTGTTACACAAATAGAAATCAAACTCGGTTGGGTGACATATCTTAGTGTCCACAACAGTTCCTGAAAAATTTACAATGAATGTTACAGGTGGTAGTTTTCTTCCAATGAAAGACAAGTCTGGTTGTATCATCCAACTGCATATGTTAAAAAAGAGAACAGACGTGCTTTTGATGTGTTTTATGATAATAAATGTAGAAAGGAGAACTACCTTGCGGATCTTGTCCATTTTATTCAGCAACACCTGTAACATTCAATATGGTTATTAGATTTAACACAACAAAAAATTACAATATATCACTAAGATAGGATAGGATATGGAATGAAAGCCACCTATAGAATATTACGCGGTGAGGCTTATGGCCAGTTGACTTCTTAAACGATATCAAACGTTCCCTACAAACGAGTAAAACAAGAATCCAGTTATCATAAACTTAATTTAAGACCAAATCAAAATTCATTTTATATAGTTTAACTGATTACCCTAATCAAGCCTCCATGAACGACGCCTCTTTTTGGATCGTTAAGGTCATTGATGATCTCCTGCTTGTGTAGCTGTGCAGATGATACTAGTGAGTAGTGCCTTGTACCTGGTCACTTGTGGCCATTCCATTGAAGCAACCACCTATAATATAAAAACAGAAAACAAGCTTCTAAGAACTTAAATGTGCAGTGCCTTGTGCCTACATAGTTACCCCGTTTGACCCGCTTGGGATAAGATGCACCAATATTAATCAACATATTTTGAATAAAACTGTATAACAAGCCTGGTTGGTCACATAATCCTCTTAATATTGCAATAGAACACTTTGGGAACTTTGAAGTTTCATCACTAAACTATGACCCGTTTGGCTCATTTTGAAAGGGAGTGTTTATGAAAATTCCCTTATATAAGCTGATAAGCCCAAGCTTACAAGCCTATCCAAACACTAAAATAGGCTTATTTAAGTTATAAAATTTACTTGAATAAACTCAGATCAACCAATAAGCTTATTTCAGTCAAATGGTCAAATAACCTTTAAAAATACAAATAAAGTACCGAAAAACAACTGAACCGACAACAGCTATAGAAGGGCTGGAATCCTCTCCAGGCTGAGGATAAGTAACTTCAGCTCCAAAGAACATATCCATTACCATATAACCTTATTCGTTTGGTGAACACGGTCGAGCCGTCGCCATCACACCAGAAGTATTTTTTTTTAATAACTAAGTAACTGTTGGCCGTTTTATGGATCTTTAATCAAAATATACCAATAATAACAAGAAACAATTGAATCAAAAGACTTTTCTTATTTTATCAGTCATCATCTTTTCATACATGAGTTTACAAGTATATATATATGTAATGAAACGGTACAAAGAATAGTTGTGTTGGTTTGTTTCAACCAACAGTTGTGTCGTTTGGCCTTGTAACTGCCACTATAACCGTTTTCTTGTAACTGCCAAAAAACTGCTTTGTTGACTTTCTATGTTTGACTTCTGGGTCGACCGGGTCGTTTTGGATATTGTGATGGGTCGATTGGGATTAACCCAATAGTAACTGTTATTTATACTTTCTTACAAAATATGAAAATTTTCCATACTTTTCATTTAAATATTAATTCTTCTTCATAAAATGTTTGAGTTTTGAGTGTTTTTTTATAATGTTATACGTTGTATTTCACTTACAGTTACTTGTCTACGATACATGCAATATCCCAAGTCTTCTTAAAAGTCTTCTCTGTGTACATGTAGAAAATAGTTACACCAGGCCAAAAGCGACAAACAACCACTTCCCTCCAAAATTAATACCAACCCTACCCATGTCAATATATATCCTGCACAAATAATTACACATTAACCAAAGCTTATAATCTTACCACCATTACAATTTAGAATTTACCACACAAAGGTCCCAACTCCACAATATCTTGTCTTGAATTTTTTAACATCAAACAAAGCAAACCAAGTCTCACATTTTCAAAACATATTTCCCTCTCAAATTAAACATCGCAAAAACTCTTTACAGGGTCTTCAAATTCCACTTCTGAATTAGGCCACTGAACCTTGATATTGAGCTGGTCCAAACACCATTCATTCCATGATCTGCCAAACACTCTTCAAAGTAACCAAAATGAAATCCAGCCATCTTAACAAGATAATTACCAGCAAAGAAATAACCAAAACCCGGCAATCTAAGCCACATATTACCAACAAAAACTTTCAAACCAGCAGACAGAAGAGGAATCTAACCCAATATCATATTTACTATCAAAAACACTTGTGTCCACATAAAACAGTTTAAACTTTTTATGTGTTGTTGCTCAAGGTTTAACCTGGAAGTTAATCTTATTAGCTTTCTAAGATCAGATAATTTCGATGTTATTTTGAATATAATCAAGTGTCAAAAAACTTTTTTTTTTCTTTTCTTCTCAAACTCTTTTAATAAGTTCTCCTATCTTGTAAGTATTTCACTGAGACATTTTATCAAGCGGCTTATGTGCATATTACAGCTAACTTGTTTAAACGATTAAAAATATGCAAATGAACTCGAATAAAGAAATGCAATACCTTCAAATTATAATTTACCAAACCCCAAGTCTTCTTAAAAGTCTTCTCTGTATACGCGTAGAAAATAGTTATTTATGAGTCAAATTGTCTTGGTCAAGCTGAGAAGGAATGTGGATGATAGACCATATGTGACGCTACTTGGGTTGCATGATTGATATGTGGAAATTTGTGGCATTCTTTCATTTAACCAGTTGTATGAAATTTGTGGAAATTTGTGGCATTCTAGATGGGTATGCTTCCAGTAAACTCAAGATGATAAGAAATTTGTGGAATCCTTTCATTTCACGAGTTGCATGTCACGAACGTTAACATGCAAAACTAAGTATAAAAAGCCAATACTTGTTCTCACAATTTCAAGTAAATTTCCAAAAATGAAGTCACCACAAGCAATAATTCACTTATCATCTTCCACTCTTATTTCTTTTCTCTTTTACGGTCTCACGATAACATGTCTCACTTCCGCCACTGTCACTGCTTCCTATGGTGGTAATGAGACTGATTATCTCGCGTTGTTGTCATTTAAGTCACATATCACCGACCCATACAAAGTTCTAACCTCGTGGAACCATTCCTTTCATTTCTGTGACTGGAGTGGTATTTTATGTGGAAAGCGGCACAAACGAGTGACTGTTTTACGACTGCCTTCGAAAGGCTTAGAAGGCTCGTTGTCTCCTCATGTAGGAAACCTCAGCTTCCTCCGTGTGCTTCATCTATCAAACAACAGCTTTCAAGGAACCATTCCTCATGAACTTGGTCGTCTTTCCAGTTTACGTCGTCTTTATCTTGATGTCAACAAATTCAGTGGAGTCATTCCAACAAACTTGTCTAGTTGTTCTAACCTAGAAGACCTTAGGCTTGGTTTTAATAAACTAGCTGGAAGCATACCCAAGGAGATTAGTTTACTCTCGAAACTTAAAATCCTTAAAATTCACTACAATAAGTTAACAGGTGGAATCCCACCTTTCTTGGGGAATATTACATCAATGGAAGTGTAATATGGAAGCATCCCAAATTCCAGATACCTTGGGTCATTGGAAAAGCTTGACGGCATTTCACTCTGGTGGGTGCAACTTATATGGAAGCATCCCAAATTCCATTTTCAACCTCTCACGCCTAGTTAATATTTCTTTAGCTGAAAATCACCTCACTGGTAGTCTTCCTTCAGAAATTGGTAATCAGCTCCCAAATCTTGAGCTCCTTCAGTTAACGGATAACAAACTGACCGGAGTTCTTTCACCTTCTATTTCTAATTGTTCTAAATTATGGTATCTTGAAATGGCTAACAACAATTTTAGTGGGAAGTTGACAATTGATTTTTCAAAACTAAGAGATATTAAAATAATTAGATTACAGAATAACAACTTCCATGGACGTGGAGAAGCTGATGACCTGATGTTTGTTGATTCTTTGAAAAACTGCACTAAATTAGTAGTTTTGGGACTTTATAATTGCAACCTGATAGGAGTGCTTCCGATATCAATAGGTAACCTTTCTGATCAACTCAACATTCTAGATTTAGGAGACAATCACTTATTTGGAAGCCTCCCTTCAAGTATAGGTAGTCTAGTTGGTTTGACCGCTTTAGCTTTAGGAGCTAATCAATTCAAAGGAAAAATCCCCACTACCATCGGTAAACTTCAAAAGCTACAAGTTCTTTATCTAGATAGGAATCAATTTTCAGGTCCCATACCTGATGCCATTGGGCACCTATCATTGTTGACTGAACTTTATTTATATTCCAACAAATTAGAAGGCCATATTCCATCAAGCCTTGGGAATTGTAAAGAACTTAATGTGATAAACCTTGGAGACAATAGACTCACTGGAAACATACCCAAGCAACTTTTCACCTTCCATCTCTAAATTTTGGCTTAGATCTTTCATACAACAACCTTTCTGGTTCAATTCCATCAGAGATTAAAGACCTCAAGATGACGAACATTCTCAGTTTATCTTTCAATAACTTATCAGGCAACCTTACTAGTAGCCTTGGTGACTGCATCAGCCTTACAACGTTAATCCTAAGTGGCAACAGATTTCAAGGCGTAATACCATCTTCATTCAGTTCATTGGGAGGATTGGGGGTACTTGACATTTCAGAAAATAATTTATCAGGTAGAATTCCACAATTTTTAGGGAAATGGAAATCCTTAGAGTATTTGAACCTATCCTTTAATGATTTTGAGGGTGAAGTACCGGTTGTAGGAGTGTTTGCCAATACAAGTGCATTTTCAGTTTTGGGGAACGATAAGCTTTGTGGTGGTTTGGTTACACTTGAGTTACCCAAATGCAAAGAGGCGGGTAGTAAGAAAAAAAGGTTTCCTTTCTTCATATTAGTCATCGTGATTGCAGTCACGTTGCTCGTCGTATTATGTTGTGTGTATCTTTTGTGTAAGAAGAAACGCAAAAGTCAACCATCTCAATCATCAGGGAGTGAACGGTTCATGAAAGTTTCATACCATCAACTTCTCAAGGCTACTGATGGGTTCTCTACAGAAAATTTGATTGGCGAGGGTGGGCACAGCTCTGTTTATAAAGGAATCCTCGATTCAAGAGATGATAAATCTGTTGCAGTTAAAGTTCTACATCTTCAAAGTCGAGGAGCACACAAAAGCTTTTTAGCAGAATGTGAGGCATGGCGTAATATTAGACACCGTAATCTGTTGAAGATAATAACTTCATGTTCAAGTGTTGATTTTCAAGGCAATCATTTTGAAGCTTTGGTTTATGAGTTTATGCCTAACGGAAGTGTACATGATTGGCTTCATTCAAGTGCAAATACATCAAAACTCAACCTTCTTCAAAGAATAAATATTCTCAGAGATGTTGCCACCGCACTTGATTATCTTCACAATCACTGCCAAACAACGATTGTTCACGGTGACTTGAAGCCAAGTAACATTCTACTTGATGATGATATGGTGGCTCATGTTGGAGACTTTGGTTTAGCTCGGCTACTTGGTACAGACTTAAACCAAAACAGCTCAACTGGGGTTAAAGGAACAATTGGTTATGCACCTCCAGGTAATATATGATTCTTGTATTTGTACTTGCAGATTATAGTTTTGTAAACTAACTGATCATTGTAATTTCCAGAGTATGGTATCGGGAGCGAGATGACAAGTTGTGGGACGTCTACAGTTTTGGAATATTTTTACTAGAAGTGATGACCGGAAAAAGCCAACGGACGACATATTTAATGAAGGTCTTAGCCTTCATAAATTTGCTCACGTGGCATTACCAGATCATGTAGTCGATGTTATTGATGATGATGCAATTGTGTTGCAAAGTACAGAAGCGAATGCAAAGAAAGTGGAAGAATGTCTGGTTGCAGTTATCAAGATTGGAGTATCGTGCTCTGTGGATTCCCCACCAAAACGGATGAAAATTGAAATTGTTGTCAACGAGTTGCAGCACATTCTCGATGTGCTTGACAAAATATAAGGTACTATGTTCTCCCATTTTTAGAATCTGATTTTACATGAGTTTGTTAATAAATCATCACTAAAATGGTTTTATTTTTGAACTCTTTCAGTTCTATCATCAAGCTTGTATGGTGAAGTTGAGAGTAACTGCAACAAGGAGCGAACTGCAACAAGGAGCGTGCATGTCGTAGTTAAATAAATGTTAAATTGTTAAAGATGTTCGTAATTATGGTTTAATTTTCTTGTTGCATAAGTGTACGAGACATAAGAGTACATTTACATTCCTGGTGACGTATCATATGTATCAAGCATGTTTGTAACTGTGGTTTAATTTCCATGAATCCAATTTGTGGTACTGAATTCTACTTTAGTTTTACTTAGTGTTCGATTCCTTAATGAACAACCTAATGTTATTCGTGTTCTTTGACTTTCAATTTCATAAATTTGACTTTTTCTTGAATATCGGAATGAGAAAGCTCGAGGCTTCCTCCTCTTCTTGTTTCGAGCAGTGTATGGTTCAATTTTATAGAAAGTTAACCTCATATGCTTGGAAACCTGCTTTTGTCTTCCATCCCTCGCTCGGTCGGACAATTTGCCAACATTCACCCCTAATTTCGACTCGAGATAGGTAGGTCTTCAACCCGAGTAACTCTTGCATCTCCTTGAACTTAATCCTTGCGAGAGCTTTTGTCGAATATCACTGCTGCAAATCACCTCTTACAAACTCAACTTGTACTTGGCCTCTTTCAACACATTCTCGGATAAAATGATAACGTGTGTTTATATGCTTGCTTCTCCCGTGAAAGACTGGATTTTTCATAAGTGCAATAGCCGATTTGTTGTCAACAAATAAGACCACCACTCTTTCTTCCATTCCGGTTATTTCACTTAACAACCCACGTAACCATATCCCTTGACACGCGGCTGAAGTTGCAGCCATGAACTCGGCTTCACAAGACGATAGAGCCACCGTGTTTTGCTTTTGTGAGCACCAAGTGATAGGTGATTTACCTAGATAAATACATGCCCGGTTGTGCTTCACCATCATCTTGGTCCATAGCATAACTACTATCACTAAACCCCACTAACTCCTTGGTCTTCTCTTGGTTGTATCGTATTCCAAAATTCAAACTACCTTGGATATACCTTAGTATTTGTTTCACAGCTGCCATATGTGATTCTTTTGGTTCTTGCATGTAACGACTAACCAATCCAACCGAATAAGATAAATCAGGTCGAGTGTGTAGTAAGTACCTTAAACAACCAACTCGTCGTCTATACAAAGTTGCATCAACTGGTTTTCCTTCCTTGTCCATGCTTAACTTTATTCCAGGTTCTAATGGACATTGAGTGGAATTCGCTTCATGCATCCCAAAGATCTTTCAAGATCTTCTTTGCATAGCTTTCTTGACTTATTGAGATACTCGAATCCTCTTGCTTTACTTCAATGCCAAGATAATAGCTTAACTTTCCCAAGTCACTCATATCGAACCTTTCTTGCATTTGTCTCTTAAATTCACCAATTTCACTAAGCTTTGAACCGTTACTAAGAGATCATCTACATAGACCGCAATAATCAAGATTGACTTGTTTGTCTTCTTCACATACACCGCTTGTTCGTGTTGGCATCTTTTGAAAGACATTTGCTTGAGTTCTCTATCAAGTTTTGTATTCCACGCCTTGGTGCTTGCTTAAGTCCATAAAGCGCCTTTTTCAACTTGTAGATCTTCCTTTCTTTTCCTTTCTTCACGAACCTCCGGTTGTGTAACAAACACTTGCTCTTTTAGTTCTCCATGTAAAAAAGCCGACTTTACATCCAGATGATGTAGCTCCCATGCTTCTTTTGCGGCCAATGAGATCAATAAACGCACCGTTTCAATCCGTGCTACGGGCGCAAATACCTCGTCATAGTCAATTCCTTCCTTTTGAGCATAACCCTTTGCTACTAAACGAGCTTTGAACTTATTAATTGAACCATCCGGATTTCTCTTAATTTTGAACACCCACTTTAGTCCAATAGGATTAACATTACCCGGAGCTTCAACTAATTCCCATGAATCATTCTTCTCGATAGACTCAATCTCTTGTTTCATAGCAACCATCCACTTGCTTGAGACTTTTGCTTCTTGAAACGTTCTTGGTTCATCATCTTCAATCAAAAGTAGATTTTGATCTTCATTAGCAACCGAGGTTCTTGAACTAGACCCCATAATAAAGTCATTAAATCTAGTTGGCTTAGTTGAAACCCTGAAGAACGCCTCATAATTGGTTGAGTTTCGTCACAAGATTAGGGTCATTCCCCCTCGAATTGAACTTCTTGTTCGGTATTGACCGTTGATTTTCATCAACATCATGATGATTTTAGCCTCTTGATCTTCGCCTCAA
The DNA here is from genome assembly GCA_022545495.1 of Chrysanthemum lavandulifolium. NCBI lineage: Eukaryota > Viridiplantae > Streptophyta > Magnoliopsida > Asterales > Asteraceae > Chrysanthemum > Chrysanthemum lavandulifolium. The sequence goes on from CM040241.1 coordinate 4,191,399, forward strand.
CTTCATCGGTCACACTGGTTAACAAATCCACAACCCGTATCAATAGAACCGTGCCATTCTATAATAAACATACTGGTTTAGCTCGTGTGTTTCGCTCAAAGAACATACTTCCAAACCAAGTTCCTCATTAAACTCCGCATCACGACATACCACTATCTTCTTTAGTTTGGATTGAGCGATGAAAACCTTTTGTACCGGCTCGTTTCGATGTAAATGAGTCGTGTTGACTGTCGTCTAACTTATGTAAATATGGCTTGGTTCCCGTTGCATAAGCCACACATCCAAATACCCGCAAACCTCCAAGTTAGGCTTTTTCCTTTGAAAGCCTCGTATGGAGTTTGATTCACTAGAGCTCGAGTTGAAACTCTATTAATCAAGAATGTAGCGTGTCTAACTCCTTCAGCCCACATGTAGTTTGGTACGTCTCGTGCTTTCAAGATGCTTCTAGTCATTCCCATAAGAGTGCGGTTTCGCCTTTCCACGACACCATTTTGTTGCGGTGTGTAGGGAGTGGTTAGATGTCTTGTTATACCCTCGTTTTCACAAAAGTTGGTAAATTCTTTTGAAGTGAACTCACCTCCTCTATCGGTCCTTAGGGTTATAATCTTGCTTCCGACTTCTTCTCAACTAAAGCTTTGAACTTTTGAAGTATTCAAATGCCTCACCTTTTCCTTCAAGGTAAAAGTCCACATAAACCGTGAGAAGTCATCAATAAGAACAAATATGTATTGCTTTGTGCTATGGATGGTGGAGAAATTGGTCCACATAGGTCGGCATGTATAAGTTGAAGAGGATGTTGCCTTAAATTTTGCAAATTTTAGGAAACGCCTTCTTGGTTTGTTTTCCTACCAAACAAGATTCACACAACTTGTTCTCTTGATGAATTATTGGCAACTTTTCAACCATGCCCTTCCTTGCCATTAATTCCATCGCCTCGAAATTAATGTGACCCATCCTAGCATGCCATAACCAAGCATCATCTTCCATCTTTGCTTTGAGACACACCGGACTTCCAACTTGTAGCTTAATCTTGTAAAGTCTATTACTTGTTCTAGGAACCTTCATCAAAAGCTTGCCATCCGAGTCACGATAGTAAGAAGGTTACATTTCACACGAATGTCACATCCGCCTTTCGTAGCTTGCCCAAGACTAATTATGTTGCTTTTAGCTCGGGTAGGTAATAGACTCCATGATTAACCGCTGTCTCCTGCTTTCCCTTCAATGATTATCGAACCTTCCCTTTATCTCGATGTAGGAGTTATCACCAAACTTCACTCTGGGAGATATTCTCATTCAACTCGAAAAGTATTCTCGGATCCCCGTCATGTGATTACTTGCTCCATTATCCAAATACCAAGTTTCTTCCTCGCTTGGCTTAGTATTCAATTGTTTTGGGATAATCTTTTCTTCATTCAAGAAAACTACTTCTTGAACGCTTTTCATCATAAAAGTGTCGGGTCATCATCATCCTCCGCTTTCAAAAGGTTTGATTCATGCTTTTGCTTCGCTCACGCCGTTCAGGCGCTTAGAAGCAAAGTGACCATATTCATCACATCTAAAGCATTGAATCTTTGAAAGGTCTCGACTTTTGTTCTTCTTTGATCCGCCTTGCCCGGAGTTGTTTTGGTTTCCACGGTTGTGGTTATTAGCTTGACCACTACCACGAGATTTGTTTTGAGAAGAAAAGTATTGACCTTTACCGCTGCCACCGTAAGAATTCCTTCATCGACCTTTCTTATCATATCTTTCACCCTTCCAACATCAACTTGCCTTGATCTTCGTAAGTGGTGTCAACACCTTCATTCTTCCTTCAAAAGCTTTCAACCTTCCAATTGCTTCTTGAAAATACATAGTATTCAAGTCAAGAAATTGTTCTATTGAGGCAACAATTGCAACATACCTATCCGAACGGATGCAAGTAGCTTCTTAACAAGTTTCTTGTCTTCATAAATTGTTCCCAAGCTATTGACTTCGCCATAATTTTGCCCAACCTAGCCGCAAAGTCATCGATTGATCCGTTGACTTTCATCTTTAAAGATTCAATTCCGCCTCCAAGGTTTGCAACCTTGCTGCTCGAACCCGATCAACACCCACATACCGTCTTCAAAGCTCCCGCATTTCTTTGGTGTGTTGAATTGTGAAACTTGAAAACAAGTTCTTCGAATCGCCTCGAAAAGTAACGCAATCGCCATGTGATCTTGCTTAGCAACAACTTGTGTTCCTTCCCCGGTTCCAATGCATCGAGTATTCCATGGACTCGAATACCGCTTTAACTCTTATTGCCCATATGTTATAGTTCGCTTGTTAACATTGGACATTGAAGAGTCATTTAGAATGTTCAATAGGTGGTTGACTCGACCGCCTTTGCACCATCCTTCTTGAACGCCTTTTGTAAGTTACCGTGTAGTTGGATTATCTTCCAGCTTCTAGAACACGCTTTGTTTTACTTCTTGCCTAAGTAAACCAAGTGTAAAGTTTGAAACTTTATCGACTTGAACCCTTTAGTCGATCGCTTGAAACCTTCTGAATGATCGACTACTCTTGGAACCTTGCTTGAACCCTTGTGATCGACTACTTGGTACCCTTGTGATCGACTTCTGCTTGGAACCCTTGTGATCGACTTCTATTTGGAACCTGCTGTGATCGACTGCTTTGGAAACCCTTCAGTTGATCGACTAAACTTGAACCTGCTGTGATCGACTCCTTTGGAAACCCTTCAGTTTATCGACTAAACTTGAACCTGCTGTGATCGACTACTTGGAACCTTGCTCTTGATACCAATTCAAGACCCACAACTGATCGCAGTTCACAAACAGAAAAACAATAACACAATAACTTGGAATAAGCTCTCCAATTAATCAGAAAATTACTTGCTTACAAAAACTGATATTGAATGCACTAATAACAAACCACAGCTCGGTTTGTATATATAGGTGTTAGAATTTGCTTTCTAATCCTACTACAATTCTAATAAAGCAAGATAGTCCTTAACAAATAAGGAGTCCTAATTAGACTAGAATTGCAAACTTCCATATGCTTGGAAACTGTTTTGTCTTCCATCTGCTCGGTCAGACAATTTGCCAACAACCTCATGTTTGGTATACTGTATTATTATTGCAAGTATATTGTATTAAGAATTTGTCAATAATGACCAAAGTGGATTTCTGATACATAAATCAGCTCAATATTTTGATGTACGCTTGGTCTAACACACGACATTCACATTATAGACTTGAAACTTGAGAGTTGAGAGTGTTGCCAAAGTTACTACTTAATGGAAGTTTAATTAACAAAAACGGTAGTTATTGATTGTCCTAAAATATAGATAAAACTGAACTAGGTCAATTAAATTACAAAAAACGAGTCTTGTATCTACTTACTAATGTAATGTGGAAACATGTAACTTAGAGTAATATGAAATGGGTTAAACATGAAACTGTACACACACTCTTGTGAAACAAACCAAAAACAGCAAAAACTAAAATGGGTCAAATTGGTAGACTCAAAAAATTTCTTTAACGAACTTGTCATTATTTTGTTCCATTGCATCAGAGATTGAAGACCTCAAGATGTTGAACCATCTCGATTTATCTTATTATCAGATACCATTACTAGTAGCCTTGTTCAGTGCATTAGCCTTACAATGTTAAACCTACAAGGCAACCACTACAGTTTCTGAGATAATTTCAGCCATGAATGAATTTTGTTGCTCTTCTTTTCCGATATGAACATAGTATTGATTCAAATAAGGAAGATCCATTGAAATTACAAATGCGTTGATACATTGAGCTTGCCTACTGTATGACTACTCTTGCAAACAACACATCTAAAAAGACACAAGCCAAACTTATTAACTGCTAGAGCAGAAATGAAACTAAAACATACACCATAGACGTCATTGTAAGTATCGTTATCGTCACTGCCTTTGAATAACTCGAGAAAAACAGATGGGGTGTTATGAAGTTGATGTCGTCTCCAATCTGCCTTTAGAATTGAGAATCAGGCCATATGACGAATACATAATAAATCTTGATTTTACCCATCCAAGTACAAGCTCCAAATAACACTAATAACTAGCAATACACCACACTGATCACCTGCACAAACTAAAACAAACACACTTTATCATTCTTTCGAGCTTCAAACATATAGATGGCAGTAAATGTTAAGCTTTGGCATTGGTGATATCACTGAGCCCATTCCAGTAATTTGTTGATCTTTCAAAGGGAAAAAAATATTTACGTTGTTAAGAAACAAACTCTCGAATACAGAGGTCGCAATTTCAAGCATTTTACTTATAAATGGATCAATTTACGTTATGTTATATTTAATGGGTTCAACAGGCTGAAAACATTCATTAATCATAATTTTAAAGCAAGTTTAAGAAAAGGAAAGACCACGTTTGCAGGTCAACCTGACTAAAATTACCAGTTTGACTTGTTTCCCAACCTGACTAGCTGCCCGTTATGGAACATCTCTAGTTTAGATCATGTGTTACCTGTAAGGCTCCCAAGCCTGCATTTCCAAGGGTCCACATCTACGGTGAGACTGATAAAGCATTAGCCGATGCTTAACGAGTCTATGTCAAAAACAACCATTTACAGCAAAATTGGGGATCTTGCAACAAAAGTCAAACATATCAATAATGTTTTAAACACATAATTTTCTTCTGGAGTTGAAGTAATAACTTATAGAATGGGCTCAGAGCTATCACCAATGCCAAGGCTTTTCATTTACACAAGAAATAAATACAAGATAAGAAATAATCCTACCTTAATTAGCGATGGCTGAAGTAATACTAACTTCTGGAATGGGCTCAGTTATATCACCAATGCCAAGGCTTATCATTTGTTCACCAGGGTATTTTAGCTTATGTGCAGCCATTCTTCTACGAATCTGTAATTCCACCAACACATATCATGTATCTAAGTTTCTATATCCATGTCTTTATTCAGAAGAAACATGTGATATTGATACCGATGTAAACCTGAATCTATAGTTACAAAAAAACATGTATAAGCTGAACCAAATAAGATCATAAGCCCAAAATAAGCTTAAAACACGACCCCCTAAGTTGAATGTTTCACCTAAGTAACCTCCAATTACACTAAAAGTTAAACTAAATCATGTCAACCTCTAAAACCTCTATCTAATCTACCATTTTCATATAATCAAATCACACAAAAAGAGGAAGTTTGATGGCAGGGCTCTATGTTGTGGCTGAATTAGACCCCGGTTTTCTCATTTCATAACCGGCTTTATGCCTTTGTTTTTGACGGACACCTTTATAGAGACCTTTTTTTCCTATTAACAGGGCTCCATTAGGGGGGATTTATTTCAGATTTTGTAGTAGTGTGAGAAAAGAGAGTTTATGTGTCAAATAATTTCAGTACCAAGGCACATAGCCATCTGACCAATCTTCAAACCCAAACGTAACAAAGATAACGCCTTTAGATATGTGGTTCTTATCTCGAGGCATAAGGATCACATTATGCTTAACTTATGCATTTATTCACTATCGAGAAACCCCTATTCCCCCAAATAACTAATAAGCACTTTGGCATAAGCTTACCCAAACACCCCCTAAATCACATATTCCCATGACAGTTATCTCTTTCACAAACTCACGCTGCTTTACACATGATAATTAGGAAAAATACAAATACATCCCAATTTATAAACTACATTGACATGAGCTTACCCAAACACATTCAATAGCTCTGTACCTTTTTTTGTACCCAATAGCTTATTAACCTCTTAAAATAAGCTTGGACTACAAAGTAATCGGTGATTACAAGCCACAAGGTCATTGACCAGGGTGAGTTGAGCAGAATCGGCCAAAAGATTCAATATGATCACAACTTGGTCAGCTCGGTGCTAATTCGTACAAAACTCGGGTTGAAGTGTTTTAACAATTGTGTTAATGTTTCCAAACATACTTTCTGGTTCTATGAACAATACTATGGTCTTATAAACATATCATACATATAATTTCAAAACTTGTACATAAAAATTCCAATACTCCCACGTACTCCCCGCCTAGGCCAATTACTCGCTGCCTAGCAAGATTTGCAACCTTAATTTCAGCTTTTTCAGAACCCAATAACCTATTAAGCTACTTTAAATAAGCTTACCCAAACACCCCCTAAATCCCATATGATCATACTACTATAACACATAATAGCCCAAAAAAGGCAAATACATCAACCCAATGTAATAAACATAAGTCCTCACCTAATAACAATTTCCTCTCAGACTGACGGTCCGAAGACGACTCGATCTTTCCCCGGCAACTGCAATCCACCAACACCAATCTCCTTCGGCTCGAACGTGTCCGTCATTTTATTAACACCTAACAACAAACAAAAACCTTTACACTTAGGCTATGTTTGACAAAACTAGCAGCAAGTAGTTGTTCGTTTTATAAAAGTGTAAAACAACGTAAAAGATGAGCTTATAAGATATAAGCCCAAAATAAGCTTAAACAACCACCTCCAATTAATATAATTGGCAAACCCCAATTAGTCCATAGCTCTAATCAAACATCCTGATGTATATATTAATAAATTATCACAACATATTTTGATTATTGACACATATAGCCAAACATAATTTTTTGCAAGAAATAGAACGTACCATCGGTTTTGCTATGAAATGATACAATGAAATGAAAAAAATAATAATAATGGATTGGAAATGTGGGGTGGGATTGGAAGGTCGAGATTAAATAGACTATCTTTAACCGTTGGATGGAAAAAAACAAAAAAATTATATATGTATATCTAGAGTTAGGATCAAATAAGAAGAAAAATTAAAATAAGAATGATAAGAAGAAACCACAACCACTCATTTCGGATGCACCTATAAAATAGATGCATCTCCCTTAAATTCTCCTTCTATTTGAAATGCAAATGTAAATTCTTCTATGAAACGCAACAATCAACCAAACACGGAGAAGAACGAGTGTAAGGCCCCAAGCCTACATTTTAAGGGTCCACATCTACGTGTGAGTGATAAAGCATTAGCCAATGCTTTTCGCAATACAAAAAGGGAATAGCAACGGGTTAGACCAAGTGTCATATATATGGTTCACAATGTAAACGAGTCTCGCTAAAACAACAATTTACGTGAGCAAAATTGGGATCTTGCAACAAAAGTCAAATTAATGATCATTTCATTTCCAAATCACAAAGAAAATTGCGATATATAGAACGATTAGAAAGTGTCAGATATACAACAAAACCGAATCGTATTAAAAGTGCCATGTTAATTCCATACTTTTGACTACTACTAAAGCGACCTTCAAATAAAAACCTAATAAGCCCATTCTTAAAGTGTTTCGCTAAGCTATTTTGAATACAACATAAACTTGGCAATCTTGACCCAACCCAACCAATGACCCACGACCCGCTTGACTGTGTTTCCATTTGACCTGCTTCACCCATGTCCTATTTGACCTATAACTAAACCATCACGGTAACAACTAAATCAACGTTTCCTATTAAACTAAACATGTTAAAAGAGGTCACAAATTTCAAGCGATGTAGTTCATCGTCTTCATATAACTTTAAATTACTTTTAGTTTTATATAACAAAGAAGTTAAATTGATTCAATTCATTCTATTTATTTAGATTAATTACTATTTATTCATCGCTCAAGACTGCATATTTAAACTAACAACTCGACAAAGACATATGGTTTAATGCAAGCAATCATTTACATTACCATATCTATAAGATTCAACTTATTCAAAGAAGGTATCAACCATATCTAAGTTAGGAAAATAGTTTCATTTTGTTTTGTGTACCAAAATACAACTAGATAATCGAATGGTGTCTGAAAGAAATTAACAGCTTACTGATAAGAGAGGGGAGTCACAACATGCATATATTATAGCAAAGAATATTTCATACACCAAGTTTCTTTGCCAAGCTCTACCACCCACCCCATTTACATGACTCATCCTCCGAGTAACTTCGCCTATAAAAGAAATAGCATATAATGTTATGACAAAGTTATGACAAAGTAATTCGGGTTCAGGTCTTATTTGTTGGTTCGCAGCAAAAGTTATGACAAAGTAATTCGGGCTGCATAAATGATATAATATTATCTTCATTGACAATCATAAACAATTAAATAGTACTTACTTTGGGTACATTGCCATGATGCAAAAAAATTACAAGCCTTACTGGATACAAATAAGATACAACATACAGACAATGCATTGCACAAATAGACCAAGCAAGAAGTAGAGTTGACTACTCGACTTTGTCCATTTCATCCTTATAAGGGGATAGGTAAGCATAACTAATCGTAAATGTGCCTACGCACACAAGATAGTTTCATGTTATCGCAGCTACCCAACCCAACCATTTTGCTAACTTTAGTATCTATTAGCCCACATTGTGTTATGTGTCCGGCATGCTAAAGTTTTAGTTACCGCAAATCACATTGTGTTATGTAACATTATAAATTTGCGCTTGCATTACAGATATGTATAGACATGTTAACGTTAGTCAAAGAACAAGACACAAAATGCCCTTTTGCTCCGTAATACATAAAGGCAATTTAAAACAATATCCATCGATTCAAAACAAGAAGTGATAAACTAGCCAAGAGATGCGAAAAGTAACAAAGAAACTTGCCATTTCATAATAAACTTATTATTTCATTCTAAATGAATAAAACTTATTATTTCATTCTCGAACGACACGCCCAAACAATTTTTGCATGTCAAAATCTAACGATAAATATTACGTAAGTATCATTCTCTAATGGACATTTCATCAAACACCTTTCGTAAGTAATAAACTAAACCCGAGCTTCAAACCATAGCCGCACATAACACACCTAATTCACCTCTATCGCAATCACAAATCTCCATAACTAACACCTAACTAAAGTGTCAGACTTGTTTTTTCTCTCCTCCCTGTATGGGCGATTTTCTAAAACCCCAAATCGTTTTTTCTTCCTAACCTATCCCTGCTCAATTCTTTTACAATCTGGTATTAGGGTTGATTATATCTTCTATAATCAATACTTAATCTCTGCTTGTGCTGGATTTTTATCTTTGATTGATCTTGGTTTTTTTTAGGGTTTTCTGTCGCACATAAGGGTTTGGTATAATCGGTCTGTTTTGCTTCTAAATCTTAATCTTCCTACTGATTATTCTACAAGGCATCATCATTAATATGGATTAGTTCATCATTCGGTATAGCTTATAAACCCTAGGTTTAAACTAGGTTTTATTCATCTCGCTAAAAGAGTTGGCTTGTTTCTTGATTCCGGTTGTTACTTAGTGTGTGTCGAAGGGTTTAGGGATTGTTTGATGTCGAATATAGAGAGAAGATGTTAATCGTACAGTCCGGTTGTGATCGATAATGATGCCTGGGAGTCGGTATCTTGCTTGAGCTCAAAACACTAATGTTGCCGGATTTACATGGATGCTTGCTCATCTCCGATTAACGAGGGAGTAGTTCTCGCATCGATGGACAAGTGGAGCCGATTTCACTTGTTTCGAGCCCTAGTCATGATTCACCTAGTCATGACACGCCCGAGGGTCATGATACTTTATTGAAAATTCGCATATTGAAAACAAATATTTGAGGAAAACTTATTCTTGTGGGTGACGATGGGCAACCATTAAACGAGATGTGATGGTGGATGCTACTACTACTTGGGCTAATCCATTTGAACATCTTAAGATGTCGCAATACGAAGGAGCTAGAGGAGATGCTTATGGCTATTGGTTATTATTCAAACCTCCTCATGATACGAGTGTTCCTATGGCTTCTAATGTTAATGCTACTAGTAGTCCCAATAATGTTAATGATAAGGTTGATACTGAATGCAACAATGTTGGTATTGAGAAGGTTGGTGTTGCTTGAAACAACCTTCTACATCATATGTCGGTGTTACTTCATCGAACCTAACAAACACACGCCAAACTTTCGTGAGGTTGGAGTGTAATAAGAAAGCTAATGGTGCGGATCTTTCCGTTCGATGAAAGTAGTTGAAGAGGTGAACATTAGGTTTGAGAATACTTTGTATGGGTACTTCCTTGGTCAACCACTTGCTTTTCCTGTTGTTGATTACTTTGTACATGCAATGCGTGGGCTAAGTTTGGTATACAAAGGTAATGATGAATGCAAAGGGTTCTTCTTTTAAGTTCAATTGGAAGAAAGGTGTTGATGATGTTCTTGAAAATGGTCCTTGGTTGATTAGAAATGTACATATTATTCTTAAACCATGGACTTTGGAACACCAACTTACTTAAAGAGGATTTGACCAACATCCAGTGTGGGTTAAATTCCATGATGTTCCTCTTGCTATGTTTTTTGATGATGGCCTTAGTCTCCTTGCCACATTGATAGGCACGCCCAAAGGTTAGATGCTTTCACCAGCCAAATGTGCAAGGACTCGTAACGTAGTAGTTTTGCTAGATGCATGATTGAAGTGAAGTCGGATGAGGTGCTTAGGGACAGCCTTACTGTTGAGATACCATTACTTTATGGGTTGGGTTTGACTATTGAAAAGATAAGGGTTGAATATGAGTGGAAGCCACCTCATTGTGATACATGTAAGATTTTTGGTCATACTCTTATGGATTGTCCTAAATTTGTTGAACCTCCTGCTCAGCCTACTAAGCGTGTTAATGATGGTTTCAAGACGGTTAATAACAAGAAGAAGGGAAAGCAAGGTGGGTCTAATATTCCGGGTCAAGGAGGGTTTACTAAACCTGTTGTGGGTAAGAAGTTTCAATATCAACCCAAAAAGACTCCTCCTTAACCTAAGAAAGTGGAAGTTAATAAGAAGAATGCCTCTGATGTGGCTAGTTCGAGTGGAACAACGATCTCTACATCTAACCAGTTTGATGCTCTTAATACGGATACGTTTGGTATTCCTTCTAATGACACCAACAAGGACGTGGATTCGGTCGATACAATGGAAGTTAATGAAGATAAGTCTCTAAGATGTGTATCGCATCGCAAGAACCCTTGTGAGTGATTTGAAAGAGATGGAGTCGGATGTGGCTCCTAAAACTAGTGCATCTTGTAATCCGCCCGCCTCTTCTACTAAGAGAGTTAACCCTTTTTCTAAAGTGGGAGAGATCGTGGTTTTTGATTATGAAGATGAGGTGGTTGCTAACCCATTTGATGAGTCTACTAATCTATTCGGTGGTGGCCATGAATTTGAAGATGAGTATGATGACTATGACTACGATGACTATGCGAATCAGTTCATGATCTTCCGTGAATTTGATGCCTTTAATGCCATGTATGGCACCAAGCTTCAAGGTCCTAGGGAAGTAAATTTCTTTCGTTATGTCCTATGTTATCATTTGAGTAGTGGTTTGTTTTCTTGTTTAGAAAATATGAAGTATCTTGTTATGTAAGCTTTATGCCTATGTAACGGGCTGAGACATGGGATTTCACACATATCCATTGTTCTTAAACGTTTCTTTTTGGTTAATATATTTACCAGGGTGCATGATTACTCCCCTTTACCCAAAAAAAACACCTAATTGAAGAAAACACAAAAATCAATGAATTCAGCTTCAAAAGTATACCCGAGAGCATCGCAAAATCAAGAACTTCAAACTCCACGAACCGAATCTATTTGAATCGTTAGGGTTTGTGTTTATGCATCAATTTAATGGATCGAACTTCACCACAAAACTCGCTTTAAAGTGTTTAAACAATTGTGTTAATGTTTTCAAACATACTTTTTGGTTATATGAACAATACCCCACGTTCATATCATACATATAATTTCAAAACTTGTACATAAAAATTACAACACCCCCACGTACTCCCCGCCTAGCGAGATTTGCAACTTAATTTCAGCTTTTTCAGAACCCAATAACCTATTAAGCTACTTTAAATAAGCTTACCCAAACACCCCCTAAATCCCGTACGATCACACTACTATAACACATAATAATCTAAAAAAAGGCAAATACATCAACCCAATGTAATAAACATAAGTCCTCACCTAATAAACGATTTCCTCTCAGACGGACGGTCCGAAGACGACTCAATCTTTACTCGGCAACTGCAATCCACCAACACCAAAGTAATACATCAATCAAACACGTTAAAACCTAACAACAAACAAAAACCTCAATGCAGGATAAAGATGAGCTTATGAGATATAAGCCGAAGCAAATAAGATCATAAGCCCAAAATAAGCTTAAAAACCCACCTCCAATTAATATAATTGGCAAAACCCAATTAGTCCATATTTCTAATCAAACATCCCTATGTATATATTAATAAATTATCACAACCAATTTATAATAATCAAATTACACAATTTTGATTATTGATACATATAGCCAAACACAATTTTGCAAGAAATTGAACGTACCATAGGTGGTTTTGGTGTGAAATGATACAATGAAATGAAAAAAATACTGTAATAATAATGGATTGGAAATGTGGGGTAGGATTGGAAGGTCGAGATTAATTAGAGTATCTTTATCCATCAAGTTGGCAAGTTGGACAGGGAAAAAAAACAAAAAAAATATATACATTATAGTAGTAGAAGAAAATGGGGTTGACAGTCCGGTTATTTGGTGATTTGCAAATATGATGGTCAACCTTGCCACATGTCACATTTTTATTGGTAGCTTCAAATTTGTTATTCAACTTTTTTTTTCTTCATGTATTTACTATTTTGTATTATGTTTAAAACTTACTGCCTCCGTCCCATAATAATTGTTCACTTTGACTTTTTTAACTCTTTTTTATTCAATTTTGACCACAACTATTTTTATCTGTGTAATATAATACTTGATGAGAAATATATGAATAGATTGGGTTTTAAATGTATTTTCATTTGGTATAATTTTCATCAAGTATTATATAACACAAATAAAAATATTAATGGTCAAAGTTGAACAAGAAATACTAAAAAAGGTCAAAGTGGACAATTATTATTGGACGGGGGGAGTATAAAAAATATATCAAAGTTTATTGTTTTTTAATTCTTTATCCAAAATACCACATGTCACAATATAAGTGGGAACATATATTTTCTTTCATTTTCTTATTGGTTATCCATATTTTAAAAAAACTAATGGATCATTTACATTAACTTTAATATTTTTTAAATAATAATTATATCAATAATTTTAGTTTTTAATTCTCTATAAATATAATCTAATATCAACATATTTTCATACACATTCTCAATTCTCATTTCTGGTTTCTTGACTTTTTTATATCTAGTTTATCTCCTATGGATCCTAATTATCCAAATTATTTTCCAAATACCCAGTAATATGGAGAATATCAAAATTTTCTAAACTCTCAGTCTCCAAATCTAAATCAAATGCCTAGTATACCCAATCATGAAACTTCACAAAGTATATTTAGAAATTTGTTGCAAAATGGGAAACCAAAGAAGATATAGCTCTGATGGCAGCATGGTTTCATGTTAAAGTCAAAGTGGTTCTGTTTGGATGGGATTGCCAGCGTGGCAACTAAAAAGGAAATACACCAATTACTAGTTCAATGTTCTTCTCATTTTCTGTCTGTCTGTGACACATCATTTTGTTCTAAAAATGAATATAGGAGGTTTTTACTTTTCTTTTATTCTCTCTTAATTGAGATAAATTTGAGCCCCAAACACATAGTCTTTTTTAATTGGGAGACTTATAAATATTTATCTTTTTTAATTAAGAGGCTAATTAAAACACTGTAAGCTAAACTACTTAATTTAGTAAACAACCCTTTACACCACTACTAAAGACCTATTTGGTTTGTACACGGGTTTAGGATTATAATTTCAATTTAGATTAAAAAAGTAATTTGTTTTATATGTTGGGATACATATTGTTTGTTTTATATGTTGGGATACATATTAGGACAAAGGTTTATTATTATTTTAATATTAAAATATAATAGATAGATAGGAGAAGGACTCAAGTCCCGTACATAATTTTGTGGTAATAAAAGAGGAAACAGAGAATTGCTAGCAGTATGTGAGGTTAAGGTGTAGGGTGCACTCTTAGGAACTCAAACAAAAGGCTATTGCATAGCGGAAACCCAATTCAATGTATACGAAAAAGATGAAAAACTCTCCTTAACGGGAGTCGAGTCTCGCAGAAAAAACATGCATAACCAATGAAAGAGAAATTATAGTTTACTTCTTTTGTGCATATGGTGCCAAAAAATATGCATAACCAATGAAAGATAAATTATATTTTATATCTTTTGTGTATATGGTGTGTTGTTGTGTGTGTTTTAAAACATGCATAGTCAATGAAAGAGAGATGATATTTTATATCTTTTTTTTTATATGGTGTGTTGTTGTGTGTTTTAAGGATATTTTTAAATGGTAAAAAAAACATACTTTTTGGTTCTAGGAACAATACTATGGTCCTATAAACATATCATACATAAAATTTCCAAACTTGTACATAAAAATTCCATTACCCCCACGTACTCCCGGCCTAGGCCAATTACTCATTGTCGCCTGCCGCCTAGCGAGATTTGCAACCTTAATTTCAGCTTCTTCAAAACCCAATAACCTATTAAGCTACTTTAAATAAGCTTACCCAAACACCCCCTAAATCCCCGTACGATCACACTACTATAACACATAATAATCTAAAAAAAGCAAATACATCATCCCAATGTAATAAACATAAGTTCTCACCTAATAACGATATCCTCTCAGATGGACCGTCCGATCACGACTCGATCTTTCCCCGGCAACTGCAATCCACCAACACCAGTTCATAGTTTCAACCGAGTAACCTCCAATTAATATAATTGGCAAATCCCAATTAGTCCATAGTTCTAATCTCCATCTCGATGTATGTAACACTAATATGTATAAAGATTAATAAATATTGATGAATGATAGTTGTTGCGAAATGAGAGTGAAACAAACAAAAATTGAGTGTGTTTGGATGGGATTCCCAGCGTGGGAACTACTGTATTTGTTTGTAAGCCCATTGTTTTTCTTTTTTTCTATCTTTGACACGTTAATTTGTTGTAAAAATGTACATAGCTGCTTAAAAAGTTGATCAACTAGACTTAGGAAGTGTTTATTTTTCTCTTATCTTAACTACATATAATGTAAAAACTAATTTTTATTGAAAGTGAAAAAGTAATGATTTTCAAAGAGTGGGAGGATTGGATGGCTCAGATTAATCAGAGTCAAGTGTGTTTGGATGGGATTGTCGGCCGGTAAATATATAAAGAAATACATCAATTATTTCTTTGTAAGTTTAATGTTTTTCTTAGGGGTCGGGGTACGATGGTTGTTGGCTTGAGCCATAGTCGACCACACGAGCCTTTGGCACGACGAACCATACCAACGTTGGGCTTTGGCATCGTGGCCACCAGCTCACGCCAAAGCAATTTTTTCCTTTTTTTGTTTATTTATTTATTTTTTGTGTTTGTGATGTTTTGTGTTTGTGTGATGATAATGTGTGTATGTGTTTTGCAAGGAAGAAGACGACTCAAAATAATTAGTTAATGTTTTATGTGATAATAAATGTTTGGATATGGACCAAGATCTATATGTGGTAATAAGCAAAAAGGTGATTGGATAGATG
Organism: Chrysanthemum lavandulifolium; assembly: GCA_022545495.1. Taxonomy (NCBI): domain Eukaryota; kingdom Viridiplantae; phylum Streptophyta; class Magnoliopsida; order Asterales; family Asteraceae; genus Chrysanthemum; species Chrysanthemum lavandulifolium. The sequence goes on from CM040241.1 coordinate 4,206,971, forward strand.
TGGTAATGCAAAGGCCACGTACGTAGTATTTAAAAAAAGTGGTTAAAGTTTTATGTGGTAATTTTAGTTATATACGGAGTAAATTGTTTTATTTAAAAATGATAAAGGAAAAAAAAGTACAATGACACCGCAAAACAGTGTTATGCTAGGGAGGGGGTTTTGGTGCCATAACTAAAGGTGATGCCATGGGAAAAAAGTTCTAAGATGGCACCACTTTTTCTCATGGCACCAAACGTACCTAACGCTCTTATGAAAAATTATTCTTATGGCTAAGTAGTAAGCTTACTTCTTATGATTAGATTGGTGATTTTGAAAAAATAATTGGTGGAACTTTAGAAAGATAAAATGTACAATACATGTGTTTAATGTTATGTAGATTAGGCATGTAATTAGGATTGCATTATTTAGGCCTAAATAGCACTACTTTTTTCTTATTTTGTATATGTGACACATTAATTTGTTGCAAAAATGAGCATAGCTGCTCAAAAAGTTGATCAATTACATTTAGAAGGTATTTACTTTTCTCTTATACTCTCTTAATTGAGAGACTCACAAATGTATATCGCATTTTTTAATTGAGAGACTCACAAATGTATATCGCATTTTTGTTTATTCTTTTTGTTAAAGTCGATTGTTAACTTGTGTTGTTTTCGTGGATTTTAAATCGGATTTAAACGTGTTTTGGATAGCGACTCGTGTGGTAAACTTTGTTAAAAACGAGTTAAAAACAGTTTTCCAATACCTTCGTTGGTAATGATGGACTAAAAGCATTTTGACCTAGTTTCGTGTGGTTAAGAGTTTTTGAAAAACTGATTTAAAACGTTTTAACAAATCTTCGTGTGGTGAAATCTTGGTAAAATTGTGTTTGTTTGATTTGGTGACATTGTTGGTCACGGTATACCCAAAGAATTTGGTAAAATTGTGTTTGATTTGGTAAGATAACTGCTATTAAAACTTAATCTAACACAAAGAATTTCAGAGAAACTAATCCTTACAGCTTTTAAAACCAAACTTAACAAAGATAATCCCTTTAGACTATTTAACTGATTATTATTTTAATTTAATTTATAATCAATTTTATTTAATTTTTTATAACCGTCTTTGAGAAGTGAAAAAGCAAACTTCAGAGGTCCCGTTTTTATCCATATTGCAAAAAAAATATATCAATAGATGAAGTTGTTGGATGTTGTATTACATTTCAAAAGAATCAAATTCCCTTCATTCTAATAAGGTAAATACATAAAATTTTATAAAATAATTAGTGTTTTACAATTTATATAATCGATATGGCTTTGTTTTTTAAATTGTGATAGTTCATATTGGGTTTTGAGTTTTGTTAGTTTACTTTAGTTGATGAATTAAGGTGTTCATTAGTGGTTTATATATGTATGCACACCAAGTGTTTGTTTTTATGCCTCAATGAAATAGATTATTTGGGGTTAGTGACCAAACTTTTTTTTTGTCTGCAATTCTATTACGCGCGTAAGGACAATTCATTACTTCTATAGAAGTATGCGGCAAGTGTTAGGTATTGTATTTGATTTAATAGATTAAATAGGCTATAAGGATAGTTGGTAAGTTAACTGCAATTGCCCTCAATTATATAAATCCCGTCAATTATATAAATCGCAGTTGAATATTTAAAATCTTTATGCAACGCAGTCTGATTAATGTTTTATGTTTGACACTTACCATTAGTTTATGTTACAAGCTTAAGCTTTGAGTTTCCTAATTACTTTTTGAATGTATATGAGCATGTTAAGACAGGGTCCTTATTTCTGAATGATATTCGTAAGTTATGAAATCATCAAGTTTCCTGTAATATTGCATATATTTATTTATATATTTCAGGTGGCAGTGACAACCCCTTTCAATAGCAAAGAAACCAAGTATTCAAAACATATAATATGATATACTGTAGAATGTGCATTAATGTTGGCTACTATTTCTTCATATTTATTAAACGAACAAAGAAACCAAGTATTCAAAACGAATACCTCTACGAGTTCACACACAAACACTTAACCACGAATACGCCCTATAAAAGCTAGTCGTGAACGTTTACCCAAACAACACCTTGTATACTTGAACTAAACGAACAAAGAAAAACCCTAGAACCCTTCTATCTTTCTGTCCGAGATCAACAGCAACCCGAGAAAAAAAATATGTTATGTCCGATATCGGATAAGCCTATCCGATATATTCAACAACTTCTTTTAACGCGAGAACTAAACAAACAAAAACCTTTAGCTTGGCTGTCCAATTCGACCAGGAAAACCAACCAAGATACACGAACACTTAATCCTCAATACGCTTGAATCAAAGATGCAAGATTAGGGTTCAAGTTCAATCGACTTCAAACAAAACCAAATCTTCTTAGGGATCCGATCGGTTTGAACTCAGAAAATAGGTAAATCATTTTTAGGTTTATAGCTGTGAATAAGGTTGTGAATGCGTGAGGTTTTGAGGAGCTTCGATCGAGTATATATAGTCTCCAAGACCTAAGGCTCTTGGGCCTCAAACTTGTCTTCCAAGCAATCATCCAATCCTTATTCTATTCTAACTCAACTAGCCCATCACTAATTGTAAACGCCCCACATGAATGAAACCGGTCATGAGCTTAAACAAAAGTAATCGGACCTAGAGTTAAACGGGTTAAACGAACGGGTCAAGTAGTTCAAGTAGTAAATGTGTAAAAACGTATTATCGTGTTTAACGTGTGTGCCACCATAGACTCACACACTTCTAGTCATTTTCGTATGTACCAACTCCCATAATCCAACATTGGTGACATGTCATTTTCTAAGGCATGGTTTAGGATTGAAAATGATGAGTATTTTCACACTCATCAATCCCCACACTAAGATATTGCTAGTCCCTAGCAATCTTTTGAAAACTTTAATGGATTTCATCTCTTTACAAAAGCCATTACTTACGGAGTAGCCAATTGTTTTAGTTCAAGTAAGAACCTTGGTACAATGATAACCAAATGATTTTGAGCAAATCACCGACTTTCAACGGTTTTGATTTGTCTTTACCGAAGCCGTTTGTACGGACTAGCCAACTCTTAGATAAAATATCTTTGGTGAGTCGATTACCAATTATGGTTTTCAATCGCCTTTACCACAAGCCATAAACTTGCGGGCTAGCCAACTCTTCACTAATTAAGGATATGGTGAGCTGAAAACCATACAATTTTGGGCAAATTGCAAGCCGTAAGCGGATTTGAGATATCTTTACCAAGAGCCGTTTGCTCTGGATTAGCCAATCCTTTTGTTTATTAGACATGGCGGAGTGATAACCATTTACCGAGTAAGTGCAAAACACTTACTCAAAAAAAAATTTGGCCAAAAATGGGGAATTGGGTGGTATAATTACATGATAAAATTCGTGAGAATTCCCCACACTAGAAATGAATATTGCCCTCAATATTCAAAGTACCGTGAGTTATGCAAAACATAGAACGTAAAGGGAAATACTACGGCCATTATTTGAAAAATGATTATTATTATTATTTTTTTTTTTATTATTATTATTTAAACTTATATACAACAATGTGGGCAACTCCCCACACTAGGGTGGTAGAAAGTAGAAAGAAGTCGAAATATGGGTGAAAACCCATATGGTGTGCTCTTGTTTTTGATTCCGAGTCGCTAGCTTGACTCGATCCCGCATTCATTGGTTCATGGGGAAAGTTTGTAGATCCGGGACAACCACGGGTGGAATGTCCTCTCCAAAATAGTGCTTCAATCGATGACCATTCACTTTAAAATTTGGACCATCGGGTTGAGATAACTCAATAGTTCCATAAGGAAATACTTTAGTGATGGTGAATGGTCCGGACCGGTAGGATTTTAGTTTTCTGAGAAAATCTTCAATCTTGAATTGAAAAGAAGGACTCGATCACGAAGCGTTGAAAGCGGTTCTTGATTTTGAGTCATGAATCTTCTTTGTCTTTTCTTTGTAGATCAAAGAGTTTCGTATGCTTGATCACGGAGTTCATTTAATTCATTCATTTGAACTTTTCGGTGATCACCGGTATCTGAATATCGAAGTTGGCATGTTTCAAGGCCCAGTATGCTTTGTGCTCTAGCTCAATCGGCAGATGACATGCCTTCCGTACACAAGCTTGTATGGAGTACACCGATGGGTGTTTTATAAGTGTCTGGAAGGCCCAGTCGTCATCTAGCTTATCCGACCAAGATGCACGGTTTTCGCCTCTTGTCCTTTCCGAATTCTTTTAATCCTCGGTTGGAAACTTCCACTTGCCCACTTGTTTGGGGTGTGCAGCGATGAGAGGCGGTGAGTTACACCATACTTTTGCATGACTCGATCAAATTGGTCATTGCAGAAATCGTGCCACGATCACCGATTATAGCTCGTGGAGTTCCAAACCTAGCAAAGAGATTTTAAGAATTTCACAACAACTCGGGCATCGTTGGTAGGTAAAGCTTTTGCTTCAACCCATTTTGACAAATAGTCAACAACCACAAGTATGTATTTATTTCCTCGAGATGAAGGAAATGGCCCCATAAAGTCAATGCCCGGATGTCAAAGATCTCACACACTTGAATGGCGTTTTGCGGCATTTCATTTCTTTGATGAGATATTTCCGTGACGTTGACAAGCGTCACGAGTTTTGACAAATTCGTGGGCATCCTTGTAAATAGTGGGCCAATAAAATCCGGAATCAAACACCTTCTTGGCGGTGTAGTTGGGGCTATGATGTCCCTAGTAGGTCCGAATGGCAAGCTTTGAGAATGTCCATAGCTTTCGACCATAAACACACCGCTGATGACTTGATCCGCGCAAATTTTGAATAAGTAGGGTCGTCCGTAAGTAATGTTTAACATCTTTGAAGAATTTGTTCTTGTTGGGACGACATTCCTTTCACTAAGAAGTTACCCGCATGGTAATTTGCAAAGTCGACAAACCATGGGGTAGTAGAGTTTCCACGAAAAGAAACCGCATTGAGTGTTTCGAGAGGAAATGTTTCATTTATTTCCTTTTTCGAAAACATCTTGGTGAGGGTTTTCTAGATGGGACGAGATGATCGTGACCGGGTTCTCGGCTCCTTTTTATCACGTATAATGATATCAAATTCACAGAGGAGGAGAACCCAGGAGCAATCTCGGCTTTGCATCTTGTTTTGCAAAGAGATATTTGAGCCGAGTGATCCGTATACACCACGCATTTGGTCAAGATTAGGTATGGCGAAACTTCTCAAGCGCATACACCACGGCTAATAATTCTTTTTACGTAGTGGTGTAATGGGTTTGAGCTTGATCATAGTCTTACTTGCGTAGTGGATAGGTGAAAATGCTTCGTTTTACGTTGCCCTAGGGCGCACCGATAGCAAAATCACTTGCATCGCACATGAGTTCAAAGGGTAAATCGATCGGGGCAGCGAGAATGGGTGCTTCCGTAAGCTTTTTCTTTAATGTTTCAAAAGCTTGATGCACTCGGGTGAGAAGATAAAATGAGCATCTTTTCAAGAAGATGGGTCATAGGCCGAGCGATTTTAGAAAAATCTTGTATGAATCTGCGATAAAACCGGCATGACCTAAAAACTCCTAATACCTTTGGCGGTAGTAGGATGAGGCAATTTAGCAATGACATCGACTTTGCTCTATCTACCTCAATCCGTTTTTGAAATCTTATGGCCTAGGACTATGCCTTCTTTGACCATAAAGTGGCTCTTCTCCCAATTTAGACAAAGATTGGTGTCTTCACACCGTTTGAGCATTTTTCTAAATGGGAGAGACATGTTTGAAATGAGTCCCCAATAACCGAGAAGTCATCCATAAACACCTCCATTGTTTCCCGATCATGTCGTGGAATATGGCCATCATACATCGTTGGAGCGTGCGGGAGGCGTTACATAGGCCAAAAGGCATCGTTTGTAGGCAAAAGTTCCGTATGGGCGGTGAATGTGGTCTTCTCTTGATCCCGTGGATCAATGGGGATCTGAAAATAACCCGAGAAACCATCTAGGAAACAATAGTACTCGTTCCCTGCTAATCTCTCAAGCATTTGATCCATGAAGGGTAGGGAAAATGGTCTTTCTGGTGGCGTCATTCAACTTACGATAGTCAATACACACGCCATCCGTAACCAATCGAGTTGGAATTAACTCGTTTTCTTCATTTGTGACAACGATTATGCCACCCTTTTAGGAACACGATGGATGGGCTAACCCAAGGACTATCGAGATCGGGTAAATTAATCCCGCATCAAGAAGTTTGAGAACCTCTGTTTGATAACCTCATGAATCTTAGGATTCACCCTTCTACGATGTTGGATTGTTGGTTTGAAGTCATCCTCCATCAAGATTTTGTGAGTACAAAATTCGGGGTTAATACCTTTAATGTCGGAGAGTTTCCAAGCAATTGCTTGCTTGTGTGACTTCAAAACCTTTATGAGCGTCTTTTCATCTTTACTCAAATATCTAGCAATAATGACGGGTAATTTATCATCACCCTCAAGAAATGCATACTCGAGATGAGGTGGTAAGTCCTTAAGTTCAACCTCGGAAATTCTTGATTTTCTCAAGCGACTTGACTTCCTTGTTATGAAGCTCATCGGGAGGAGTGAAGGAGAAGTGTCTGATTTAACAACTTTTCACGAAGAATATCTCCTCCAGTATTAATCTCATTGTTGTTAATCTCATCCGAATTGAATCACTTGATGATGGATCATCATTGAGCAACTTTTCAAGGAGAAGAATGTCCCCCTCGATGTCAATTGGAGCGTGATCAATTTCCCATGAAACCGAATCACTAGACAAGTATGCTTCAATTTCTTCCAAGATGAAGTCGCTTCCCTCAAACGGAGTGAGAGAAGGAGTAGGATCAGAAAGGATAGGTTGAGAAGATGTGGTGGGATTCCCACTCACAGAATTATGAGAATAACCAAGAAACTCTTGAGAGTACTCCTCTGAAGCAACATCAATGATATCTATTCGGTTAACCGATTCAGCATCATAGTTTGAGGAGTACCTCGAAGTTTGATCAAGGTTAAAGGTGCGACTTCATTACCCACACGTAATGTGATTTCTTGCTCAAATACATCAATGAGAGCATGGCCCATTCTCGGGAATCCTCGTCCAACAATGAGAGGAACCCGTGGATCGACATCGAAATCAACAACTACAAAGTCGGTTGGAAAATGGAACTTTCCTACTTTCACAAATACATCCTCGGCAATGCCAAGAGGACGGGATATTGAACGATCTGCAAGCTCGAGAGTCATGCATGTAGGAGTAAGGTCCGGAAGAAAGTTTCTTCCATCTTGAATGAGGCATCGGGTTGATGCTTGCCCCAAGATCGGCTAAGGCAAAGCATTCAACCATTCACGGAAATACACAAGGTAAGAGAAATTTTCTAGGATCTCCAAGCTTCTCGGGAAGCTTCTTCAAGATAGCTTGGCAATTCTCGTTCGAAGGAGTTTTAGCCATTTCAAACAGTTTTCCTTGTTGCTTAACATGTGTTTGAGAGTTGATGCAAACTTGGGCATAAGACATGATAGCATCCATGAAGCTTATGTCAAAATGTAGTTCTTGAAAAATTTGAAAAATTTTTTCCATTTGATGGTAGCTTTTCGCGGAGCTTTGCTCATTTAAGCGTGATGGGTAAGGAATAGAAGTTTTGGATTTTGGTTTTCAACCGGAGGTTCAAAAACAACTCTGGTTTGGATTTGGGTTTCGGGACAACTTGAGGATGGACATTGTTGGTGCTCCGTTATTAGTAGGAAGTTCTTTGTCCTTTGTCGCCTCGGGTTCACTTTCCACTACCTTCGGGAGAGAAGAAGAAGAGGTAGTAGGAATAGCGGGTCCATCATATGATACACCACTTACGGTTGTGATCGCTTTGCATCGCCTCGGATTAGCGATCGTGTTGCTAGGTAAAGTACGAGGCCGAGGGTCGATCATTTAAAGACTTCTTTAATTTCGATCGGTGACCAACAACCTGTTTGTCTCCTCTTGATGTTAGGAATTAGAAATTCCGGTATTAAAAGTCGGTCACTTTCAGTATATGTAATCGTTAAGCTCGTAGTCGTAGTTCTTTTAAGTTAAGTAGTAATTTAGTTAAGTAACACCGTGGAGGACAGACGGGTCTTTACCAGCTGTATGCACGATCCACACCCAAAGTGTGGCGAGTTATGTAAGACTATAAATACTCTCTACCTTCCAAGGTAGAGTTGGAAGCTCATAATAATATCTTTCACTTTCTCTCACTAAGTTCCCTAAACCTCTAACTTTCTCTCTAGAATTCCATCTTATTCGCCACCTTGTGTTATGGTTTGATGTGTATGTGAAAAGTTATATCTTACAATTGGTATCAAGAGCCATGGTTAGATCATATCTTGCACATCTTTGGATTTATAGTGGTTTTAGGTGGTTTTGAGTTTGAAAAAGTTTAGTGGTTTTGCATCATTTGGTTGATTTCTTGTGTTAAAGTTTGAATTTTGTTGGTACTTTTATGTTTAGAATCATCAAAAGTGTTTAGGTTTTCATTTGGTAGCTTGAATCATCTTGGTTGGGTTGTTTTGGATTGAAAAGTGAAGGTTATTTGGTTTTCAAGCTAGCGAATTAGCTCTCGGACTTGTTTTCTTGGTAGCGACTTACTTCATTGTTTTGTAGCGACTTACAGTTATAAAAGCTAGCGAGTTAGAGCTAGCGAGTTAAAGTACAAGTAGTGGAATCTCCACTACGGTTAGCGACTTAATGGTAGCGACTTAGTGCATGTGAGTTGCTCTTTAGCGACTTGCATATCTAGCGACTTGTGTGGCAATTCTTGCACAAATTTGGCTAGCGACTTAGTGCATAGCGAGTTACTACTTAGCGACTTGCTTTTACATTGGCGACTTGGGACTCTAGCGACTTAGGCGTGTAGCGAATTAAGGGTTAGCGACTTAGTGCACTAATTTCTAGCGACTTAGTGCATTATTTGGTAGCGAGTTAGCACGTTATCATCTAGCAACTTGAGTGATTGTTTACGGTTTTCTCTTGATTTAGTAAAATCCGTGAAAGAATCTATTTCCGGTTTAATCATAGAGTTATAAAATCCGTATAATCATTAACATGTCTACCAACATTCCCTTGTTCCCTTGTCATCTCCCTTTGTTGCGAGGATGTTCAAGCGGTGGCTCGGATACTAAATCCACTGATGCTTGCCAGCCGACTACGATTCTTGGGCTCAGCGAATCGATTGTATTGCCTTGGAAAGGAAAATGGTGTAAACATTCTCAAATCCATTGATGAAGGACCATATCGGGTTGAAGCGACTAGAGACATACTTGATACTAATGAAGATGGTACTCTGTCTACGGAATGGACGGACCTAAGATGTACAATGAGCTTGATAATGAGGAGAAAAGAGATTCGATGCGGATATCGGGGCTTGAACATTGTTCTTCAAGGTCTTCCTAAAGACATCTACAAGGCGATCAATCATAACAACGATGCAAAGGGTGTTTGGGATAACGTTAAGATGCTTCTCTCGGTTGAATTAACTATGGAAGGCAGGGAATCCCAACTCTATGATGAATTTGAGCACTTCAAGATGAAACCGGATGAGAGTGTCTATGAGTACTATGTGAGATTTCATAAGTTAGTGAATGACATGAGGAACATCAAGATGACTATGCCTAACATTGAGTTGAACTCAAAGTTTGTGAACAACATGAATCCCGAATGGCACAAGTTTGTTACATCTGTGAAACTCACTAAAGTTGAAGCATACAAACTATGAGCAACTCTATGCCTTCCTCCTTGAGAATGAGAGACATGCTATGTTTGAAAAGTTGATTCTCAATCGGTTCAAAACCAACGAGGGTGAGACAAGTTAGTCTAATGACTCAACGACTTTCTACTCAAACATTGGAATCACAACCAAAGCATCACAAGTCATACCCTTGGGTAATGGTAATCACAAACTCATCCACGATCCTCGGTTCAAACAAGGCGATCTTGATGCACACATGGGTAACATCATTAATCAACTTGCTCTTCTCATTAGTCAAAACATGAATTCTCTCCCACAAACCAACAACAACCTCAGGCGCATCTAACCCACATAATCAAGCCCTTTGTTAAAGATGGAAGGATCGTGGTGCAACCGATTCGGAAAGGCAGTATGATCGGGGAAGGGGTGGTCTTTGGTAGAGGATATGTGGGCAACGAATCGAGGAAGAAATGGTAACCAAGGTCAAGCTAAGACAATCAAATGCTACAAGCTGTGGTGGTGAAGGACACATTGCAAGGCGCACATCTCAAAGCGCCCAGAATCTTGATTACTTGAGAGATAAGATGTTCTTGGCACAAGCTCGGGACAATGGTCTGCGTTGGATGAAGAGGAATTCTTGTTTCTTCTTGAGGGCAATGCCAAGACCTATGATGCGAGATGTGGATGAGCGACTGTTCGGGAGATAGGTCACAATCATCGAGCGCCTTTCAAGTCGTTGTTGTGATGCATACGATTACGATGTAGATGATGGACCTCTGCACACACAATCTTTATGGCTAGCATCTCTCCAATGGCTTCTCCCAAGATCTCTTCTTCACCACTGGTGGCCCATCCAAGGACAAACTCATCTACGAGGTATTAAAGCTATATGATGATCTTGATGTGCAGCGGATGCATGACAAAGTACAACCAACGAAACTTTTGAATCAAATATTGAAAATACGGGTAATATCAATATTGTCCCATATGATCAATCGTGAAACAAAGTGAAAGTGAAGTTGTACCTAGTGATGCATCTTCTGCGATCAACAATGACTATGTCTTTGATGAATTCTTGCATGTGCTCACGATGATTCCATTATCTACGAACTAAATGCCTATAAGGGCGTGTTGCCATTTATGAACAACGTGCAAAATTTGAGTTGACCACTCGTGAGCGGAAATGGATGACCAAGTGCGTCGATAATTAGAAAAAGTAACTTTAGAAGAAGTATTGAAACAAGAATTAAATTCTTTGCAAGAAAAACTTTCTAAAGCATTAAGCAAAAACAAGAACTTCAAGAAAGCGTGAAAATGCTTAAGCAAGAATTTAATGCAAAAGAATCAAAGCTCTTGAGAGATTTTCTAATCGAAAACTTTGAAAAACAAACTTGAAAACAAGTTGTACATACAAGGAAACACCATTGATTGCTCACATGGTCACCAAACATCGAGTCTTTAGCGATAAGCATAGCATTCCCTTGTTGAGGAACCAAATCCGGAGGTAATCAAAAGGCTAGAAATGCTCAAAGGTGATTTATGATGGTAATGAAATTCTTAAGCCTGGCGAAACCTAGTTGCGTTGAGTGCTTGAGGAAGATAAGAAATCGGATGAAGTCACTAGGAAAGGATGAACAAAAACTAGATGACCCCAAATGCAAAGAGAAGAACATAAATATCACTCCTCATGATTATAAGAAGGAAAAGCTGGATTGCATTAAACAAGTTTAAGCCTCGGACTTTGTTGACTCCGAACAAGTCTTACGGAAAATGGATTTAGATAAGCGAAAGCGAAAATATTGTAGAAACAAATCCTCCCTTTGGAAAATGCCTAAAACTCTGTGTATCCTCTAACACACCAATGCATCTTGTTCCTAGAACAATTGCCACTAAAAGCAATATCTTAATTAGCCAATCGTTATTTTTCAACTATTTGTTGATTTTGAGAAAACTTGCAAGAAAAGGATCACACCAGCTGGCATAGCGAAGGAGAAAGGGTTTTGAACAAATGAAAGAATGTTATTTAGCGAGGTCATGCCCTTCTTTAAACTTTTAAAGGATCACTTTGAGAGTCTTAAAAGGGGATAGAAAGCAGACATTAAGGGAATGGAAAAGGAATTTGATGCAATAATAGTTGAAATTAGTGATTATGGCGTGCATTAAAATATAATGAGATCGAGAGGAAGAACACGCATACATTGAATGAGAATCTTATTCTTGAATGTGTTGCTCAAGATGTCTTTTCTTTGCTTCAAATTGCTCTATTAATGCTTCAAATTTCATGAACTATCTGTGGCCTGAAAGTCTCCATGATCGTGTCATTGAGCTTGAAAAAGCTAATTCTAAACTTAATGAGAAAATTGAGCTGGATGATCATGACAATTTGGTTAAACATTTTCTAAACTAGAAGTTGAGTATTTTAATCTACAACTAAAATATCAACATCTCAAAGAAAATGTCAAAACTTCAAATTTCAAGACATCTTGGATGTTCGAGTTTGATGCGAGTTTTCAAATAAACAAGCGAGATGAGCAGATTCATGCTCGATGCAACACGATCGAGAAAGTTGAAAGTCCAAATCTCTCAATTAAAGGGTCAAACTAACAATATGACGGGTTCCCAAATGCCTCCTTCTTTAGATTCTCGAATTCTCAAGCGTTTCATCTTCAAAACCTAGTAAATGCTTTACAAAGGAAAGCGAAAGTTTCCTAGAAGAGAATGAAAAGGTTAAGCGTCATTTCAATGAGTTGTTTGAATCAATTAAAGTCACTCGTAACAAAACAACGAACAAATAACTTCATTGCAAAGGAAATTGAGAATCGAAGAGTCGGTAAAAGGAAAATGCCAATGATCAATGCGGAGAATGTTGTATCTAAGGTTCACTCTCGGTAATACATACGCTTTATCGTGACATATGTCCCCTCACCTAAGGAACAACAAACTTGCCATTCAAACATATTTCTCATCCCTCAAGGATTGCTTAGAATGCCTGCGTGAGATTGTTGAAGAGGATAAGCTAGAGAAACCTCATGATAATGCAATTGGACATGCATGCTCATATGCCAAACGATCTCAAGAAATCTTAGAATGCTTGATCACCATATGCCCAAAGACATTAGGTGAGAGAGTTAACCCTTTGATTCCATGCTCAATGCCTAAGGCCAAATATGAGATGCACTCGATTCCCAATGTTTTGAAAGTGAGTTGTAGTGTACCCTTGAGTAGTTGATTCTAGATATGTCAATGCTAGGAAAGTGAACTCTAATGTGCCTTCTAGGAGTACCAATCTCGGTACATCTAGCTTTATGAAAGTGAACCGTAGTGCACTGCATGTAGTTCGGATCGGCACATCTAAGCGGTGGTGCAAGAGTAGTAAAACAAACTAATGTTCCCATTCCTCTACGGGAGTGTCGGTGACATTAAAGGGAGCGCGGTCAAAGTCTCAAGACAATACAAGGAATGATAGGACCTCTCAAGCTAAGAATGTGCCTTTGGAAGAAAGTAGAAGAACAATCTAGGAACCTTAAGTTTGAATCGAATAAAGCGAATCGTGTTGATTCTAGTATTAGCCATAAAGCGTCTTGTAATTAATTGAATTACGATACTATTTGCAAACCTTGTCTTGATGATTGCTTGAATTACATTTCTAATCATGGATGTGATGTCAATGCTTTGCCTAATGATGTTAATTGTCCGATTAATATTGTTAATGCTAAAATTCATGCTAAAAAGGCTAAAAGGCAAAAGCGAAAGAAAGTTAGAAAACAATGGAAACCCGGGAAGAACATTCGTGAGAATAGGTTCTTATTGGATACTGTTGGTCATAAGACCAATCGAGATAATGCCCACTAGAAAATGGATGCCTCTTGGTAGAACTATTCCCTTAAGAAGTGGTCACTTGTAAGCAGGACTATCTGAGACACTAGTATTGCATCTACACATAATGATTCCATTACCTCATTATCGATATGAATGCTTCTATTTACGATGTGGGTGTTCCAGCTGTTGCTACTAACCAAATGGAACCCATTCTTGCATGGGGATCCCAATTATCGATTATCCATTCTTATGCATGTTCAGCTGCGGATCGTTCAAATCGTTACGTGGTACACGGACTCATTTGTTCAAGCATATATTTGGAGACCGGTCACGGCTCATGAACCGTGAGCAAATTCATCGGGGCTATTAGATTTGGTAATGATCATTTCGGTGCTATTATGGGTTATGGAGATTATGTTGTTGGTGATAGTGTCATCTCTAGAGTGTATTATGTGGAAGGTTTAGGTCATAATCATTCTCTGTTGGTCAATTACGTGATTACGACCTAGAAGTAGCCTTGAGAAAACATACACCTTTGTTAGAGATCTTAATGGAAAGGAGCTGTTGAAAGGAACTCGTGGCTCAAACCTTTACACTATCTCTATCGATGACATGATGAGAGCTTCACCAATTTGCTTGTTATCAAAGGCTTCTAAAACAAAGTCATGGTTATGGCATCGTCGTCTCAATCACTTGAACTTGGCACCATCAACGATCTTTCGAGAAAGGACTTAGTTGTAGGTCTACCTAGACTAAAGTATGAAAAGGATCATCTTTGTTCGACATGTCAATTGGGAAAAAGCAAAGTATGCCCATAAACCCAAACCTACTAACTACATCACGAAGTTCTTCATATGATTCATATGGATTTATGTGGACCAATGAGGTGTGAGAATATCTTTGGAAAGAAATATGTGTTAGTTGTGGTTGATGATTATTCTAGATTCACAGGTCAAGTTCTTAAGGACAAAGGATGAAACTCACGATATCATCATCAAACTCATCAAACATTGCGAGTTAGACTAAACAAAGCGTCGAATCATCGAGCAGACAATGGGCGGGTTTGTCAACAAACAACTTAGTGAATTCTATGAAAGCGTTGGAATCGACCATCAAAGAAGTGTTCCACGAACCCCTCAGCGAGCGGTGTAGTTGAAAGGCGAAATCGTACTCTTGTTGAATTGCTAGAACAATCTTGATCTACTCAAAGGTTCCAATGTTTCTACGGGTGAAGCAATTGCCCTTGCATGCTACACACAAAATCGTTCACGATTCACACCATTCATGGAAAAACTCCATATGAACTTGTCCACAACGAAACCTAATTTATCTTTCCTTCGTGTGTTTGGTGCCTTGTGCTATCCAACTAATGAGGTCAAGACTTGGGTAAACTTAGAGCTAAAGGCGACATTGGAGTATTTGTAGGATATGCACCAAACAAAAGGGATACGAATCTACAACAAAAGAACCCGAAATATCATGGAAACAATTCACGTTCGTTTGATGGTGACCGGTCAAATGGCTCTGGACACTCCACTCGGGACCCGCACTTCAATGATCCTATTGGTTCATCCCTTGTTCCAAACTCCTCTCAAGAAACACCATATGTACCTCCATCGAAGATGATGTAAAGAAATTGTTTGATCCAATGTTTGATGAGCTGTATGAGTCTACTACTAATGAGGTTGATCCACAACGAGAGGATGCTCGATTCCGGTGAATGAAGTCAATCCATCGGTTTCAATATCGTAAGTCAAGAAGCACTGCTGCGATCCTTGATCTCATCAACAAATCATCATTCTTCAAATGTACATCATGGAAATGTTTACGGCATCAATGATGAAGTTAATCCCTTTGCGACTCACGAAGATGCTCCATTTGAAAACATATTTGCTACTCACGAATCATCATGTGAGAACCATCTTCTTGAGGAGACATCGACTCGACTACCTCGGTTCCTCAACAAATGCCACATGAACACCTCGGAAAATGGACTCACGATCATCCATTAGACAACATCATTGGTAATCCCTCTCGTCTGTATCAACCGGAAGCAACTCGCAACCGATGCCTTATGGTGCTTCTTCAACTCCGTATTATCTAAGATCGAACCAAAAGATGTTAAAGCGCTATGAATGAAGATATTTGGTTCAATGCTATGCAAGATGAAATTCATGAGTTTGATCGACTTGATGTATGGGAGTTAGTACACGCTCGAGGCGTGCTATGATTATAGCTCTAAAATGGATCTTCAAAGTAAAACTTGATGAGCATGGTGATGTGTTGAAGAACAAGGCTCGATTAGTTGCTAAAGGATATCGTCAAGAGGAGGTATAGACTTTGAAGAATCTTTTGCTCGGTTGCTCGAATCGAGGCCATCGAATCTTTACGGCTAATCTTGCTAGTAAGAACATGGTGGTTTATCGGATGGATGTAAAGGCGGCATTTCTAAGCGGAGATCTTAAAGAAGTCGTCTCGTCGACCAACTGAAGGATTTGTGAATCAAGAGCATCCTACTCACGTTTATCGTTTGAAGAAGGCTCTTTACGGTTTAAAGCAAGCTCGAGGGCATGGTATGATACTTTGTCAAAGTTTCTTCTATCAACCGGATTCATCAAGGGCGATTGATCCTACATTGTTCACCGAAGTCGAGCAAACATTTGATTCATGTTCAAATTTATGTTGATGATATTATTTTGCCTCGTGACCCAATGGAATGTGATCGTTTTCAAATGAAATGAGTTCAAAGTTTCAAATGTCAATGATGGGACAAATGTCATTTTCTTGGGATTACAAATTTCTCAAAGTCCGGAGGCATTTTCATAAATCAATCTAAATATGCACAGAGATTTTAAAGAAATTTGGATTTGATTCAAGTGACCTGTTGACACCCCATGATTGACCGAACCAAACTAGATGAGGACCTCTCGGGGATCATGATTGACCAAGCGAAATATAGGAGTATGATTGGATCACGATGTATCTCCTTTGCTAGTAGACCGGACATTTTGTTCTCTGTGTGCATGTGTGCTAGATACCGAGCTAAGCCTACTAAAAGCACCTTGAAGCGATTAAGCGGGTCTTCGGTATCTCAAGGAACCATCAATATGGGACTATGGTACCGAAGGACACGGTATGTCACTAACGGCCTATCGAGATCTTGATCATGCGAGGTTGTCAAGATACACGTCGAATACGTCGGGAGGTGCTCGGTTTTGGGTGATAAGCTTGTGGTGGTCTTCAAAAAGCAAATGAGTACTTCTATTTCTCTCTGAGAGGTGAATACATAGCCATGTCATCTTGTTGTGCTCAAATCTTATGGATGAGATCTCGATTATCGACTATGGCTTTGAATTCAACAAAATCCTACATCTTGTGATAATAAAAGTGCTATTGCTCTCTCATGCAACAACGTTCAACACTCTAGAGCAAAGCATATCGACATTCGACATCATTTCATCGAGGAGCAGGTGGAAAAAGGTGTGGTGGAACTATATTTTGTGAGGTGCGAATATCGGTTAGCGGACATCTTCACCAAAGCTCTTCAAGAGAGCGTTTTGAGTTTATTCTTCCACGCCTTGGTTTGAAAAGCCTTCAACGAAACTCTCAAGCGTCTTGAGGAGGAAGGCGAGGAGTAAAGGTCTATCTTCATCTATCTCTTGTAAATATTTATTTGAAAAGCAAAATACAAAATTATAAAACCTTCAAAATCAAATAGAAAATTATAAAACTTTCAAAATCCATAAAAATTTGAAAAATTGAAAAATCTTCAAAAATATTGTCATTTTGTCATGTTTCTCTCGGTTCGATAATATCTACGGTCTTTGTCTTTGTCATTCAAAGAATGACACGGGACTTTAGATGTTGTCGAATTTTAAAAAAAAAAAAAAAAAAAAAAAAAAAAAAAAAAAAAAAAAAAAATATTTTTGGGAGAAAGAGAAATGGTTTATTGTCATTTTGAGGCAATAACCGGTTTTAAAGAAAAAACGAGCCATGTTTTACCATGTTTTCAAATTCCATGCTCGATTCTATAAACTCTATCTCTTTGAAAACTAAATGCTTTGAAAAATAACTCAATCTCTATTTTGATAATCATCGGGACTTATTTGTCAAAATCTCTATCTCTCGATCAACAACCTCGTCATTGATTGAGGGAGAATGATTTCAATTAAATTAAAAAGTTATTTGGCATTAAAATTGTTTTCAAAAGATATACATGCATGTTTTATAAATGGAGTTTAAAGTCTCAAAATCCGATCCGTATCGGTTAAAACACTTTCACAATCAAGTCACAATTCTCCTTAAAAGCTTTCAAAATCAATTTAAATCTATACGAGATCACAAATTTCAAATGATTTGATAATTGTGATCGGGGAGAATGTGTGATTTAAATTGGTTTAAAGCGATAATTAGGTAAATGGTTATAATAGGATGTACATGCTATCCGCCCACATGTGACAAAGCGATTTCAATTTTCAATGCACATGTTGAGGGAGCATCTATCTTAAAACCTTTGATTTAAAAGCGTGATCATTTATCCAATGTGCGGGTTCCTCTAGTATGTGCAAAACTCTTTTCAAACCTCGAGGCACATATTGAGGGGAGCAAATTATGGAAACCTCATCCTTCCGGAAATGCTATATCTACTTGATTTGTTGAGGAAGTGATGTTGATATCTTTAGAAAATGGTAATCAAAAAAGTTAATTCTTTCTCTTGCCTCCGTGTGCAAAACATTTTCAATACTTGATGCACATGTTGAGGGAGTTCTCGTTCTAAAATATCAAAAACAATTCGGTACAAAAGCTTTGATAATATATCACAAGTATCGAATTGATTTTCAAATGGTTTTCAATTGGATCCATTGGCGGATGAACAATACCAAATAGACCGACCAACTTTACTTCATATGCGGTGATATAAGGATGATAAGGTTAGGTATGTGTTCCCATGATCCGCTTGAGCCGGAGGGATCTACCGAGGACAATCCACTAGTTAGTGTAGAAGTCCTTAGGTATGATGATAAAAGGAGAAAAATGAGATATGGGAAGAGTGCGGACTAAGGCGAGCTAGTCTTGGAATAAACCCAACAAGGTTCTAGCTATGAAGTCTCGGTAAGCTTGAAGGGTTGAAGAATTAAAAGAATTGAATGAAAAAAGGGTGAAAACAAATAGCCCTCCATTTATTCAACCTTAGGCGAAACGGGTTCAATTCATATACTCTTGATGGTAACATCGGTATTGAAGACAAGGCGTCATGGACCCGGTGGCCCTTGCACTTCAACTTTCCAAACCACTCAAGTTCCTCTTAAAGGACTTGTTTCATTCTCACGGGAACCGACATTATCTATCGACTTTCTCTTAGAGATGGTTGATATTGAAGAAGGAGACCCTCTCCTAGTCTCCGTTATAGGATCCAAATATGCACAAATTGAGTCTAGAGCCACGAGATCATCAATAAATCTCATTAGGACACTTTCAATGAAGACTCTCTGTTTCACACAATGTGGAAAGAGATTATATCTTGAGTCCTCGCATTATCCTTGTGGTATTGCGAACATCCGAGTGATATGTTTACATATTCACAATGAAGATGGAAAGCCTTACGGAGCCAACATCAAACAAGCTCTGGTAGGTGGCATGTGAGATCTATTTTATAGATCAACCATGTGACAAGCGAGCGAGAAACAATGGGCGATTCAATCTCTTGAATCAAACACGGTTCGAGTTAGGGATTGACGGATACCTTTGAAAAACCGGTCTTTGTGCTTATAAACTCTTTTCTTTAGCACATCGACCGTGTACTCATTTTCAAACCAAAAGGTATTTTATGATTGATAATTGATTTTCAATAAAACCTTCGTTGTATTGCAAAAACAATTTCTATTGAGCAATACGATTGTTTTCAAATCTCTTTTCATCAATCGGTGGACTTAATATTATTTGGTTCACTCACTCCGTGTTGTCTTCTTTGAGATGTTCGGTTTGAGAACAGCTAGAACATTGCGAAACCCTGTCAAGGAGATTCTTAGGAATCCTACGATCACAGGCGGTGCTTGTCTTGATCAGCGGGAAAGTGGGCGTGTACCTCAATTCAGCGAAAGTGATCAAAGACACTTTCGTGCGATTTGTTGCTAGCTTGTTGTATGCGAGTCGCCCGGCGTTTGCGGTGATCGAATGAAGCGGTCAATCCATAGCCGCATGCTCACTTAACACATTCAACTCAAAAGAAATCATGATTAGTGCATCAATGACTCGATATTTTCACTCCATGCTTACGCTTCTGCTGCGCCAATATCGTGATTCAACAAATGCTTCCGCTACTCGATGAGAAGAATTCATGATCCGAATGTGAGCATGTCGGTCCCAAAGTCACAACACCACAATGGATGTCTCGAGATTTTTGATAGCGATGATCTCCAAAGATGGCTCAAACTCATCATCACGTGGATCGGTAAAGACCTCCACTTGGAATAACCAAACATGCAATGTGAAGAATCAATGACTACGAGCTTATGAGCAAGGACTACATCAAGAATGCAAGATCAGCTGTTAATGTAATATCTATCGTATTCAATGTAATTTTGATGTAAAATTGAGGTGACCTCCTTAGGGAGATTGTTAGGAATTAGAAATTCCGGTATTAAAAGTCGGTCACCTCAGTATATGTAATCGTTAAGCTCGTAGTCGTAGTTCTTTTAAGTTAAGTAGTAATTTAGTTAAGTAACACCGTGGAGGACAGACGGGTCTTTACCAGCTGTATGCACGATCCACGACCCAAAGTGTGGCGAGTTATGTAAGACTATAAATACTCTCTACCTTCCAAGGTAGAGTTGGAACTCATAATAATATCTTTCACTTTCTCTCACTAAGTTCCCTAAACCTCTAACTTTCTCTCTAGAATTCCATCTTATTCGCCACCTTGTGTTATGGTTTGATGTGTATGTGAAAAGTTATATCTTGTGTTACGCCTTGGTTTGCGGTGGTTGATTTTATGTATTTAAGTACCTTGAAAAGGCGAGGTATGGATTTGTGCTAAGGGTTTAAATAATTTTGGACAATATTTTGGTATCGTCTCGTTTAACCAAATCGTCTCGCTTTAAGAATCACCTTAAAGAAAATACAAGATAGAAAAGCGTTACGATGGTTTTGTTGTTTTATATTTTTTGGCGTTGTTAACACTTTAGGAAAAGTGTTAATGAACTTTTTGATTTTGATAACTTTACAAAAAACTATTTACAAAAGGTGGTATATGTGCAAGTATGGGTTTGAAAATGTTTAAAACACGCTTACAGCCTCCCCGGCAGCGGCGCCAAAATTTTGATCGCTTCCAAACTGTCAAGTTTATTACACAAGTCAACCACTTGTGAATGGTCAACCGTAATAAAATTCAAACAGTCTAAAACTAATGCAATTAAATCCAAATGAGTATAGTGTTTCCTCAGGTCGTTAAGTCCCACGGAGGATTAATGGTGCTTAAAAACGTTCGGGGCGTCGAATGATCACTAAGGATAATAATCGTAAAGATTTTGGTGGATAATTACACTCTTGATTGATTGGAATTGTATTTGGATACAGAACTATAAATCACAACAATCGATTAAACAAGCGTACGCGCCAGACGTTTACTAAATTATCGTGAACGTACAAAATCAAGCGTAAATTTAAAAGAATTAAACACCTATGGATATGAAAATGATATTTGTACAATCCTAATAATAAAAGAAAATTATTGGAAAATTAAAATTATTTTTATGACTATTTATTAAATTATTAATAATTAAAAACTATTTTTAACTATTTAATAATATCCTAAAATATAATAAAATATGAAATAAAGCTAGAAAATTGAAATTATGACTTAGAAAATCTAAAATATTAGAAAACTAATTTTAAAACTGAAAATATTTTTACACTTTTTATCTATTTACTATTAATTAATTACTACTTATTAATTATTTAAAATACACTTAAATACAAGAAAATATAAAATTAACCAAGAAAAATGAAATTTTAACTTAGAAAAATCTAAAATATTATAAAACTAATTTTAAAAGCGAAAAGATATTTTTATGTTTTTATTTATTTATTATTAATTATTTAATACATTTTAACTATTTTAAATTCTAATAAATACTAAACAAGCTAAGAAAATTAAAATTTTTCTATAAATATCCTATGATGATGTAAAGCTAAGAAAATTATAAAAGCGAAAGTGCTTAATAATAATTTGAAAAGAAAAATTAAAAAGCTAATTTCTATTAAATAAACGCTATCACTATTTTTAAAATGATGTTTTTGTGATTTTTCTTTTTTAAACCTATTATACTACTGATATTAAGCAACTTTTATGAAAACAAAAATTTTGAAACTTAAAAATAAGCAGTTTAATGAGCTTATTAGCTTAACAGTTTGAGCTTATAGCTTACTTTGATTTTTTTTAAGCTAAAATAAGTGGCCAAATAAGCTAACAAGCTAGAAACCAAAGTAAATTAAGATGTAAACAAGCTTAAGCTACTTAAATGAAGCTAAAAAGCACAAAGAACTACTCTGATAAGCTAAAAATAAGCAAATAAGCACTTATACTAAACCTACTAACCAAACAGGCCTGCAGTCATATCTAAAGGCAATTTTAGCTTATGAAATAAGCTTAAAAGCTCAAAACAAAGACTGAGGTATTGAGATGGGTTGGTGAGCTTTCTAAAAAGTCCAAGCTCACACTCTGGTGTTGACTAATGAGCTTATGACAAGCTTGTGAAAAAGCTTGTAAAACACAGAGTGCTCAGTGTATGCTGATACACTCAGTATACACTGATGGAATGGGACAAACAAAAAGCTACTTGTAGCCCTATTAAATAAGCTAGAAAGGTGGAAATAAGCACTGGACTAGAGAGACAGCTAGGTTAGCTTTCCAATAAGCTAAGATGCACAAACTAAAGCTAACTAATGAGCTCTTGATGAGCTTGTGAAAAAGGCTAGCTCAACTGTGCACACGAAACTTTTGGCTTAATTGACAAGCTGATAAGGAGCTTATAGAAAATTACTAAAAATCTACAAAAATCAGTTTTCAACTAAAGACCAGTTGAACTAGGAAATCCTAAAGTATCACTTATTTTAATTCAAACCTGAGTTCATGAAAAATCCACAAAGTTTGGGCAAAACTGACTTGAACAAATTTTGACTTTTTGAGACAGAAATAGAACTTTGACTATTATGAACTTTGAATTGATTCTACTTACTAATTATCTTGTATTAAGCTAAAATAAGATGAAATTAAGCTAAAGTACCAAGTTATAAGCCACTGTGATGATTTTTGTATCCTAAATCCTAACAGTGAGCTAATGGTTTGAGATTAAAGACTATTTTGACTTTTTACCAAATGAGGACAGTATTTTATGGATACAATGAGCTATTATGACCTAATGTGACATACAACAAGCAAAAACAATGACTTGAACACCTTCTATCACAGTTAACTAAGCAAATCCAAACAACCTTTTACTTGACTGATTTTGTGATTTTCAAAAGGTATCACAGATTTAGACCATGCAAATGATTAAAAACCTTATATTATCATTTAATGAGACTAATGAAGCACTAAATAACGACAATAACAGCATAGAACTTAGTAATGAAACTTATGCTAATATGACTGTTAAATTAAAAATTTTAACAACTACAAATTCTAATGAACAAGCAACATGTTTTAATGCTTAATTCTACTTAGCTACAACTCATAAACATAGAAACACAAAGCTTTAGGCTAATTAATGACTTAAAAAGTGAAATGCTAAAATGAGTAAAAAGCTTACAAGATGGAATTCAAGTGAAAATTGAGAACCAAGGACTGAAAACACAACCTATAGCTTCCCAAGAAGCACTAAACCAGGGCAATCCACAATCAACCCTGCTCCAGCTTCTTGATGATCTTTTTCATTGATTTTTTATTTTTTAACTACTTTTTTTGTATTTTTTGGTATTTTTGCTTTTTGATACTAAACAGGATTTTAAAGTTTCTAAAAGCTTTAAAAAGCTTTCTAGGAGCTTATATGAGCTTAAGAGTCCATAATAACAACTAATAACAACATTAAGCTTAACATGAGATTTTTGAACTTAAAATTTTACATAAACTGAAATTGAGACTGAAAATGAAATTGATTATTGGAAATAGTTGTACAATACACTGAAAATACTTGAACAAAGACTTGAAAGCCTAATCTTACACTAGAAATTGAAATTTAGCTAAAACGGCATACATTAACTAAAAAAAACTAGATAGATATATACATTCTTCATCTCTCTCTTTATAATGATCATTTCAACTCTTTGTCGACCTCTGAATTTTTCCCACTTCATTTCAACCATTGGATCCATCAAACTCATCAAATTCGTCCATTTGGAAATTTGGCGCCAAAAATTCATGAGCAGGTTTTCTTCAATTAAGGATTTTTGGAGTTTGTGGAGGTGGAAGGGAGATGTTAGACAGCTGGGGAACAGGTGGAAAGGTGAAGTGGAAAGGTGGTGAAAACCACTCTGGTTTTGGTTTGCAGTTGAGGTAGAGGACGATGAACAGTGTATCTGGTTTTGGCGCGTTGACTGGGTTTGACCATTTTTATTAATAACGCAGGGGGTTCACAACGGGTTATTGGCAGGGGTCAAAAAGGATTTTGAATTGGCTCAAGGTTCATGGTCCAAGGTTCAAGGGTCAAGTTGATTTGGTTGGGCTTGTGACTTGGGCCAGCTGGGTTTGGGTCGTTTTTGTGTTTTGGGTTTGTGTTTGTGTTTGTTAACAAAAAGGGTCCGTTTGGTTTTTTGGATTTAATAACACACAAGGACCAATTTTGTAATTTCTGCAAACTTGAGGGACCAAAACTGAACTTTTTCCAAAGTTATTCCAAGGACCAATTATGCCAAGTATGAATAGTACAAGGGCTTTATTTATTAATTTTCCATTTTAAATAACCCGGGGACTATTTTTGACATTTTTCAAAGTTGAGGGACAGAGTCGTCATTTTGTAATTTTTAAACTTTGAAGGATTTGTTTTGACAACTTTTGAATCCCATGGACCTTAAATGATATTTTTGCTTTATTTTGGTTTACCAGGGACTATTTTGACAACTTTTAAAACTTGGGGACTAAAGCGCCAATTATGAAAACTTGATACGTTTTCACACGATTTTGGTATTTTGCATTTAAAACACATAAAACACTTATTTGTTATATTTTTATCATTTTGATGCATTTTTGAGTGTTTTCAGATGTTTTTGCAGTCTAAAAGGTATAAAAATGATGAGTATTTGCACACTCATCACTAATGCATATTCCTCGAAGTCCAAATGAGGCATCTAACTTCAAAGCATCCTAACTGTAAAAAATTAATGAAAAATTCCTAATTTCAACCAAACATTATGTACCTTTGTGAATGGCGTCTATGCTCCTATCAGTTATATTACAGTATTAGCATGAAACACCAACATACAATTTCATTCGTCCAATTTTCGTGATTGTACATATTTGTTCTTCTGGGTCAAAAAAAAATCTTATTAAAACCAAGACCTAGAATATGAAGAAAATGATACTTCATAAGAAAATGTCAATATCAGAGGTTACAAAACAACCAAAAATCATCAATATTACAGGTTGCAAAGGTCATCATTTTAACAAGACACATGTTCGTATTTTATACACAAAAAAACACTATATTTACAACAAAAAAAACCCTCTAGCCTCTATAAAATAATGTAAAGAACAGAAACACTAATGCAATGCACAATCAAGAAAGGGAAGCATTAGTCACGACTTTGAGAAAATGGCACTTTTGTTCCTAGCAAAGAAGAGTCCTTTTAGATTTCAAATCAGTTTAAATTATCAATTTTAGGGATAATATGTCGGGAGGCCACCCAACTTTTAAAATTTTCACATATAGATCACCCATTTTTTTAAAGTAACTTATAGGCCACCAAATTATTTGTTTATCTTCATTTACACTGATTCCGATCAAATTTAATATGGATAATAATCAAACGACAAAAATGAACCTAACACTAACTTCAACATATTAAACTAATACTAGTATAAATAAAAAAATCAGTCGCGAAATTACAATTTTATCCGTACTTTTAATAATATAAATTCACACTTAAAATATAGGTTTACTCGGTATTTCACATCAAACTTTTCATTTGTATTGCTTGGATAAGTTAGAGGTTTTGGTTTATTTATTTTTTATAGTTTTCGAGAATAAATTTGGCCGGAATTGGTGTAAAAGAAAACAAACATATAATTGAGCGGCCTATAAGTTTATTTCAATAAACAGATAGCCTGTATGTTAAAAGTTGAAAACTTAGGTGGCCCCCTTATACATTATCCCTAAATTTTAAGTCACATATACTATGATTGAATTACATAAATGGTCCCTGTGTCAGATTTAACGGATTTAGTCCCTATACCTTTTTTGCAGATCCACTCCCTATGGTTTTAACCCGTTACGGGTTTGGTCCCTTAACCACATTTTTTGTTAGTTTGACTGTCAAATGGATTTTTAAATGGCAAAAATGATATAAATACCCTCTTGTTGTATGGTCCTTATGGTTTGTGATGTATCACTATTTTTTATTTTTTTATATTATTTATTTAACTATTAATATTAGTATTTATTTTTTTAATTCAAATATATTCATTTTTTTAACAAAATTATTTTTTTCAAATTTGAATATCTTTCAATAGAATTTTGAATACGTTTTCATACGTTTTTGTCCGCTTTTATATGCTTCATCCGTTTGTATATGTTTCGTTCGTTTTTATACGTTTTCTTACGTTTTTGTCCATTTTTATACGTTTTCGTCCGTTTTTATACGTTTTCATCTGTTTTCGTCAATTTGTTTACGTTTTCATATGTCTCCATCCGTTTTTATACATTTTCGTATGTTTTTCTTACATTTTTGCCCGTTTTTAAACGTTTCCGTTCATTTTATACGTTTTTATGACGTTTTCATACATTTTTATCTATTTTTATATGTTTTCTTACGTTTTTATCCATTTTCACACGTTTTTATCTGTTTTTATACGTTTTCATCCACTTTTCTTATGTTTTTATTCATTTCGTCCATTTTTATTCATTTTATATGTTTTTGTTAGGTTTTGTACGTTTTTATACGTAATTAACTATAATTTAAATTTACAAAATATACAAAAAAAAATTGAATTTCTTTTTTTGTAAATTTTCAAAAAAAAATTATAAATATATTTTACGAAAATTTAAGAAAATCCGTACCATAATTCAAATTAACAAAAAAATTACTATATTTCATAAAACTTACGAAATGTACAGATTTTTTGAAGTTGTTTTGTAAACTTTCAATATATAATGTAATAATATTCAAAAAAATGTGATTTTTTTTGTAAATGGTCTATTCAAAAATATATTTTACAAAAAAACAAGAAAACTCGTACCATCATTTAATTTTTTTAATTCATATTTACAAAATTTACAAAAAAAATGGAATTAATAAATTTAATACAAATATTAATTAAATAGTTAAGGAATTTAAAAAAAAAGAAAATAAAGAAAAAGAAAAAACGTAGGGACTAAATATGTGATATGAGATAAACCACATGGACCATACGCTTAGACATACGAGGTGTTAGTGTCATTTCAACTATCCTTGACGGTCAAACTAACAGAAATACTAGTAAAAGGACCAAACCCGTAATGGGTCAAAACCATAGGGAGAGGATCCGCAAAAAAATGTATAAGGACTAAATCCATAAAACCCGAAAAACTACAAGGACCATTTATGTAATTATCTCTTTTTCAAGTATTTATAAGACTAGTTTCGGATATACCATATATCGCAAGGTATATCTGCAATAGACGCAATTTATGCTTATACTTTTATCCCTAATTTCAAAATTTATAATATGTGAATTCCCGGGCTCATATGCTTCTAAAACACTAAGATTAACCCCTTGTATCACTGACCAAGAATTTGCAGGTACCACAACAATAGTATCAACAGTAAACATGTAACTAATTTGAAACAGTAAACCATAACTTTAAAATTGTAGAGCAATTTCTATAAATTAAAAGTGATACCCGTGGGAGAGATGTTAACAACTTTAAGCATACAAACACACACATATATGTTAGCTAATGGGTATAAACACGCATAAAAAATTAATCTTTATACAAACAAGCGCCGTAGATATCATTCTCTTCTAGAGACATAATTAATGGTTAAAGTTGTAGCTGTAACATCTAAATCCAAAATTACATCATGTTATTTTAAAAAACCAAAATTCACATCATTTGAGCAGACTAAACGGGTATTAAACCAGGATAGTTGCACCGTTACTTATTGTCAATACTAACAAGCCACAAACATCAAAAGCAATCTCAAATCCATATCTTAATTAGAGTCAAGTGTTTTTGTTAGAAAAAGTTGTATGTGTGATGGGGACTGCCAACATGGCACCCTTCTTATTTGTTTTGTTGACACATTAATTGGTTGCAAAAATGAACATAGCTACTCAAAAAGTTGATCAAGTATACTTACTCCACTACCAAATATTGGGAATAAGTGGGGCATGGCTTAGCTCATAACTGAAATGAACGAATATGTAGCCGCAATCATTGTTTAGTAGTAAAAATCTTGCCATTTTACTTGTAAATTCGTTTGCTTAATCGGTTTTAGGTTGTTCGATACTGTGATTGATTAATAAATTATTGAAAATTGATTTGATTTTGGTCATCGTTTCTTAAATTTCATGCATTAAAAGAAAATCCCAACAAAAATATATGACTGTGTTTAACAGTAGGCTTTTTAGAACTTATAGGGGCTTGAGCTTTTAAAAAAACCAACTTATAAAATAAGTCTTGTTTGTCATATGGGTTTATAGAAGCTTTTATAAGACATAAGCATCCATAAGCCCAAATCCATATAAAAGAGCTTATAGGGACTTATACTAGTTAAATTACTTAAATACCATTCAAAATATAATAAATTATCACACTAAAGCCGAAATAGATGTAAATTTATTTTGATATATTTGTATGCAATTTTACATTAATAAGCTTCAGCTCTAACTAATTCACCAAATAATTTTATTAAAATATTAACTTCAACCTTTTATAAACTCGCCTCCGGCCCTAGTCCCAACTCATGTATCTAAAAAACAAAATTACAAAAAAACGACCCTTGACTTAAAGGGTCAAAAAGCAAACTTCAGAGGTTCCCTTTTTACATTTCAATAAAATTTTATAAATAAGTTTTCAATTTATGGGTTTGTAATACAAGCTACAACCGGCTCATTCCCCAAACATACCTTATGTGTCAAAAATATTAAAAATAAAATTAAAAAAAAAAAAAAAAAAAAAAAAAGCTACCGGTGTTTTATAAACTTGAGAGTCAAAAAGCAATCCCCTTTTTATCCACACAACAACCATATTACAACCAAACAACCATATTGCAAAAAAGTCAAATTAGGTGTAACTGTTTTCAAGAGTTTCGATTAATTAAAGATATAAGAAGAATGATATGAAGTTGTTGGTTGTTGTTTTACATTTATATAATCGATATGGGTTTGTTTTTTAAAATTGCGATTGTTCATATGGGTGTTTGATTTTTGTTAGTTTAGTTGATGAATTAAGGTGTTCATTAGTGGTTTATATATCTATGCACACCAAGTGTTTGTTCTTATGCCTCTATGAAATAGATTGTTTGGGGTTAGTGGCCAAACCTTTTTGGTCTGCAATTACATTCACGGCGTAAGGACAATTCATTACTTGATGAGAAGTATCTTTGCAAGTGTTAGGTATTGTATTTAGTTTTATAGATTAAATAGGCTATAAGGATAGTCGGTAAGTTAATTGCAATTGCCCTCATTGGTTTCCGCTGGCCTTATGGACCTGTAAGAATCCCGTCGATTATATAAATCGACACTGAATATTTAAAATCGTTATGCAACGCAGTCTGTTTTATGTTTTATGTTTGCCACTTATCATTAGTTTACGTTACAAGCTTAAGCTTTGAGGTTCCTAATTACTTTTTGAATGTATATAAGCATGTTAAGACACGGTCCTTATTTCTGAATGATATCCGTAAGTTATGAAATCATCCAGTGCCCTTTAATATTGCATATATTTATTTATGTATTTCAGGTGGCAGTGACCACCCGTTTCAATAGCATGTCCTTTAGGTTGATAGCAAGGTGCGTTTTAGACATATAATATGATATACTTCAGAATGTGCATTGTTGGCCACTATTTCTTCATATTTATTAAGCCTACTATAAATTTTGAATGATACATTTTAGCGCTTTTGTAGGAATGTATTGTTAACCTAATCTGCTTGCCTTATCTTCTCTTTGGGTCAAATGTATCGAATTTCGACAAAAGGTTTAGAAGCTTACAGAATTGGCACAAAAGTATATATCTATTAATACGTAAGCATTTGTTTTACTTTACCCAAAGAAAAAGTATATCTCTATTAATATATAAACATAACCCCAAATTGACCCATTTCTAATTAAATGGGTCAAAGTTGCTACATTAATTATGTATATAAAAGATGTGGTATTTAAAGCACTTAAATCATATAAGAATCATTGTTATGTAGGTATTCAGATGTAAAACCATTCGTTTGAAATGCGTCCCGAGAATGTTTCTAAAGATGGGTCATGGGAATTGAGATATTATGTGCTCCCCATATACATTAGCATACTTACCTTGTATGCTGAAAAGAATGAATGATAATTTGTTGTCTCCGAAGGACTTATTGGAGTAGGAAGTATGAACGACCAACGACTCCAAGTTCTGCAACTTAAGAATGCAGCTTATCTCCACACTATACTCCAAGCAACAGAAGGTTTTCCTTGAAGTACGTTCAAGGTTTTTTAGTTATTCACCAATTTTAGTTAGGATTTCACAAGAAAAATTCCAAGGGATTCAGAATCTAATGAAAACCACATTTGAGTGAACTTTAGTGGCTTCACTTATGTGTGGGCTTAATTTGATACATATGGTTTACTGGCTTGGTTAATTATTTGTGGTTTTGGAAAGGGTTAGAGTTTGGACTTTTTTAGGTTGAATGAATGACGTTTTCATTAGCATACCCTTGTGAATATACGCACTTCCAAATATTTAGTGGATGTCTTCAAAAAAGAAGAACAAATTCTTTGATCGAACAAATCCCCGCCAAAAAGTGTGATTAATTAACTTAATCACCATTTTAGAGTTTTTTCGAGTTAATTTAATTCACTTTGTCCCCGCCAAAAGAAATGCCACGATGGACAATCTTTGACCAGACCAAATGCCGTGGGTCCCACTAGTCCCCGCCAAAAGGCTAACATTGTCCCCGCCAAAAGTATCAACGACTAGGTGTTAGCGGGGACGCTTTGGCGGGGATATGTCCCCGCTGAAAGTTATTAGAAGCTTGCAGAATTGGCGCAATAGTCTACCTCTATTAATACATAAACATTTGTTTTACGTTACCCAAAGAAAAAGTATATCTATATTACTATATAAACATAACCCCAAATTGACCCATTCCTAACTAAATGGGTCAAAGTTGCTAAATCATATAAGAGTCATTGTTATGTAGGTATTCTGAAGTAAAACCATTCGTTTGAAATTCGTCCCAAGAATATCTCTGAATATGAGTCATGGGAATTGAAATATTGGAAAGAGTGAATGATAATTTGTTGCCTCCAAAGGACTTACTAGAGTAGGAAGTATGAACGATAAACGACCATCCAAGTTATGCAACTTAAGAATGCAGCACACTATACTCCAAGCAACATAAGGTTTGCCTTGAAATGTGTTCAAGGTATGGCTTTTGTCTTTATGTTTTTTAGTTATTCACCGATTTTAGTTAGGATTCTAATGGGCAGCAAAGGTTGGGGTAGAATTTCACCCAAAAATTTCGAAGGGATTTTGCGGTGATATGTTGGCAAGTTACTTCTCAGAACCTAATGAAAACCACATTTGAGTGAACTTGATTGGCTTCACTTATGTGTGGGCTTAATTTGACACGTATAGTTTACTGGCTTGGTTAATTATTTGTGGTTTTGGAAAGGGTTAGTTCAGTAAAGAATTCACTCAAGTTTTAAATTCGTCAAAAGTGTGAAAATGCCGCTGAAAGGTTTAATGACACAAGATTTGAGTAAGTTGGATGTAATGAAAAGACATCCACTCTTTCCAGATTAACATCTCAAAAATCTACAATAAATACAAGTAATAAAGGCAAGTTATTCTGAATTTCATAAAATTTGAATGTATTTGAGCTAACAGTTTTGTTGTCCGTCTTTACAGATAGTCCTCTTTGTAATATGCCCGAGTTTGAAAAGAGTAAGATGACACTCATAAGACGTGTACCATTTTCTGACTGAAAGGAAGTAACCAGATCTTCCAAACTTGCTCTCAGAAAATTTATTATTTTTGGGACAATTTACATGAAACGGGTCACTTTTGGTTATTTATATATAATAGGTCAAACGGGAAATAAATAAAATGAAAAGCAATAGATTATTAGAAAACGGGTTGAAGAAGTCCAGTTGGTGGTTTGTGACGCGTGAACAGGGTATTTGGATACAGTAAAACTTTTAGTTCTGTGACAATGAGGAAAATAGGTGTTTGGATTCTGGTATAGTTTACTATGGTTTTACTTCTGCGAGAAATCATTATATGATTACTTTATACATATGCGTTATGCTTAATCTATCAACTTCGTATATCTGTATCAGGTTTGAGAATCGCGATCATTATCAAAAGTAGTAGCTTGGTTAAGCATTAGCTCGGGCCAGAATATCGCCTAATCTTCACGTTTACTTGAAACTATTAATGTAGTAGCATTATTAAGGAAGTGGTGAAGCAGATTAACTGCTTACTACGTGAACTCGTGAAGGATGGAATGCAATAAGGATGAAGCCACAAGGACGAAAGAAATCGCTGAAAGTAAGTTTTCTTCAAAGGATGTAAAGGGTGCCAAAAAATTTGCTAGGCGCAAAATTTGTTTCCTGGTCTTGAGGGGATTTCCCAAGTATTAGCTGTTCTGGATGTGCATGTTACTGCCGAAAACAAGTAAGCGGTGAATCGGATAATTATGGGATACTTGGTGTGAACCCATTAGCCAATGATGATACTTTGAAGAAACATTATAGAAAACTAGCTTTATCACTTCATCCTGATAAGAACAAGTCTATAGGTGCAGAAGGGGCATTCCAGCTCGTTTCTCAAGCATGGAATCTGTTATCCGATAAAGATAAAAGATCGGCGTATGATCATAAAAGGCATGCTCTGTTTTTGAAACGGAGGGTTCCTCAGAACTTGTTTTCACGTGTGCAAATACCTCCAACTCAGAACGGTTTTCACAATGTCATGAAGAGTGCAGCTGCCCGGACAGCTGGTTACAACTTCGCAAAAGAAGGATAAAACTACTACTCAGACGAAGAAAAAAACGAAGAGTCAAAAGGATGAGACTAATGGGACTACCAAGACGGTTCCCACTTCTGAGACGTCAAAGGTCAAGGGTTCTCGAAAAAGAATAAAGTTAACAGGACTACCAAGACGGCCCGCTTCTGCTCCCGCATCGTCTAATGAACAGATAGCACCTGAGACGACGCTGGGGCCTTGTGTAACAGAGGTTAAAACTTCTCAAGAAAAGGATAAAGTTAATGGGATGACCAAGACGGGTCCCACTTCTATTCCTTTACCGGTTACTAAACAGATGAAGACTAAGACGTTTTGGACCGTATGCATCAGATGCAAATTGCAGTATGAATTATTGAGAAAGTATTTAAACCGAAATATGTTATGCCCCACTTGTTATGGACCGTTTCATGCGACCGAGATTCCGCCACCAAATATCCATGCTTGTTCAGAAGTTGCGGGAATTAACATTTCAGCCCCAGAAACATGTAAGATAATGGGTATTGAGGCTGCTAATGGTACAAGCTCTCAGCGGAAAAAGTGATCGAGAAGAAGCCCAACTAGACAATAATATAGAGGAAGCTTTGAGAAATAAGATCGCTAAAAAAGAAGCTAAATCCGCATCTAAAAGACAAAGCAAGACATTAACGGGTTTGATGCAAATTATGCAATTAAGGAAACAGGGCCTATCAAGAATCAACTTATAAAGAAGGCGACTAAGGAAATAAAGAAGAAACTGGACGAATGGAGTTCAGAGGCCGTAAAAGTTGCTGACATGGCAAACGGCTTCTCACAGAGTAAAGAGACTGACGTACCAGCTCCAGATTTCCATGATTTCGATATACCGAAAAATGTTTCAAAGAAGGTCAACTCTGGGCTGCTTATGATGATCGTGACGGGATGCCGCGGAACTATGCCATAGTTCACAAAGTAATTTCTTTGAACCCGTTTAAGATGAAAGTATGCTGGCTTAGCTCAAAACCTAACAGGAAACCACTTCCATTTCCCAGGTTCCTGGAAGCATTCGGCGAGTTTCAACCAGGAAAACATGAAACTGTTACCTCCCCAAACTATTTTACTCACAAATCTAGCTTTACAAAGCAGAGAAACGGTAACATTCGTGTTTTCCCTAAAAAAGGAAGTGTTTGTGCTCTGTACAAATACGATAAAACACTGGATACAATAAGACATACTTACGAACTTGTAGAAGTTGACGAGTCCAGTGAAGAAACAGGCATTACCGTCACGCCACTAGTCAAAGTTGCAGGTTTTAAAACAGTGTTTCACCGACATCTCGGCAGCAAAGAAACAAAAGTTATCCCGAAAAAAGACTTTCCTTCATACCTGCTCACGGTCAAGAATCTGCAAATGCTCCAAAGGGTTGTCTAGACCTCGACCCTGCAGCTATTCCTCCCGAGTTTCTTCATGTTTTAGCAGATAATTAGGAAGCCGATACAATGGATGTCGACAATGGTCCAAGTACTGATGGTGTTTGCTCCATTTAGGTACAAAATTCCTGAACTTGGGAGTTTGGTTTGGTTTGGTTTTTTGGTTGTTGGATAGGAAAATAGGTAACATGTAGTGTGCATTATGCAGTTTTAACTTGTGCTTAATAGGGTTGTACAACTCAGTTTTTATTTAGAAATGTTTCTTTTGTACTTTGGGAATCCAAACATTGACAGTTAAATTGAGTGTAATTTCTTATTGCAATGTTTCATTTGAATGTGTAGTTTCTTACAGCAAGGTTCCAATTTAAGTGATGGATTTACCGCATGATTTCTTATTGAAAGGTTTCATTTTAATTTGCAACGGTTCTAAATTCCAAATTAAGTTATGGATTTACAAAGTTGTTTGCTTTCTTTTTCATAAAATATAACTTTGTATTTCAAACTTATTCAACAAATTATATTAGCTACCTGTAGGGCTGAGCGTCGGTCCAAAACCGAACCGAACCGACCCGAACCGACGAAACCGAAAACCGAAAATCATAAAAAGCCTAAACCGAAGCCGAACCGAATATGGTCAGTTCGGTTCGGTTTTGTGTCAGGTCCGTCGGTTCGGTTTGGTTTACGTGTGTTTGTGCATGTTTTCGTCGGTTTTGGGTCGGACCGAACCGAACCGACCCGAAACCGAAAATCGTAAAAAACCAAAACCGAAACCGAACCGAAGGGTTGTCGGGTCGGTTCGGTTTTTGTTGGTCCGGTTCGGTTTTGAACCTTCCATGCTCAGCCCTAGCTACGTGTGAATTTCACAGGCATATAGGCTAGTAAGCTAAAAAACAAAAAAAAAATAGCTACAGAACAAGAAACATTGGCTATAAATCGAATGTTTTAAAACTTCAAAATGTCTTTAGTCTTCCAGCTAGGATATATCCAGCCCACGATCTACAAAACAACCACTTCCCTCCAAAATTAATACCAAACCGACCCATATCACTATATAACCCATCACCCAAACACTCTATATATCCTGCACAAATAATTACCCATTAACCAAAACTTATAATCTTACCACCATTGCGATATCTTGTCTTGAATTTTTAAACATCAAAAACATATTTCCCTCTCAAATTACCTTCAAAACACCACAATTAAACATCGCAAAACTCTTTACAGGGTCTATAAATTCCTTTTCTGAATTAGGCCACTGAAACCTTGATATTGAGCTGGTCCAAACACCATTCATTCCTTATAACATCATTTTGGACCTTTCAAACATAAATACCAACCAGCTACGTGCCATGACCAAAAAGACGGTAACCAACAAATTACAAAATTACTAGTATCCGAGACCACCAATAGATTTCTATCCTACAAAGAACGTATAGTAGAACATATATGTATCATATTATTGTTTCAATACTATAACTTCAAATGTCTAAAGAGCAACAAATTGTTACATATTTTAGCAAAACCTTCTCATTCTCACCCATCATGTATGTTTACACCACTGAAATTAAAGTGTCCACATAAAACAGTATAATCATTTTAACTTTTTATGTGTTGTTGCTCAAGGTTTAACCTGGAAGTTAATCTTACTAGCTTTCATTCTTATTTTGAATATAATCAAGCTGTCAAAAGACTTTTTTTTTTTTTTTCTCAAACTCTTATAATTTCTCCTATCCTATAAGTTCGTATTCCTTCAAGCGTCACCAAGATTCATAGAACCAAAAGGATTTATGCTAAATTGAGTTACTATATCTTTTAAGTATTTCATTGAGACATTTTATAAAACGGTTTATGTGCATATTACAACTGACTCGTTTAAACGATTAAAAATATGCAAATGAACTCGAATAAAGAAATGCAATACTTTCAAATTATAATTTACCACCAAAACCCCAATCCCAAGTCTTCTTAAAAGTCTGCTTTGTGTACACGTAGAAAATAGTTATTTATCAGATAAATTGTCTTTGTCAAGCTGAGAAGGAATGTGTGGATGATAGACCATAGGTGATGCTACTTGGGTTGCATGATTGATATGTTACAAAAAATCTTAATGTCGTCTTCCCAATCCCAAGTCTTCTTAAAAGTCTTCTCGTACATAGAAAATATATATTATCAATCAAAATTTGTTTTGCTCAAGCTGATAAGATGTTTGTGGATGCCATTCTCATCACAATTTATGTGTCATGAACATTAAACATTAATATTTAAAAATATCATAATTATCTCTTAAAATTCTTGGTCAAGATGATGATAAGGAATTTGTGGAAGCCAATGCATGTTGATATAATTTTAAGTAAATTTCCAAAAATGAAGTCACCACAAGCAATAATTCACTTATCATCTTCCTCTCTTATTTCTTTTCTCTTTTACGGTCTCGCGATAACATGTCTTACTTCCGCCGCTGTCACTGCTTCTTATGGCAGTAATGAGACTGATTATCACGCTTTGTTGTCATTTAAGTCAAAGATCACCAATGATCCAAACAAAGTTCTAACCACGTGGAACCATTCCTTTCATTTCTGTGACTGGAGTGGTATTTCATGTGGAAAGCGGCACAAACGAGTGACTGCTTTACGACTGCATGCGAAAGGCTTAGAAGGCTCATTGTCTCCTCATGTAGGAAACCTCAGCTTCCTCCGTGCTCTTGATCTCGGGAACAACAACTTTCAAGGAACCATTCCTCATGAGCTTGGTCGTCTATCTAGGCTACGTGGTCTTTCTCTTAGTATAAACAAATTCAGAGGAGTCATTCCAGAAAACTTGTCTGGTTGTTCTAACCTCAAAGTGCTTTGGCTCTCTCGAAATGAGCTAACTGGAACCATACCCAAGGAGATGAGTTTACTCTCGAAACTTACTAGTCTTGCAATTCACAGGAATAAGTTAACAGGTGGAATCCCACCTTTCTTGGGGAATATCACATCAATGGAAGAGTTTTCTATTCCCGAAAACCCGTTGGGTGGGAGGATTCCAGATACCTTGGGTCATTGGAAAAGCTTGACGGAATTTGACTCTGGTGGCTGCAACTTATATGGAAGCATCCCTCAGTCCCTTTTCAACCTCTCACTCCTAGTTAATTTTTCCTTAGCTGAAAATCACCTCACTGGTAGTCTTCCTTCAGAAATTGGTAATCAGCTCCCAAATCTTGAGTTGCTTCAGTTAAGGGATAACGAACTGACAGGAGTTCTTCCACATTCTCTTTCTAATTGTTCTAAATTAAGATATCTTGAAATGAGTCACAACAATTTTAGTGGGAAGTTGACAATTGATTTTTCAAAACTAAGAGATATTAATTTTATTTCCTTACATGATAACAACTTCCATGGACGTGGAGAAGGGGATGACATGAGGTTTGTTGATTCTTTGAAAAACTGCACCAGATTATCAATAGGTAATCTCTCTCGTCAACTCACCATTCTAAGTTTAGGAGACAATCACTTATTTGGAAGCCTCCCATCAAGTATAGGAAATCTAGTTGGTTTGACTATTTTAGATTTAGATTCGAATCAATTAAAAGGAAAGATTCCTAGTACCATTGGAAAACTTAAAAAGCTACAATATCTTGATCTATCTACAAATCAATTTTTAGGGCCTATCCCTGATGCCATTGGGAACCTATCCTTGTTGAGTATACTTTATTTAGATTCAAACAAATTAGAAGGTCATGTTCCATCAAGCCTGGGGAATTGTAAACAACTTAATGGGTTAAACCTTGCATACAATAGACTCACTGGAAACATACCCAAACAACTTTTTCAACTTCCATCACTAAATTATTATTTTTCTCTCTCTCAAAATAGCCTATCTGGGTCAATTCCATTAGAGATTAAAAACCTCAAGACGTTGAGCCATCTAGATTTATCTTACAATAATTTATCAGGTCCCATTACTAGTAGCCTTGGTGAGTGTATTAGCCTTACAGAGTTATACCTTAGTGGCAATAGATTTGAAGGCGTAGTACCATCTTCATGGTGGAAAATTTGAAGGCGTAGTACCATTTGAAGGCGTAGTACCATCTTCATGCTGCAAAAACTTCTGATGGTGGAAAATTTTTTGATAACAAAAGAGGTTTTAATGACAAAGTGTCTAGTTTTAATGGTAACAGCTCTAATAGCAGAGGACCAAACATGAACCTCAAATGTACTAATTGCAAAAAACCTGGTCACACCATTGATAGATGTTATGATCTTGTTGGCTATCCTCTTGGATATGCTAAGAGAAATTTTAATGGTAAACCTTTCGCAATAACAATGTTTCTCACGAAATCAATCTTGTCACCGATAATAGTACCAAGAACTCTCCTGCCTCCTTGTCTAATGAGCGACTCTCAAGACTTATGAGTCTTCTCAATGACAACAATGTGTCATCTCGCTAATGCCAACTTGGCGGTAAAATTTTCGTGAACCTTCTTTAATGGCAAGTGTCAAGTTTAATATAAACTTCAATAAGTTTTTAACAACAACACTAAGATATTATCCGGAAACATCGGTCTTGGTTGGATTGTTGATTCGGTGCAAATCAAAGACATGATCGTGATCGAAAATTTTTAATCAATGTTGTTAACATTTCAAATCTTGGTTTAACTGTTGGACATCCCAACGGTACTCGTGCTTTAATTACAAAAATTGGTGATTTAAAGATCAATAATGATCTAACTCTTTTGATGTACTTGTTGTTCCCGAGTACAATGTTAGTTTGCTATCTGTTCATAAATTGCTAGAGACAACAAGATGTTTGTCGGGTTTAATGAATCTAATTGCTATATACAGATTTACATCAAAAAGGATTGTGGGATTGGTAAACAACACAATGGGTTATATATGTTTGATATTGATTCCTCATGTAAGATTATTTCTAATAAGCGCATATCTGTTTGTCATGTTTCAAAAATCTTTGGCATCAAAGACTTGGTCATCCTCCGACCAAGTCCTACACATACTTAAACCCACTCTTAAATTTGATAGTACATCCGAAGCGATCATCTCGTGACACTTGTAATAAAGCTAAACAAACCATGGAACCATTCCTCTAAGTGAACATAAATCAACTAAAATTGGTCAACTTGTCCATCTTGATGTATGGGGACCATATAAAGTCACTAGCAGAGATGGTTACAAATATTTTTAACCGTTGTTGATGACTATTCCAGGCGGTGTGGGTTTATATGCTTAAGGG
Organism: Chrysanthemum lavandulifolium; assembly: GCA_022545495.1. NCBI lineage: Eukaryota > Viridiplantae > Streptophyta > Magnoliopsida > Asterales > Asteraceae > Chrysanthemum > Chrysanthemum lavandulifolium. Next base: position 4,246,559 of record CM040241.1, read on the forward strand.
AAGGATGATGTTTATGTTTCCATTGTTAACTTTACTCACATGCTATCAAATCAATTTGAACACAATGTCAAGATCTTTAGAAGTGATAATGGGACGTAATTTGTCAATAATAAACTTCAACATTTTTCCATGAAAACGAATTTTACATCATACCTCTTGTGTTTATACACCACAACAAAATGGTATAGCGAAAGGAAACATATGCATCTCCTTAATGTAGCTAGATCCCTCATGTTTGGGGAATTACCTCTTAATCTTTGGTCCGAATGTGTTCTAACCGCTGCCTATGTCATAAGCAGGTTGCCTCTTGATTCTGTCGGTAAGTCCCCGTTCTTCCTTGTGTATGGGCATGACCCTTCACTCTCTCCTTAGAGTCTTTGGTCGCTTATGCTATGCCACCATTCTCAACATCTCCGATAAATTTGGTAGTAGGTCCGAAAAAGTGTCTTTATTGGTTACTCAAATGAGAAGAAAGGCTATAAACTCTTGAGCCTTGAAACAAAAATATCTTTTACTCCGGAGATGTCAAATTTTATGAAACTGTTTTCCTTCAAATGAAAATTATGTGTCAAAACCTCTTGTTGAAACCTTTGTACCAAAAGATTTAAATCACAAAAATTTCTTTGACTCACAAATAAGTCCCAATGATGAAGGGAGAGTGACATCCAATGATGATGGCACGTGGTAAGTCATCCTACTAGGATTGACGAACCGGTTGCAACATCTATAGATGATAATACACACCCGAGGGCAACATATCACATGATTCACATTCTGCGATGCGCTTCGATCCCCGCGATACAACACCGATTCTCACGAACAAGAAAGAGGCTTGCCACCATTATCGCTAGAAGGTCAACCGAGTTTCCAAGTTGCCCAATAATCTTAATGACTTTATTATAGAAGGGAAAGTAAAATATGGTGTTGAAAAGTTGTTAATTACTCCAATCTTAACAAAGATAATTCTCGCTTTGCATCTAGTCTTAATAAAAGTATTGAACCTACTCATATGAAGAAGCTATCCATGATAGTAATTGGGTTGATGCTATGAATTCAAATTGAGGCCTTAAATGAAAACCATGCTTGGGATATAACCGATCTACCTCTAATAGAACTCCCATTGGTTACAAATGGATTTTTAAAATCAAATATAAAGCCAATGGTGAAGTTGATAGATACAAGGCTAGATTAGTTGTTAAAGGTTATAACCAAAGGAAGGAATAGACTATGATGAAACCTTTTCCTGTTGTGAAAATGTCTCACCGTTAGATGTCTTATTGCCTTAGCTGTAAAAAACAAATGGCCTCTTTTTCAACTTGATGTTAACAATGCCTTCTTGTATGGAGATCTTGATGAGGATATCTATATGACCATTCCCAAAGGGTTCTGTAATGAGAACAATAAAAATAAAGTTTGTAAACTTGTCAAGTCCCTATATGGCCTAAAACAAGCTCCCAGGAAATGGAATGAAAAACTTGTGAGTGTTTTAAAAGAAAATAACTTTGTTCAATCATCAATGATCACTCCTGCTCACCAAAACAGCAGAATAACAAGTTTATTGCTCTACTTGTTTATGTGGATGATATTGTTCTTACTTGAAACCGCATTGATGAGATAAATCTTTTAAAGAGTTTCTAAAATCCAAATTTCATATCAAAGACTTGGGAAATCTAAAATATTTCCTTGGCATTGAGGTTTTAAAAGCTGGAATGACATTTGTCTTTCTCAAAGAAAATATTGTCTTGAACTCCTCAAAGAATTTGGTCTTCTTGGGTGCAAACTGTGTCCACTCCTATGGAACCCAACTCGTGCTTCCATACATTCCCACCTTGATGACCCATTGCTTGTCAACATCATCGGTTATCGGGTTACTTGGGAAACTTATCTATCTCACCCATACAAGACCGGACATCTCATACTCGGTTCATTGTCTCGGCACAATATATGCATTCTCCCTTAAAATCTCATCCGAATGTGCCCTCAATGTTCGAGATATCTAAAAGGAGCTCCGTGAAAAGGCCTAAGGTACAATTTCAAAGAACTCGAAAATCATCTTGAAGGATATAGTGATCTTGATTGGGCCAAATGCAAGAAAACCGTAAAATCATCACAAAGTTATTGTGTCTTCTTCAATGATTGTTTGATCTCATGGAAAATTAAAAACAAAACACTCTTTCAAAATCTTTCACAAAAGCGTAGTATAGATCTATGTCATCGCTGCTGTGAAATCATTTGATTCAAAAATCCTAAAAGATCTAAAAGTTGATATCAATCTTCCTGTTAATCTTTTTGTGACAACAAATCGCTTTACAACTTCTTTGTCAACCTGCTTTTCATGAAAGATCAAAACACTTTGAAATTGATGTTCACTTCATTAGGGAGAAAATTGCAAGAGGTGTTATAAGTGCTAAGAAGATTGGCTCTTCAAACCAAATCAGACATTCTCACTAAAAATCTTCCTGTTTATCAAGATAAATTTTGTGTGAAAATTGATATTGTTTGATATGTTTGCTAATCGATTAAGGGGAATGTTAGAATTTGAAGTATTAATCTGTGGCAAACATATCATTCTATCGATTCTAATGGCCTTCAAGTTATGATCATTGCGTAGATTCTACGAGGGTTATTCATGGACAAAGAATAAAAGGTTTAAAGTTCCAAGAAGATGGTTTCGCTAAAGAGTTACTCATTTCACGATGAGTCATTTATAGCCGTTAGAGGGTCTTACTGTAACTTAATCTCCTATATAATAAGTCCCTTAATCTAGGGTTACAAATACACTTGAGTGTGGTCTTTTGTATCACTCTCTTCTCTCTCTTAGATCATTTCACCGATCTTGTCTTGTCTTTACATTCATATGATTATTGTCTCATTGACATTAATCTAATCTTGTAACATTTGATACTATTAATCTAAGTCGACTATTGCGCTTAGATCCGAATTAAGTTTCATTGTTTATCTAGTGTTGGCTATACTTTCGTACATGGTATCGAGCTTGAGCTCATAAATTCTCTTAGTCAAAGTGGGTCCTCTCTTGCTGATTACTATAACCCCAAACCACACCTTCGTTGCCAGACATAAATTCTCTTAGTCAAAGTGGGTCCTCTCTTGCTGATTACTATAACAATCTTAACTCTTTATGGAAACAATTTGATTGTATGATTAGCCTACAACTACTTAGGTAATTATATTCTAAGGTTCACAAAGATGAATCAAGCATTAAGTACACAACGAATGACCTATCGCATTACTAGATCATTAATCAACTAAGATAAGAAACAACCAATCAATATTCAATAATTAAGTTTCATACTTCCTAAGCAAACACACAAGTAAATTAGCCGGACATGGAGAACATGCAAGCATACACACAAATAATCAAAGACATAATTGAATTAATGAAGTAAAGACTTATCTTGATGTAAGATAGGGTTTAAAACCCCGAAATCTTGTACAAGACACCTTAGGTTCGGTTTTAGGTTTTACCCAAAGACTCTCCACACAAAGACCGAAAATTCGGATTCTATATATAAGATTACAATTGCGACGCGCCACCTTATGTTTAGTGGCCCGTCGTATCGCCGTCATTAGGGTTTCGTCTTGGCCACGTTAACCTTGCGACGACGTCACCTTATGTCCGTGACGCCGTCCTCTTGACTTCGACGTCGTCGGATTGCATCTAGGCCGCCCGAGTAGCGACGGCCTCCTCTTTCACAACCGGACGTCGCCACTTGAAAATACTGAGTTTTGGGTTACGGATCGTTACAATAATTTTGGGACGGCGCCGCCATTAACACCGACGCCGCGCCTTCTATTTTCAAAGAATCGTGAGTGTCTCGATTTTGACTTTGGCCATTTTCTTCATATATTCGCCTTTTCGTCCAAATAAGTGCCATTCCAAGATTTTGCCTTCAAGAGACCTAAAGAGTGAAAAGGAACGATATTAAGCAATAACGGATACAAAAGTGATCAAATAAGGACTTAAACGACCCTCAAAATGGTACCTTTAAAACCTTATCACCTTCTTCAAGATCCTTGCTCTTCGTGCGCCCGACATTATGGACCGAAATACATGCTTAAAACTCATCAACACAAAGGTTGAGTGAAATTCATAGAGTTTAGGAATCAGTTGAACACATAATGTTGTAGTGTGAGCTATAGACTCACACTAATGGTTTGAAAACAAAATAGTTATTATTGCTTGGTACGGCTGCCTCGAGAATATGATACCTGAGCCCGCTTTTGTTTGATACGGCACCCTCAAGTACGTGATACTTGAGCCCGCTTTTGTTCGATACGGCTGCCTCAATACGTGATACTTGAGCCCCCTTTTTTTTGATACGGCTGCCTCAAGTATATGATACTTGAGCCCGCTTTTGTTTGATACGGCTGCCTCAATACGTTGTGATACTTGAGCCCGCTTTTGTTTGATACGGCTGCCTCAATACGTTGTGATACTTGAGCCCTCTTTTGTTTGATACGGCTGCCTCAAGTATATGATACTCGAGCCCGCTTTGGTTTGATACAATTATATATGCACATAATTATATAAATGCAATTCACGATAGCAATCTGTTACTTAGTATAAATAAAATTCGATTCGAGATAAACATATAGTTTCAAAGCAATGTGTTCGGTTTAAAAATAAAGCATGTATCTCCCCCAAGGGTTTGTAAAACAATTAAGTAATAGAAAGTGGGGCTATGAACTCACGATAATCCTTAAAAGTTTAGAGTACTTGTAAAAGTAAATGAAAGTTGTTGAGCATGTATCTCCCCAAGGGTTTGTAAAACAATTAAGTAAAAGAAAGTGGGGCTATGAACTCACGATAATCCTTAAAAGTTTAGAGTACTTGTAAAAGTAAATGAAAGTAGTTGAGCATGTATCTCCCCCAAGGATTTTAAAAACAATTAAGTAAAAGAAAGTGGGGCTATGAACTCACGATAATCCTTAAAAGTTTAGAGTACTTGTAAAAGTAAATGAAAGTAGTTGACCATGTATCTCCCCCAAGGGTTTGTAAAACAATTAAGTAAAAGAAAGTGGGGCTATGAACTCACGATAATCCTTAAAAGTTTAGAGTACTTGTAAAAGTAAATGAAAGTAGTTGAGCATGTATCTCCCCCAAGGATTTGTAAAACAATTAAGTAAAAGAAGGTGGGGCTATGAACTCACGATAATCCTTAAAAGTTTAGAGTACTTGTAAAAGTAAATGAAAGTAGTGGAGCATGTATCTCCCCAAGGATTTGTAAAACAATTAAGTAAAAGAAAGTGGGGCTATGAACTCACCTTAAAAATGATATCACAATGTATAACGGGATCGATGGATAAGCCTGGAAGTCTCTACGTATAACCTAGAATATGATGTCAACCCTTAGGTTCGGAATAATGAACGAGCCTATATATGCCATTATATTAATCATGAAGTAGTATTTGCATGTTTGTTTATAGAAATGGTTTTAGTTTTTATATCTTGTACTACCGTTCGGGCCATCATAATTCAGAGGTCATGTAGTAAACGTTCGAGGAGCTAGGATACTTTAATTCGTAAATCCAGCAACTCGTCGATCCGTTTACCCAAATGAACCCCTCACATGAAGTTCCCTAGTATTGTAGTGTTCAATACGTAAACATGTATTTTGATTACTTGATTATATGATATATTAAGAGTTTATAAATACAATAAATAAACTAACAAAGTTTAGAAGTATTTAAATATGTTTGAGTTTTATAAATACTTACCTTAATATAGAACACTTGTCTATTATGGAAAAATAAAATATTAGCGGAGCTTCGACGTAGAATTTGCAATCTTCGAAAACCCAAGGCTATTAGAAGATTATAACAATGCCTTCTTGAGAACCCGAAGAAGAAAAGAAAATTATAACGGCGTCTTTTTAGAGACTTGAAGTTATTTGAAGATTATAACGACTTTTTCTTGAAAACTTCCAAGAACGAAGATCAAACGCTAGTTTTCTTTCAAAAACTAGTTAACTTTCTTACAAAATATAAGATAAGTGCCTTAGCGTTTTAGGACTTTGATAGATAAAGAGGTGTGGTGCAAGAATTTAGTTAGTTTAGCTTGGTATTTATAGGAAAATTTAGGAGTTAACTATATATTAGGTTAAAAACTAATCATGGTTAAATTTGCACATGTAATGTTTTAAAAATGATCAAATATCATCCTTACATGTGTTTATACACGTTCATATGGTGATGTGGTGATAAGATTGGAATTTCTTGATATTATCTTGATTTTACGGAGTGTAGTTTGGTTCCGAAAATTGCTAACGGTAAGTATTTAATTCATGAAACGTAAAACCGGGTATCGTAAAAATACGAAACTTGTAGGAATGATGAAACTCATCATTATACTCCATCTACAAATATAAAATAGGTGATAAGTCTCAATGGGTGAAAAATCTTAAAGTCGAAATACGGGTCAAAAGCGTAATGGTGAAGTTAATCGAAAAGAACGAAATTTCGTGGAAATGACCGTGAATTTATTTTGATTAGACTAAAATTAGTCTAAAAGTGATATGAGATGTAAAAATGTGATTTTCGTCATACGTGGGATAACTTATCAGTTTATACGTGAAGTTTAAAAGTTACGCGATTTACGCAAAAATATAGAACGTGCAAGGTTAATTTCTTTATGGTCAAAGGAGGAGGGAAACCAAAAATGTAAAAGTTTCAAAAACATATTAGAAACATAGTGCAGGAATCGTTAAGTCTGGATGTAAGTAGAATTGTTTAAAACGTAAGTTTAGTTTTGTTCTGCGCTGGGCTTATTTGTTAATATTAAAAATAATGAATCTTAAAAATCCTCAAATTAATAATGAGTGATCTAAAAATTTATCTGATGCGAGGAAAATTGTCAGACTTTATTTTCGTTATGCGCGTGATGTTTAAATGGTGGACCGTCTAAAACGAAACTTTAAAACGATGTTTACTTAATAACTTTTGCGAAAATGATCTAACGATGGTCGAACTCTCAAATCATTACCAAAATAATTTATCTTATGAGAATGTGACATAAAATTTTGACGGGATGAATAGTGAAAATGAATAGTAATGTAAATAATAAAAGTGAATAGTAATTTCTCGAAAATGAAAAGTAACCTAAAAATGCGGGTGGTTACAATAACCTTAATTTGTATAGTCCAAACTGTGTAGTTTGTTGTTTTGAGTTTAGGGCATTGATATTGTGCAATTGGTGTTACGGGTTTTGGTGTTGTGTTGGTATCGTCACCAGGGGTCTTAATAGTGCTAATAATCTTCACTTTCTAATTCGTATGGGAATTCTAGCTTAGTATGGTATTCTTAATACTACGGGAACAGAAATAGTTATCCGGGAATCCTAATAGTACGGGGTCAATATAAAGTTCTCGGGATTTCCTAATAATAGGAAATAATGATCTATACTATCTAAAGTATAATAGAAATCCAAAGTTTGAATTTTTGACTTCGTTGTTGTGTTAAACACAACCGTATTCCCACTTGTGTGTTGGTACTCGAGTGTTACACCAACCACGTCATTTTCTTTCCTTGGCTAATATCCAAAGCAACTCGTTTGTTTATTGATTTTGTCGAATTTGTTCAATAAACCAAGCAACGTGTTGTTTTTAATACCACACTCCCACGTTTTACTTTCTTTGTGTCGACTTGGTTACCAGCGTGTGCCCTAGACCTCCCTTTCTTCTTTTGTCTCGGCTTCTTTCTCCAAAAACACCCAACGTGTCCTTGTGTCCTTGGCCCTAATCAAACTATGATGTTTGTTGTTGTTTCGTTCCAAGTTCTTCACAAAATTTCCTTTTCTCACAATACCTCTCGGTATTTCCAAAGCAACTCGGTTTGCTTTTTTTTCACTAATACCCCACGGTATTATCTCAACGTCTAAACAAATGAGAAATTTGTTTCTCGTTCTGCTGTTGCTTGTTTCCTTTTCTACATTGTACCACAATAACTTCTTGCTTCTTTCTTAATTCCACACCGTGTTCTTCAACAATTCTTCAATACCCGTCGGTATTTCGTTTTATAAACAAGTGATCAGCCTGTTCTATCATTATTTGTTGTTGTTTCTTATTGCTAAACGTCTCCAAACAATCCTTGATTGTTTTGTCTCGGTATACCTTATAACATCCACAAGCAACGCCTTTTTCTTCTTTGTGTATCTCGTTTATTTATACACAATGGTTTCTTTCTTGACGTCGTTCTTTTCCTCTTTGTCACGTTGTATGGCAACAAGGGTTTTCTTCTTCTTCTTTGTTGTCGTGTGCAAGAAGCCAACAAAGGTTTCTAACAATTGTTTTCTTCCTTTTGGAACTTTTGTTGTCACGTACAAATATCACAAAAAAAGCAAGCCACCACTTTGTTTGGTGTCCTTCCGTTTGCAATTTCGACACAAGACAAGTCGTATACTATTGCGTCCCTTAGTTATCCAGGGAACGTATCTTGGTTTATATATCGCGTGTTTCCTTTCTGAATCAAAAGGTTCTGCGTGTTGTTTTGGTTTTCTGGTTTCCTTCGTCTCGTTAACAATGGTTTTTGGTTTTTGATGGTGTAACGAGCGTATGGTATAACAAGGCTCTTGATGCCAAATGTTGGTCCCAAATTGTGTGTGAGTCGAAATGTGAAATGCAAACAAATAATTGATAACTTTTATTTTGTCTAAAAATGTAACATTACATATAAATCTGTATATATAGCAAACGAATGGGTATGTTCCAAACGTTGTGTCCAATCGGTTCATAACCGAAAATTAACTACCAACTAACTTAACCTAATTAACTAACTTAACCACTTTGACGGTTGTTAAGTTTCAAACGAACACGTTTGGCCCATCAAGTTTCTGTAAAGCAACATCGAGATTATATATTGGTTTACAGAGATTAGAGTTTGAAATCTTGTGTGTTGGGATTGCCAGCGTGGCAGTTGCTAGTAGATATTATTTGATGAGTCCTGGTGTATGGCATGTTTTTAAGTCTTTTAAAATACAAAAAATTAATTAACCATACTTGATCCACTACTAAATTTTGGGAATAAATGGAGGCATGGCTTAGAGCGATAGGTATCATGAAGAGCAAGAGCTCTTCATTTATTTCGGCCTCACAAGTGACACTTCACTTTAACATAATTATTTTAAAACACCTCCTTTATCATAACTAGAAACAAACTCTTCATTTGAGCCCATCCCCCTACAATTTTATTTTATTTTTCATTTTTAAACAAACTAAATTGATTTCATTCAAATAAGAAATTAACACACACAAAACACAATAAAAATACAAAATAACACATACTAAAAAAAAACTAAAAAAATGTTAAATTTAAACCACTTCCAGCCCACTTGCAAGCCCATTTCCACCCAAAAGAGATTAAAAAAAACATTTTTTTCATTTGTGCTGCTGCGCGCACACAAAGTTTATAGATCGAAAAAAGAAAAGAAAAGAAATTAAATGCTATATATAAACGTTTGCCAACGGTCCACTGCAAAAAATCTTTTGTCGTTTCTACTTCATCTGCAAGGCGAACATCACAACGCCTAGGGGTGAAGAAGGGGAGGGGTGTAGCGGCGAGGGGTGGCTCTCATATGCAGGACACCACTGAGGGGTGGCTCTCATATGAATCCAAATTTTGCTTATTCCCAAATTATAACAGCAGATTTAAAAAAAAAGTTAAGCTCTTACTAATTTCTTAACATTAATATGCAGGACACCACTGAGAATCACCAATTAGTTACTCTTTTTTACAAATCTAACATTAATACCAGATCTTTATAATTATTATGCCAATGAACATACGAATTCTGAAAATTGAATTGGTCTATTCTAAATTCTCTGCGAGGAAAGGCTCTCATATGGCAAGGAACGGATAGGCAAATAATTGAATTGGAAATAGTCTTGCTCCACAAAACTTCATGGTGATTTTGATTTTGTATCATATAATTGTTTCAAGACTGTACCTTCAGATATCTAAAGTCCAACTTTTTATGTGTTGTTTAAACCTCCTTTAGCATAAGATTTGTGGCTCAAGGTTTAACCTGGAAGTTAATCTTATTAGCTTTCTAAGCTCAGATAGTGTTGAAATCCCAATTTCATTGTTATTTTGAATCTAATCAAGCTGGCAAAAAACTTTTTCTTTTTTTTTCCCTCAAGCGCTAAAATGATAGTTAATAAATTTAGTTATTGTGTAAAGTATTTCACTGAGACATTTTAAACTTTTTCTTTTGTTTAAAATATGACCTGATCGGTTGCGGTTTTTCAGTCATGCATTTAATCAAACACAAAACAAAACAGCTTATTTACGTTTAGAAGCTACTCCTGCTTTGGGTCCTAAAGCCAACAGGAAGGTGTCAATTTTATTTAGGTGGTGCTATTGGATGGCACTATAAGTCTAGTCTTCCCACTCCAAACTTCAAAGTCCTTTATAATGGAATATAAGTGCAGTCTTCCCTACCCCAATTCTTCTTAAAGTCATTCCTGATATGATTATACGTAGAAATTAGTTATTACCAATTACATTCTCTTGCTCAACCCGCCTATAAAAAGCCAATACTTGTTCTTATAATTTTAAGTTAATTTCAAAAAATGAAGTCACCACAAGCAACGATATGCTTATCAGCTTCCTCCCGTATTTCTTTTCTCTTTTACGGTCTCGTGATAACATGTCTCACATCTGCCGCAATATCTGCTTCTTATGGCGGTAATGAGACTGATTATCTTGCGCTGTTGTCATTTAAGTCAATGATCACCCAAGATCCATACCAAGTTCTAACCACGTGGAACCATTCCTTTCATTTCTGTGACTGGAGTGGTATTTCATGTGGAAAGCGACATAAACGAGTGACTGCTTTATGGCTGGGTTCGCAAGGCTTAGAAGGCTCGTTGTCTCCTCATGTAGGAAACCTCAGCTTCCTCCGCGAGCTTTCTCTCTCGAACAACAGCTTTCAAGGTACCATTCCTCACGAACTTGGTCGTTTATATAGGCTACGTTATCTTTATCTTAACAGAAACAAATTCAGTGGAGTCATTCCAACAAACTTGTCTGGTTGTTCTAACCTCGAAGATCTTTGGCTCTCTCGAAATAAGCTAACTGGGCGCATAACCAAGGAGATGAGTTTACTCTCGAAACTTGCTATTCTTGTAATTGAGAATAATAATTTAACAGGTGGAATCCCATCTTTCTTGGGGAACATTACATCAATGGAAGGGTTCTCTGTTGTTGGGAACCCATTGGGTGGGAACATTCCAGATACCTTGGGTCATTGGAAAACCTTGACGGAATTTTACTCTGGTGGGTGCAACTTATATGGAAGCATCCCTAATTCCATTTTCAACCTCTCACTCCTAGTTAATTTTTCCTTATCTAATAATCACCTCACTGGTAGTCTTCCTTCCGGAATTGGAAATCAGCTCCCAAATCTTGAGCTCCTTCAGTTAAGCAATAACAAACTCACTGGAGTTCTTCCACCTTCTATTTCTAATTGTTCTAAATTAAGATTTCTTCAAATGGGTTTCAACAACTTTAGTGGGAAGTTGACAATGGATTTTTCAAAACTAAGAGATATTTATAAAATTTACTTAACTTATAGCAACTTCCATGGACGCGGAGAAGCCGACGACATGATGTTTGTTGATTCTTTGAAAAACTGCACCAAATTAGAAGTATTGGGACTTAATAATTGCAACCTCATAGGAGTGTTTCCGAAATCAATAGGTAATCTTTCTGATCAACTCCAAGTTCTAGGTTTAGGAGACAATCAATTATTTGGAAACCTCCCTTCAAGTATAGGTAGTCTAGTTGGTTTGACCACTTTAGATTTAGGACCTAATTTATTAAAAGGAAAAATTCCCACTTCCATTGGTAAACTTCAAAAGCTACAAGTTCTTGATCTACATAACAATCAATTTTCGGGGTCTATCCCTGATGCCATTGGAAACTTATCACTGTTGACACAACTTTACTTAGATTACAACAAATTAGAAGGCCATATTCCATCAAGCTTTGGGAATTGTAAAGAACTTAATGTGTTAAACCTTAGAAACAATAGACTCAGTGGTAACATACCCAAGCAACTTTTTCACCTTCCATCACTAACTATTGGTTTAGATCTTTCATGCAACAACTTGTCTGGTTCCATTCCATCAGAGATCAAAGACCTCAAGATGTCGAGCAGTCTTGCTTTATCTTATAATAAATTATCAGGTACCATTACTAGTAGCCTTGGTGAATGCGTCAGCCTTACAGAGTTATACCTTAGTGGCAACCAATTTCAAGGCATAATACCATCTTCATTAAGTTCCTTGGGAGGATTGGGGATACTCGACGTTTCTCAAAATAATTTATCAGGAAAAATTCCCCAATTTTTAGAGAAATGGAAATCATTAGAATATTTGAACCTATCCTTTAATGATTTTGAGGGTGATGTACCGACTGTAGGAGTGTTTGCAAATGCAAGTGCATTTTCAGTTTTGGGGAACGATAAGCTTTGTGGTGGTTTGGTTACACTTAAGTTACCCAAATGCAAGGAGACGGGTAGTAAGAAAAAAAAGTTTCCTTTCTTCATATTAGTCATCGTGATTGCAGTCATGTTGCTCGTCGTATTATGTTTTGTGTATCTTTTGTGTAAGAAGAAACGCTACAGTCAACCTTCTCAATCATCAGGGAGTGAACGGTTCATGAAAGTTTCATACCATCAACTTCTCAAGGCTACTGATGGCTTCTCTGCAGCAAATTTGATTGGGAGGGTGGGTTTAGCTCGGTTTACAAAGGAATCCTCGATTCTAATCATAATAAACCTGTTGAGTCAAAGTTTTGCATCTTCAAAATAAAGGAGCTCACGAAGTTTTCTAGCGAATGTGAAGCATGGCGAATATTCGACACCGTAATCTGTTGAAGATAATAACTTCATGTTCGAGTACCGATTTCCAAGGCAATGATTTTAAAGCGCTGGTTTACGAGTTTATGCCCAATGGAAGTGTACACGATTGGCTTCATTCAAGTGCATATATATCGAAACTCAACCTTCTTCAAAGAATAAATATTCTTAGAGATGTTGCCATTGCACTTGATTATCTTCACAATCGCTGCCAAACAACGATTGTTCACGGTGACTTGAAGCCAAGTAACATTCTACTTGATGATGATATGGTGGCTCATGTTGGAGACTTTGGTTTAGCTCGACTACTTGGTACAGACTTAAAACAAAACAGCTCATCCGGGGTTAAAGGAACAATTGGTTATGCACCTCCAGGTAATTCCACTTTTGTTCCATGATGCTTACATTTATTTATAGGTTAAAGTTTGTAAATTTATTTACTATTTTTCATTTGTAGAGTATGGTATCGGGAGCGAGATGACAAGTTGTGGGGACGTCTACAGTTTTGGAATATTATTACTGGAGATCATGACTGGTAAAAAGCCGACAGACGGCATGTTTATTGAAGGTCTTAGTCTTCATAAATTTGCTTACATGGCATTACCAGATCATGTAATCGATGTTATTGATAATGATGCAATTGTCTTGCAAAGTACGCAAGCGAATGCAAAGAAAGTGGAAGAATGTTTGGTTGCAACTATCAAGATTGGAGTATCATGCTCTGAGGATTCACCACCACAACGGATGAAAATAGAAATTGTTGTCAATGAGTTGCAGCGTATTCTCTATGTGCTTCAAAATATATAAGGTACTGTGTTCTCCCTTTTAGTAAAATCTGATTTTACATGAGTTTGTTAAAAATCATCACTAAAATGGTTTTATTTTTTAACTCTTTCAAGTCTATCATCAAGCTTGTGTGGTGAAGTTGAGAGTAACTGCAACAAGGAGCAGTGCATGTCATAGTTGAATAAATGTTAAGTTGTTCAAGATGTTTGTAATTGTGGTTTAATTTTCTTGTTGCATAAGTGTACGGGATTTAAGAGTACGTTTACTTTTGTGGTGACGTATCATATGTATCAAGCATGTTTGTAAGTGTGGTTTAATTTCCATGAATCCAATTTGTGGTGTTGAATTCTACTTAAGTTCTACTTGGTGTTCGATTCCTTAATGAACAGCCTAATGTTAATCTTGTTCTTTGACTTTCAATTTTATAAATTTGACTTTTTTATGAATATCTGAATGAGAAAGTTCAAGGCTTCCCCCTCTTCTGGTTTCGAGCAGTGTATGGTTCAGTTTTATAGAAAGTTATCCTCATTTGTGATTATACACTTGTACCATGCATTCGGCTAGTACAATAATGACCAAAGTGTATTTCTGGTACATAAATCAGCTCGAATACTTTGATACTTTTCAAATTCCTTATAGAGTTGGTACAACTCTATATTCATCGGATAAGCGTTTTGAATGTTGTCTCTCCCATTTGAAACGATAATAATCTGAGACTTTAGCTTTTACAACACTTTACGCTGTATACGTACTTACAGTAGCTATTATGTTACCAAACGCTTTGAAAAATCAAACAACCACTGCTAATAACTGTTAATAATTGGTACTTCAACTACCCTAGTTTTGCAAACAATAGACTTGAGTTTATTAGTAGTTTTGAAAAAGTAAGCGTTATTCTGTATGGATTGATTGACAATAGGTGAGCTTAAGGGGTTATTCTGGAAACTGAATATAGTGTAGGGGTACAAGTGTATCGATTCAAATAAGGAAGATCCATTGACATTACAAATGAGTTGATAGTTTGATACATTGAGCTTGCCTACTATATGACTACTCTTGCAAACAACACATTTAAAAAGACACACACCAACCTTATTAACTACTTGAGCAGAAATGAAAATAAAACATACACCATAGACGTCACTGTAAGTATCGTTATCGTCACTGCCTTTGAATAACTCGAGAAAAATAGATGGGGTTTGATGAAGTTGATGCCGTCTCCAATCTGCCTTTAGAATTTAGAATCAGGCCATATAACGAGTACATAATAAATCTTGACTTTACCCATCCAAGTACAAGCTCCAAATAACACTAATAACTAGCAATACACCACATTGACAACCTGCAAAAACTAAAACAGACACACTTTATCATTCTTTCGAGCTTCAAACATATAGATGGCAGTAAATGTTAAGCCTTGGCATTGGTGATATCACTGAGCCCATTCCAGTAATTTGTTGATCTTTCAAAGGGAAGAAAATATTTACGTTGTTAAGAAACAAACTCTCGAATACAGAGGTCGCAATTTCAAGCATTTAACTTATAAATGGATCAATTTACGTTATGTTATATCTAATGGGTTCAACAGGCTGAAAACATTCATTAATCATTATATTTAAACAAGTTTAAGAAAAGGATGACCATGTTTGCGTGTCAACTGATCCGATCAGACTAACATTTACCGTTTGACTTGTTTCCCAACCCGACTAGCTGCCGTTATGGAACATCTATAGTTTAGATCATGTGTTACTGTAAGGCTCCCAAGCCTGCATTTCAAGGGTCCACATCTACGGTAGGACCGATAAAGCATTAACCAATGCTTTTCGCAATACAAAGAAACGGAATACCAACGGTTAGAAATTTGAAGTGTCATATATATGGTTCACAATGTCAACGAAGTCTCGTGTCAAAAACAACCATTTACAATAGCAAAATTGGGGATCTTGCAACAAAAGTCAAACATTGTTGGCCTCAACGTTGGATCTTTGTTGGTTCTAACGTGGTCACAATAATACCAATTAACACGATATGTTTCAAAGAATTGCTTTCGTATCAATTTAAATAAATATAAGTCATCATCTGTTATGTTACAAGTTCTAATCTATTTATACAAGTTGAAGAGGTGTGTTGAAAGGGTATGTCGGTTGGGGATAGCTGCCATATGGCAGTTATGTTGTAACTGCTATTTAGCAGTTACATTTGTAACTGTCAAGGTTGACTTCCGGATTTGACCCATTGGGTTTGACTGGGTAGAAAGGGGTAAATGGGTAAGATTGGGATTAGCCCAAAATTCTCCCCCTTAATCACAATCGCTTCACTGTAGATCTTTGACTCCGATTAATTGTCTCATTGTTAGGAATCGATCTTGGTAGTGCTTTTGTGAGCATGTCGACTTTTGAAATTCTCCGCTTATAAACTCGACTTGTAAATCGCTCTTTCAACGCATTCTCATATAAAGTGATATTTTATATCAATATGCTTACTTCTTCCGTGAAATACGGATTCTTCATTAGTTCGATGGCGCACTTGTTGTCCACCATTATCGTAACCTTTTCTTCTTGGGTATGTGTAAGCTTCGAGTAGTCTCTTTAACCATAATGCTTGTGTTGTCTTTGCTGTTGTCGCAATGAACTCGGATTCACATGATGATAGAGCTATTGTGGCTTGTTTTTGTGTACTCCAGCTGATTGGTGATTCACCGTAGTAGAATATGATTCCCCTTTGCCTTCTTGAGTGTTGACTCCGTAACTACTGTCACTATAACCTAGTATTTGGTTTCCTCCATTGTGTTTGTAGGTGATTCCATAGTCTTTTGTTCCTTTTACA
The DNA here is from genome assembly GCA_022545495.1 of Chrysanthemum lavandulifolium. NCBI lineage: Eukaryota > Viridiplantae > Streptophyta > Magnoliopsida > Asterales > Asteraceae > Chrysanthemum > Chrysanthemum lavandulifolium. Next base: position 4,263,048 of record CM040241.1, read on the forward strand.
TAGCGTAGTACTTGCCTGATAGCCTTCATATGTTGTTCCTTTGGTTCCTGCATAAAACGACTAAGTAATCCAATTGAATAACTTAAGTCGGGTCTTGTATGTAGCAGATATCGTAAGCATCCAATTAAGCTTCTGTATTTAGTTGAGTTGACCGTTGTTTCTTCAGTGTTCTTTGTTAATCTTGTTCCTGGATCCATAGGTATTAGCGTTTCGTTGCAGTCTAGCATTCCAACTTCCTTTAGGATCTTGCTTGCGAGGTCGATTGCTTTATTGATATGTCACCTCCGGTTTGTGTGACTTCAATTCCTAAGTAGTAGGATAGTAATCCTAGGTCACTCATCTCGAATTTTTCTTCCATTTGAGCTTTGAATTTTTCTATCTCTTCTTGGTGTGCCGGTGATGATTAAGTCATCTACGAGATTCCAACTAGAAGTATTGAATCTTTTGATTTCTTCGTGTAGATAGGTTGTTCCAGCGCATTTCTTGAAATCTAAAGACTTCAAGGTATTATCTAATTTTATGTTCCAAGCACGTGGTGCTTGCCTTAATCCGTATAGAGCTTTTGTGAGTGCAGAGACTTTTCCAAGATTTTCTTTCTTTATAAATCCTTCGGGTTGTGAACGACACTTCTTCCTTCAAATCTCCATGCGTAAATGCTTGATTTGACGTCAAGGTGATGTACTTCCATTTATTATTAGCGCTATGGCTAATAGTAATCGGACTGTTTCCATTCTTGCTACAGGTGCAAAGACTTCTTCGAAATCTATGCCATGCTCTTGTATGTAGCCTTTTGCTACTAGTCTTGCTTTGTGCTTGACAATATTTTCATTAGCATCTTTCTTGGTCTTGAATATCCACTTTAATCCAATGGCTTTATGTCCTTTTGGTAAAGTGGTTAGTTTCCATGTATTGTTTCTACTGATGGAATCTAATTCGACCTTCATTGCTTCAATCCATTTTAGATCGGTTGATGCTTCCTTATAATTTTGGGTTCATCTTGACCGATAATAATTGCTCGGGTAATACTTCCTCGGTGTGATCGTATATATCATTTAACGTTCTAAAACCTTGTAAAGGCGTATGATCAAAGTCTGGATGTAAATTCCTAGTTGCGTTTGAGTTACTTTGATTGGTTGAACGTGCTGAGGTAGTTGGTGTAGTTTGAGCATTTACTCGTGATAAAACTGTAGATGGTGTGCGAAAAGCTTGTGAGGGTGAGTTTGTTGTTGATGTTGTAGGTTCATCATCTGTAGGGATATCATTGTTTTCTTCATTTGGTTGGATTTCTTGTTCCTGATGATCATTTGTGGCTTCTAGGTTTTCGATTTTGAAGTCAACCCATTCGGGTTCATTATTGGTGTGTTCATCTAGGTAATCCTTCCAGTCCCATGCTTCATCCTCTTTGAATTTCACGTCTCTACTAACACAAATTCTTTGTGTTGTTGGGTCAAAGTGTAGGTAGGCTTTTGATCCTTGTTCATTTCCTAAGTATACCATTTTGTTGCTTGGTCATCTAACTTTGTCGATGTTGTGATGGTACCTTTGCATATGCTATGCAATGAAAACTTTTAAATTTTCTAAGTTTGGCTTTCTTTGTTTTATTGCTTCATATGGAGTGATGTCTTCTAAGGCTTTTGTGGGAATTTGTTTAGAATATATATTGAATGTCTAAACTTGACCCTAAAATCTTGAGGCATGTTGGTTGATTTCATCATGCATCTTGTTGTAGACATAATTGTCCTATTTCTTCGCTCAACTACTCCATTTTGTTGTGGTGAGTAAGGTGCGGTTAGTTGCGTGCTATGCCATTTTCTTTGCGATTGAGTGAATTTGTTAGAAGTGAATTCTCCTCCACGATCAGGTCTGGACATCTTTAATGTTGTCCTTAGCTCCTTCTCTATTGAATTCTTGTATTCCTTGAAAGTACCAAATGCTTGATCTTTCGTGTTTAGGAAATACGCCCACATATATCTTGAATAGTCATCGACTAGTAAGAATATGTATCTTTTTCCAGATGGAGTTGGTGGTGTAATTGGTCCACATAAATCTCCGTATACTAAATCTAAAGGTGAGGTTGATCTAGTTTTTGCTTTCTTTCGAAATGGTGCTCTACTTTGTTTACCAATTAAACAAACATCACAGATTTGTGTTGTATGTTTGATGGTAGGTATTCCTTGAACTAACTCTCTTTGAGTCATTGATTTTAGTGATTCAAAGTTGAGATGTCCTAGTCTTGCATGCCATAACCAAGTGTTTTCCTTCAAGTTTGCGAGTAGGCAAACAGGTGTGCCTATCTTCAGACTTGCTTTGTAAAGACGGTTTCTCTGTCTCGGGACTTTCATGAAGATTGTGTTGTCCATGTCATAAAGTCGTAATTCATCGTCTTCCATTACTACTTTACAACCGATTTAGGTGAATTGTCCAAGGCTCAATAAGTTGTTTTTTAAGCTGGGAATGTAATAGACTTGAGATATGATTCTTTGTTTCTCGTCATCACATTCTAATAGGATTGAACCTTTTCCTTTAATCTCTATATGAGATCCATCTCCGAATTTTACTTTTCCACTAACGTTCTCATCTAGGTCTTTGAAGTGTTCTCTTATTCCACCATATGATTCTTTGGCTCCATTGTCTAAGTACCATAGACTATCCAAATTTGTCTCTTTATATCCAACATCTTGTTCGTGTAGCGAGGCGTTTGATCTTTAAGTTTTGTTCTGGTGGATCTTCTAATATTGCCATTAGTAAGGTAGGTTCTAAGTCCTCCTCGACAAGATTAGATTGCATAGTAGTGTTTGGTTTTGAATGATACTGACTTGCATAGTGACCCATTTTATTGCAGTTGTAACATTTTACTTTGCTAAGATCAATATGCTTTGTTGAAGTTGTTGGGAGAGTTTTCTCCGTTTTTCTTTTCTTCTTTAAAATTTTCGTGGTTTTTACCGTGTGAAAATTTATACTTCCCACGTCCACATCCTCTAAAATTCTTTCCTCTACCTTCATGTCGTGTGAACATCAATTTTTCTTGAGTGTTCTCCTGTTTCCCTTTCTTAAACTTAATCCTTTCTTCATAGGTCTTAAGTCTTCCAATTGCTTCTTCTAGGGTCATAGTGTTTAGATCGGAATATTGTTCTATTGATGCAACTATTTGCAAATACCTACCGGGTACAACATTTAGTAATTTCCTAACTAAGTTCTGATCTTGTATTGTATGTCCTAGACTGGCGGCTTTGTTTACAAGAGTTGTGAGTTTTCCTGTAAAGATATCGATGGTTTCATCTTCTTTCATATGTAGTAACTCAAGTTCAGACCTAAGTGTTTGAATTCTGGCTTGTTGTACTCTTTCTTCGCCTAAGTGCCTAGTTTTTAAAGCATCCCATATTGCTTCCGGGGTTTTGTGCTTTGTTATTTGAAGTAATTGGTCTTCGGGTAAGGACTGGTAAAGGTATATTATAGCAGTTGTTTCTTTTTTCTTATCGGGTTGAGTTGTATCAGTTGACTCAATTGTTTCCCATAACCCATTTGCTTGTAGAATAATTTGCATTCGAATTGCCCATAGTGAGTAATTCGCGGGTTTCAATATCGGGCATTGAAATTGGGGGGTAGTATTAGATGTACTAACCTCCTTCTTACTTTTTTCTCCACTATCTTGAGTCATTTTTTTTAATAAATAATGACTAGGTAATCTCCTAAAATTCTAACACGGGGTGTGTGTTGAGAAATATAGCGCGCTTATGATGTTTTGTGTCTAATGTGACAATCAAAACCTATAGGATTAGTTAAAATAAAACTATCCTCGGAGATTAAAAAAAGTTAAAGTGAATAAGCAATTACTCCTTAAAAGTTATTCCTAATTATAATAAGCAGCGTAATTACACTAGGTTATTATAATATCAATATGATAAGTATACTTAAGGTATTATGTAGCAACTTATCAAAGTAAAAAGTAAACTTATACTATATAAGTAAAGTTTAAAAGTAATGGGTGGATTTGTAAGAATTCCAAAACCGGGGTTAAATATACCGGTTCCCTTTTGATATTGGTTCGGTGTGCCCTAGGCGTTATTAGTACGCCTCCTCTTTTTCTTCCTTCGTTATCTCCTTTGAGAGATGAAGTATTGTCTCTGCCTCTTTCTTTTGGTGAGACAGTTGCACTGCTATGCTTCTCGTGGTTGACCGCCGAATATTTTGGCTATGGTTAACCTCCTTCTTCACGGGTATCCGGTGTTCTCGTTAATCCGAGCGCCGGTTAATCCTGTTTGGATTTGTTCGTCCGTGGAAAAATTTGAATCAAGATGATTAAAAAAAATGAAAAGGGGTATTTGATTCTGGATGCAACAGGTGTGTTTGTTCCTTTTGTTGAATCAATCTACTTTCCTTTTTCTGATGACTATCGTGTTTAATCGTTGGTAATGGGTTCTTGTTTCTGAATCGATGTAAGGTTTTGGTTTGTTTTTATCGTCAAAACCTTTGTTCCCTTGGTCTCGGTAAAAAAATCCGAATGAAAAGTTTTGCAAGATTATTGAAAGTTGCCTATTCTTAGTTGCCGGTAATTAATTACGAGGCGGCTATGAATTATGGTCGGTTTTCAGAATCACAAAAATGATTATTAGTTTGATTTGTGGTTCGGATATAGTTTTGCAAAAAAAAAATTACCGTTTTCTGGGAATATTTTATCTTCTTCGATTCAGGGAAATATGAAACCCTTGGTATATGATGATTTTGTTAAAAAATCCAAACCTGCTCTGATACCAATTGTTGGCCTCAACGTTGGATCTTTGTTGGTTCTAACGTGGTCACAATAATACCAATTAACACGATATGTTTCAAAGAATTGCTTTCGTATCAATTTAAATAAATATAGGTCATCATCTGTTATGTTACAAGTTCTAATCTATTTATACAAGTTGAAGAGGTGTGTTGAAAGGGTATGTCGGTTGGGGATAACTGCCATATGGCAGTTATGTTGTAACTGCTATTTAGCAGTTACATTTGTAACTGTCAAGGTTGACTTCCGGATTTGACCCATTGGGTTTGACTGGGTAGAAAGGGGTAAATGGGTAAGATTGGGATTAGCCCAAAAAACATATCAATAATGTTTTGAACCTATAATTTTCTTGTGGAGTTGAAGTAATAACTTATGGAATGGGCTCAGTGCTATCACCAATGCCAACGCTTATCATTTACACAAGAAAGAAATAACCCTACCTTAGCCATGGCTGAAGTAATAACTTATGGAATGGGCTCAGTTATATCACCTAATGCCAAGGCTTATCATTTGTTCATCAGGGTATTTTAGCTTATGTGCAGTCATTCTTCTACGAATCTGTAATTCCACCAATACAATTCATGTATCTAAGTCTCGTGTCCAAATGAAAAATAACAAGTTTCTATATCCATGTCTTTATTTATATGAAACATGTGACAGTGATACCGATGTAAACCTGAAACTATAGTGACAAAAAATCGAGCCATAATTTGACAAGTACCCTTGTATTCAGTGTATATATAGGCTTTCATGTTCACTTTGGTCCACCTTATCTCCAAGCCCTCATGTTCTGTGATATCAATGAAAATGGCAAGTGTTCGAAGATGAAATGCCTACTAGATCTTAAAAAAAATGCAAACATGAACCCAAATACAAAAGCTTTACCAATAAACTGCTAGTTTGTGGTCATATGAACAAGGCTGGCAAGGATTCTATGTGGAATCGAGCTTTAAATCAACACTAATGGTGGTGTTAGATCTTCTAAACAAAGGACCAACAAACAGTTATTGAAGATTTTCGAACCCAAGCCGTCAACTTGAATCATGTAAAAAGTGATTTAAGGGTTTATGTTTATGTGGTCTAGGTGAAAAGAAATAAGAAAGCAAAGTGAAAAAAGAAGGGGGAGAAATCCCGCTCAAAAGGGAAAAGTTAAAACAAATAAAGCCGGGTCTTTATTTATAAAACAGGGCTCTATTTTGTGGCCGAATTAGACCCCGGTTTTTTCATTTCATAACCGGGCTTTGTGCCTTTGTTTTTGACGGACACCTTTATAGAGCCCTCTTTCCTATTAACAGGGCTCTATTAGGAGGGCTTTATTTCATATTTTGTAGTAGTGTGAGAAAAGAGAGTTTATGAGTCAAAAATTTTCAGTACCAACTACCAAGGTACATAGCCATCTGACCAATCTTCAAACCCAAATACTCCTTTAAAGATAACTGCTATTCAATAACCAGATATTTCCAAATCTAACCAGTTAATCGATCAAGGCAGATTATTCTAGCAGACAATGACATTTTACAGCCTGCAAGCCTTTTATCCATAACCATCCAAATGAGTGATCATTTAATTTACTACCAAACAGGAAACTATCCATATGATTTTTACTAGCCAAAGACATCAGCAGACAGAAAAGCTTGTGAAGCAAAGGTTTTCAAATCCAAGATACATAGTCATCTGTTTAAACCTTCATTCCAGACACCAGCTAGGCGTATAACAACTTTTCTGGTCAACAAGGGAGGTGTGGTTAACAAGACAGTTAGTTAGGAAAAAGTAGCTTCATCTTTCATTATGCATAATTAAGCCTAAAACCCACCAGCTATGGACTTCAATTATTTGTTAGTCATTGGTGGAAAGTCATTATAAAGATATATAAGTTTCATTGTGGCTCCTAATGGGGATCATTTTTTCCATGTTCGAACCGAATTGAGTGTTCGCATATATGTTTTATGACTATCAATTGTCAGCGCATGCTGATTCTTATGTTCAGCTTGTAGTTCAGGAGATACCGGATCGGGGAGAGACCATGTCTTCAAGTAGTCTTTGAGTCCTTGAAGTGTCTATTATAGAATCTTGTTGAAATTTTTAACCGACTTATTTATTAACGAGACTTTTATACTTAGACTAACTTATATTAATGTGATCCGAGCGATCCAAAACGTGATCATACCACGTTTAGGTACGAGTGATTTGGAATGAAAAAAGCAGGTGAGTCAGTGTTACCATAAATCTAGTAAGAGACGATTGAACATTAAAGTGACTTAATAACTGGCAAAACAGTACTATGGATGTTAAGTTGTTAATGCGTTGTTATTTGTTCGAAACATGTTCAAGTCATTTCTAAGTGAGGATCGCAGGTGTTGATTTGTTAGCATTAACTTGATAAAAAGGGATTTGTTATCAGGTCTTATATACTTGCTTGCAATTTTATTGTAATACGTTATTTGTGTATCTAGTACTCTAGTAGTCTTAAATGCAAATCTGTTGCTTAGGAACCTTACATAAGCAAACCAGTGAAGGTATTTTGACATGGCAAAGCACCCCAAAAACTGCCACAAATAACAGTGCTACATACAAGCTGCAAACTTAACAATACAAAAGCATAACCAAATTCCAATAGATAATGAAGGATAGGTGGCAATTTCAACCCGTTTACTTTAAAATAGCCAAATAGGTCAAACAAATTCGAAAGTTGCGCAGAGAGTGTTTTTTAGACACATGTTTTTTATTTATATAATATTCAAATTTTAGACAAAAAGTGTTTTTAGATCAACCCGGCCATTTTCAACACATTCCAAAAGAACCAGTTTGGCACACAAAGTAGTAAAGTTAAGAAAATACGTACAGCAAGAACCCCAAACACTTTCATGAGAAAGCATATAATAATTATCCACTACCTTTTGCCCCATTCATCTAAAATCTATAAATCTATCTTCGTATATAAAGTAATCTCATCATAACTCAATAACATATAAACAAATAAGGAGGTGCTAGTGATTTACTTATTCTAAACAGCTTGTGCTTTATAAGCAGATAATCATCACCTTTTATTCATAAATTCACCAACAATATCCGTTATAATAAGCAGGTGTTTGTATACTTATTTAAAAACTTGTTCTTATCAGGGGCTGTTTGCTGAAGCTTATTTGTGGGCTTATGAGACTTCGGGTTCTATTTCATAATCCTGAATTGTCCAGCTTATTTTGAGACTTATATAGATTTATTAGATCATGATAAAAGCTTATATAAGCGAAATCAAATTAGCCCACAAATAAGCTTAAAAAACACCACCTCAGCTTACAAATAGCAACTTATTTAACTGCTGCCCCGTGAATGAAGAATCTACACAAACATGAAATAAAGTTACATGACTAGTATGCTGCTCCTCATATGCTACACACAAAACTAGGTATAGAAAAAAGACATAATATTTGCCCTCTCTGCAAGACTATGACTATTAGTAGCTTGACCTCTTTTCGCTTTCACATGAATGTAGCCATCTTTAGCAGCAGCCCCTCCTCATCATTCTCACAAGTATTATCACCACTACAACCATAAAATATATGTCAAAAATCTATAAAAAGATACATAAAAATTAAATTTATAAGGACTTAAACACGAAGATACTTCTGCAAAAGGTCCACTGAATCAACGTCAATTACATAAAAAGTTCGACTAATATGCGAATCATAAATTAAAGATAGTGCCCTTAGTAAATCACTAATCCGAAATACAAACCTTCCAAATAGCAAGGCGCTAGTGATGTGAGATCTGATTTTAGGGGGAGATGAAAAAGTGGATAAGGTGAGAATGTAAGATTTGATTTTAGGGGGAGATGAAAAAGTGAGATTGGGTTTTGGGGTAAATGAAAAGTGAAATTGGGTTTTGGGGGGAAATCAAAAGTGAAATTGGATTTTGGGTGGTAAAATGAATTTTCGGGTATTTTATATATTTTTCTAAGGGTTATTGCACTCGAGGGTTATTCTACCTTTTTAAAATATTCATTTGAGTCATTGCACAATTTTTGTATTTATTGAGATTATTGTACTAAATTTTTTATATTTTTTAGTCATTGTACTATATGTAAATGTTCATTCGGGTCATTATACTATATTTTTTTTCATTGAGATCATTAAACTATTAAATTTGATACTCAAATCATTAAACTTTTCAAAACAAGGTCTTTGAAAGTACTTTTATACATCTCTTGCATATATGTATTGACTATATATGAACGTCTTTAGATGTATCCAACTTTAAATATAGTAATTTGATGGCGGTGGATGAATAACAGAACATTATGTGCTTTTGTAGAGTTGTAAACGAACCGAAAAAACATGAACAATACTTGTTTACACTACAAAAATAGGGGCCTTTTAGGACCTTTTCCTGCGACGCTTTTATAAGCAGCTTCCTAAAAACACATCTAATATGACGAGCTAGTTTAAGAGTCTATTATCATGGAACCTAATAGGACAGTTCATGTATTGATCTTATTAGATGAGATTTATAGGACACTTACTCATATGAGTCTCGTTATGATATAAGATAATACGACACTTGCTATTTAGGTCTTATTATCTTAAGTTTTATATGACTCTAAGCCGTGGAGGTCATATTATATATAATCTAATATGACACAAGTATATATGTCTCATTAGATTCAATTTTATAGGTCACTTATATGATTTGGTAGTATAATGAAGAATTTTAATAGGACACTTAGTATACATGTCGTATTAAATAAGTTTAATGGGACACTTATTTACATAGGTCTTATTATGAAAGAAACTTGATATGACACTTACTATTTTAGTCTTATTATCATAATCTTTATCGAATACTAGTTCATTGGCGTCCTATTGTATTTGACCATATAGGAAACCAAATGTATATTAGTTCTAACATATTTGATATACGTTACTATCGTATCTTACAAAACTCAAAAGTATTAAGTAGACTTATGCTAATTAACGTTGTGTAACTGTTAACCTGCACTACTCTTCGAACCAATTAGGTTGAGAGTGTCATTTGACTCATTCAACTCAACTTGAAGCATGAAAGTGAAAGCTCTGTTGAACTCAAGTAAAATTTTGATCACTGAGTTTCATAGTCAACTAAGTTTTGATATTTCAATTTTATAGTCAAGTCAAGCTTGGCAAGTTCATACTACTTTTAGGGAACACAAACATATAGTGGCTACACAAACTTTCCTTTATGTTAAAACTATAAATGAATAAACACGAGTGCTTAAAGCGAATGTATAATTTTGTTCGTGCTCATTTCTCAAAAAATGTGTAAGATTACACGCTAAAGATAATAGAAGAATATGAATTGTATTATTGAATTGATGCTTATTACATACAAAGGAGAGAGTATATATAAGGAGAATACATGGCCTATTTGAGGTAAATTGCTAATCATCATCTTCTAGCCAATTGTACATCCTTATCTCTATACACTCTTATACAACTAGCATGCTTATCCTAACACTCCCTCGCAGTCCGAGTGGCGAAATCGCGAAAGCTCGGACTGGAGATTAAAAGCTAATAAACAATAACTTTAGTCGACTCGTAACAAAACCGTACCAACGATCGATTTTAGTCGACTGGTACCAACGGTCGGCTAAGTTGACTGGTAATCTTATTGTACCAACGGTCAACATTAGGGACTGGTACCAACGGTCAACTTTAGTCGACTGGTAACAAAGCCGTACGAACAATCGACTACCAAACAAACAAACATTTTTTTTAACACAAATGAGAAAACGAAAGTTGGTTCTAAAACTTCAACCCCCAAAGAACCTTCCAAACAAACGGGGCGTGTTTTTCCCTAGAAAAACATAAAGATCCACCTCACAAATAAAAATCAAAACATGGGTGGGGTTTATTATAGCGCTTACAGAGGTTAAGGTTTAAAGGCAGCCCTCCGAACCTCCGGCGTGTAGCCGGCGGCTGGAGGCAGCGACGGAAGAGTTTAGGTTTAAGGTTTAAATGATCGATAAACCTGGTGCTCTGATACCATGTAAGATTACACGATAAAGATAATAGAAGAATATGAATTGTATTATTGAATTGATGCTTATTACATACAAAGGAATGCAAGCGAATAAGTATCATTTATCCAAAATATCCATAATTCTCTAAAGCAAGTTTGTTTTAGTGTGAAACTATATATGCTTTAAAAAGTCAAAGTTCAAAACCGTTAATTTTGACAAGCTAATAACCTGCAAATGACTTTGATAAAAAAAAGAATTGAAATTTTTAATAACCTAAATAGCATAGTTTGAAATGTTTAGTGACTTTAAATGTACAAAAAATAGTACAATTACTTAAATTAATATTTTTTAATAGTGCAGTTACAATAATGTGCAAATTATTTAGTACAATCACATGAATAAACAAAAAATTAGTACAATGACCCAAATAAACATTTTTGAAAAGTATAATGACCCGTCAGTGCAAAAACCCTTTTTCTAATGTTAATTTGAAAGTAGGGGTGTTATTAGGGTTGACTCGGTCGGGTTCGGGTTAATTCGGGTCAAGGCTCAAAAAAACATACCCGAATCCGACCTTGTTTAGAATTCGGGACCGGTCAATTTGGGTCGGGTCAGCTCGGGTTCGGGTCTATGTCATTTAAAATTTATATACTTTTAATTATAAAGGAAAAATGAAATCGAAATGTTTTATGAGTTGAGCTCAACCTTATATAAGTTCGACTCGAGTTATTGTTGAGTTTTCGAGCTTGTAAGTGATATAGCATATGTTTTATATATTTTTTGTATTTAAGTGTACTAAGTGTAAATACTTATTTGTGAATGTATCGAGCTTATCGAGCTGAAGTTGAACCAAATTCAATTCTTAGGTTATATTTCAATTTTAATTTGTGTAAGAAAACACATCTTTACAAATAAATCGAGCTTTTCGAGTCAAGCTCAAGCCGAGTTCAAACTTTCTCGATCCCGGGTAACATGATCGAGAGGTCCCTGGATACTTGCTTCTTAGTGTCTGTGACAAACGATATACATTAGCCAAGCCGGTGCAACCCATGCATGACCGCCTTTAATAACTTCAAATACAATTCATATAACCTTCACATTATAACTATACACATATCAAGCCGGTACAACCCATGCATGACCGGCGATAATGGCTAATTCACATGGGTCACGGGTCATGTGCATTAGGTTATCACTAGTCACATTCAATAATGGGTATTTGACATCATATGGGTCATATGCATCGAGTTATAGTTGATTAGATTGTAATGTTACGACACATCGATAACTGTTGACAATGAGTAGTTAACATGGGTAATGGGTCATGTGCATTAGGCTGTAGAGACTTATAGTGTCATATTATCAACCAATACATGACTAGTGGTCGACAATGGGTAATTGACATGGGTCATGGGTCATGTGCATTGGGTTGTAGTGGCTTATAGTGTAATGGAACCCATGCATAACCGGTGATAATGGCTAATTCACATGGGTCATGGGTCATGTGCATTAGGTTTTGTAAACTAAGACAAATACTATACAACAATAAAGTAAATTACAATTAAGCCCTAATATAATCTAAACTAAAATCGCGAAGTTATTAGGAACTTAACGAGCCTAAAAACCTAAACTAGCAAATTTTAACCCTACAATTGCAAATTTATTTTTTTTAAGGTCCTAAATGGTTAAAAATTAATTTTAGGAAAAAGATTTGCATTTTTTCGATTTTTATTTCATTTATTATGGATTAAAAACACTTTTTATTTTAAAATATTATTAAAAATATTAAACGAAATAGGAAAAATCTGAAGTTTTTTGTAAGAGTACTTAAAACTAATTAAAACTTAGGAAAAATAAAACTAGACAATCAGCTTATTGGAATAAGCTACAAAAAAGCTGAAATGAAATAAGCTAAAACTACAAAATATGGTTAAATATTAAATCTTGCAAGAAGTACCTGTAAGTCTCTAGGGCGCTTGTGGTAGTGGAGTGTGGTGTTAAGTGTGGTTGAGACTAGTGGAGGTCTCGGGTTCGAGCCTTTGGGCTCACCCTTGACTTCCTAGGTTCCACATTTTTGGTTTTTAATTTTCTTTTTGCAAACTTTTTAATAAGCTGAAAATATGAACTTTTTGTAAAATCAAAATTTTTAAAAATTACAAATAAGCTGGAAAATGAACTAAAACGCATGAAAACCGGGAACTTAACGAGCCCTAAAAGTGACTAAAAGTGTGACCATATGCTATTTAAAGTGAAGAAATGTGTATGTTGTGTGACTATTGATCATCCAATGGCCACATGAATTTTATGTTTTTGTGGCTTTTTATAACATTTAGTCATACAAAGCATGTTTCTTTTGGGTATTTTGTCACATACAATTAAGCATACAGTGGTCAAAAGTGTTAATAAGTGTGACCATATGCCGTTTAAAGTGAAAAAATATGTATTTTGTGTGACTATTGATCATCAAATGGCCACATGAATTTTCTTTTTGTGTGGCCTTTTGTAATATTTAGTCACACAAAGCATGTTTGTTTTGGGTATTTAGTCACATACAATTAATCATAAAGTGACTAAAAGTGTTAATAAGTGTGACCATATAGTGTTTAAAGTGAAGAAATGTGTATTTTGTATGACTATTGATCATCCAATGACCACGTGAGTTTTATGTTTGTGTGGCCTTTTGTAATATTTAGTCACACAAAGCATGTTTATTTTATGTATTTAGTCACATACAATTAAGCATAAAGTGACCAAAAGTGTTAATAAGTGTGACCATATGCTATTTAAAGTGAAGAAATGTGTATTTTGTGTGACTAGTGTTCATCCAATGGTCACATGAATTTTATATTTGTGTGGCCTTTTGTAATATTTATCACACATAGCATGAATATTAACGATGACCGATTTCACATTTTGCTCTAAATAATAGCCACATGAATACTTCACGATGTGACTGTTATGAACATATTGGTCACATATAATCACCTTAAATGTGGTCATAAACATAATTTAGTCACACATTTGTGATATGTTGTGGCTATTGTAAAGGCATATAGTCACATGATCGTACTATAAGTAAATGTGACTATACAAATTATCTTTTGCCAAGCTAACACAAAATAAAATTTTAAAACACATATTAAGTTATGTGACCATATGTACTGGATTTTGCCTACACTTAAATAATGTGTGACAAAACGTTTAGTGTGACCATATATGTCATTTGGTCACAGTGTTAGTAGTAAATGTGACTATATACATTAGCTTTTGCAAGCCAACGAAATTAAACTTTAAACACACATATTAACTTACGTGACCATATGTATGGGATTTGGCCACACTTAACGAATGTGTGACAAACGCGTTTAGTGTGACCATATATGGCATTTGGTCACAGGTGTTCAAGTGTGTGACATATATTTGTCATTATTTATATGTATATCGTGACTAATGCTTGACTTTACTTTTCATTTGTCACGTTCCAATTTCGTATGTGGCTAAATAGTTAGCAAAACATATGAGTCACCCTTAAATAATGTGTGACAAAACTTGACTGTATGATTTAGACACACAAAAAATTACTTCATGTAACTAATGCATCATGTTTACTTGTATTTGTCACGCGTTCCAAATTCATATGTGGCTAAATGTTCAGAAACAAAATTACCAGTTACCTTTAGCCACATAATGTTCGATTGTGTGGCAATACGGTTCTAATGGTCACACAATCAAAATTTCATGTGTGGCTATTTAGTAAATATTGTCAATTTTCGTACCTTCAACCACACAAATATTCAAATGCTCCCCAATATCAACTACGTTTGAGATTCCTTTTAAATTAAATGTTTGTACTCATTCTTTGATTTTCCCAACTCGCACAAAAATCTTATAAGAAATTGTTTATGCGTCATAAATGACACCTTCAAAAACAATATTTATATAAGAGTGTTTTAAGATTTTATTTATGTCTGGCTGGCCACACCAACCTCGAAAAGAGAGGGCTAATTCATACATTGAAAGAGCTACTTTTATTTTATCTCCTCGTAATTATTAAATGCAGCTTTTTTGACGTTAAATAAAATAATTGCTTCTAGTATAGAAGTTCTGTACCAAAATGCATGATTGAATGTTTACAAGTTGCATCTTAAAAGTAGTAAGGTACAGACAAAAGGAAGGTGCATGTCAAGTTGCTTACATCTTGGACCATTATCACTTACATTATCAAAAGCTAGTCATGCTACTTACATCTTGGACCATTATCCCTACATTATCAAAAGCTAGTCGTGGTACTTACATCTTGGACCATTATCCCTTACATTATCAAAAGCTTTGAAGGTCTGTGAACACACTGAACAGAGTGTTTGGATGCAGGTTTTACCACTGTATCATCATAATCCTTTTGTTGGACACATTTATAATCACTCAAATTGTTTTATCTTCTTCCAAAGTTATCATCAAAACAGATGATCGAGATACAAAACACAACCTCCAATAACAACTATGCAAATATAGTTGCATTCAGTGCATTATTATTATATAAATGTTTATTTTCGACTTCTAATGTTATTTTCATACTTGGATATATGTTTTAGGATGACCGTGACCCATCATCTCGTCATAGAATAGAAAAGAGAAACAGGATGATGCATGGTATGTACCGTTTGGGTATTCTGAAAGTTTTTGTCATCAAGTTTTACAAATAATTAATATGCCATATTTACTTTTTTAGTGAAATGACCCGAACGGACCCGTTTTAAGCTATTTTTAATTTTATATCTTTTTTACATAGCCCGAACTGACATGTAGGACCTGAATTTTAAGCTATGAAAGACCAGAACCGACATGTTGGACGCTATGTTTATATCTTTTTAACATCACCTGAACTGAACTATTTTATACGGGTCGATATAACCATAAAAACAGCTCCAATGGGCTTGTTGCAGCTCTGTAAAATAAAGAAAAAAATTATATAAATCTTTTTAATAAGTAGTCAGTGTGTTAATTATGAGTGCAAAAGTTCAGTATATCTGATATCATTAAAATTATTTGATTTGAGAGGTTCTATGTACTGGCCACCGTTTTTTCCTCCAAGTTACTTTTTTATTTACCACTCATAAGTAAAATGGGTCGAAATAGCCATCTGTACTGATTGCTTTTGGTGATTCTTGCTGGCTCAATCCTGCCCCTTCACCACCCAGAATATATCCATGTGGACCAGTTAGAGCTTCAAGGTCAGCATCTGCTGAGGAACAACTCATCATTTTATCTGGTTCGTGTAATGTGCACAAAACATCAAGGCTCGATCATAGTTACATGCTTTTATGATTTGTGGATCATCATCAGCGTCTTGCTTCTAGTATAGAAATTCTGCACCAAAATGCATGATTGAATGTTTACAAGTTGCATCCTAAAAGTAGTTGGACCATTATCCCTTAAAGTTATAATGCAATATAAGTCTAGTCTTTCCACTCCAATGTACAGACAAAAGGAAGGTGCATGTCAAGTTGCTTACATCTTGGATTATTATCCCTATCCCAAGTCTTCTCTGATTATACAAGTTGCATCCTAAAGCCAAAAGGAAGGTGTCAAGTTGCTTACATCCTGGACCATTATTCCTTACATTATCGGTGATGCTTGTTGTGCTACTTTGATGCCATGATTAAAGTTATAAAACCGAAAAAACGAATCGAAACCGAAAAAACCGAAAAGCCGACCAGAAAAACCCCCATTTGACAAACCGATGGCGGTGGTTTTGAAATTTATAAAACCGAATGTTTGGGTTGTTTTTGGTTTCATAAGAAAACCGAACCGAGAAAACCGCCTACCCTACCTTTTTATATGTTTTATATAATTTTATCTATATAAAAGATTTGCTATTTAATTTTAAATATTTAAGTATAAAACTTTATCTGTTAAAAAAATATGTTGTTTACTATCTATACATTAAAATTTGTTTTATTTATAGATATTATATCTTTGTTTTCATAATAGTGTTCTTTGAAAATTTCCCCTACAATTCTCGTAAGCGAACGAAAAGTGCAAAGCCGCAAAGACGTGCATTTTATATTTTAGATTGATGTTTGGTTGTTTTGTACGTTTTTTCGACTTTGGATTGCTAGATAATATGCTATTATTAATATTTGTTTAAATATTTTGCTTGAGAACTTAGAATTGTAAACTTCATATAAGATTAAAACTTGCTTGTTTTCAAGTAAGAAAAACCGAATAAAACCGAAACCGAACCGATTCAATGTCAAAACCGAAAACCGAAACCAAACGGTTTGTAGTTTCCAAAACCAAATATACGGTTCGGTTTTTGGTTTTACCATAAAACCACCCCACCCCGCCCCATGCTCACCCCTATTAATATACATAGAAATGAGTTATTATTAGTCAAAGAATATGTGGAGGGCAGAAAAAAGGTGTTGCTAGTTGTGCTATATGTTATAATGCAAGATAAGTGCAGTCTCCCGTACCCCAACAATGGGGCCATTTCCATACTTCAAACTTATATTCAACATTACCCTTCTTAGGACCTATAACAATCAATTAATCAAAATAAGGAATCTTTAGAGTGACCAATATAGAATGTCAAAAGGCGTTCATATAAAAAACAAAGCTAGTACAGTGAGGTATGCATTGTTGTTGTGCTACTCTTGTTTGTTGTTCCAAAATTTTGCTTATTCCGAAATCATAATGCAGACTAACATTAAAACAAGATAAGCTATTATTAATTTCTTAAACATTAATATGCAGGACACCATTCACTAGTTAACTATTTTGTTTACAAACCTAACATTAATGCAGACTAACAATTATTAATTGCTTAAATTACATAAAGATCGGTAAAAATAGCAGATCATTTATTATGCCAATGAACATACGAATTCAGAAAAATGAATTGGTTCAACACACGTACATTCACATAAGAGACTTGAAACTTGAGAGTTGAGTGTGTTGTCAAAGTTACAATGTCAATAAGCTTTATGGATAGTACAACACTGGAGTTTCAATGTTGCTACTTAATGGAAGTTTAATTAACAAAAGAGGTGTAGTTATCGATTGTCCTAAAAAGATTGATTAAACTGAAATGGGTCAAACAATTAATGTGGTAACATGTAGCTTACAGTAATATGAAATGGGTTAAACATGGAACTGTATACCCACTCTTGTGAAACAAACCAAAGAACAGCGAAAACTAAAACGGGTCAAATGGGTAGACTCAAAAAAGTATCTTTAACTGAACGTGTCATTATTTTGTTTCATTACATATAAAACTTGACATCATTATTAATATATTTAACTTAAAAAGCTACGAAGGACCTAAGTTATCTTAGTAAAGGACTCTGTACTAAAAAAAGGACATAAATACTGAAAAGAATGTATATCAGCTTCAACCAAAGTATGAATATTAACACCTCTTCTGATTATAAATTTAGACAGCTCCACGATTTCTCCATGAAATTCAGGCATAAGACATTTATGTTCGCCTAGCTATTTTCCAACAAAGTGAGCAGTAGTAGGAAGCAAAAGGCCGGTATAGAACATGGAATCAGAAACAAAAGGTTGGTATCACAAGTCAAAAGCACAAAACGGCCCGGATTAAAACACACAGTAAGTTTAATATGCTAATACGTCAAAGTTTGAGTTTGTATCTAGTCAATGGAATTCCACATGGGTTGATATTCTAAATGCTCCGTGAGGAAAGGATCCCATCAGGCAAAGAATAGATAGGCGAATAATTGAATTGGAAATAGGCTTGCTCCACAAAAACTTCCTGTTGATTTTGATTTTGTATCATATTATTGTTTCAAGACTGTACCTTAAGATATCTAAAGTCCAACTTTTTTTGTGTTGTTTAAACCTCCATTAGCATAAGATTTGTCGCTCAAGGTTTAATCTGGAACCATATCTAGAGCAAATAACTTGTTTTATCAAATAATTTATTGTGTAAAGTATTTCATTGAGACATTTTATCAAACGGTTTATGTGCATATTACAACTAACTTGTTTGAACAAGAGAAAATAAGACTTGCTAGTGGTGCTATTCGATGGCATGATTATAATGCACTATAAGTCTAGAGCAAATAAGAGTGTTACTCTACACTCAAAACTGCTTACATGTCTGCTTAAAGCTTATATAAGGGGGGTGTTTGGGATTTCTTATTTCAAATTGCTTATTTTAAGTGCTTAATGTGATCAAATAAGAGTGTTACTCTACACTCAAAACTGCTTACATGTCTGCTTAAAAATAAGCTTATAGTAAACAGTACAAACACCCTCTTAAAAGTAGTACCTTACTGTTAAATAAGAAATCCCAAACACCCCCCTTATATAAGCTTATTTAACATCCCAAACAACTAACTTAGAATTGTTATAATGCACTATAGGTCTAGTCTTACCACTCTTCTTTAAAGTCAATCCTGATATGATTATACGTAGAAATTAATTAGTTATTACCAATCACATTGTCTTGCTCAATCTGACTATAAAAAGCCAACACTTGTTCTTATAATTTCAAGTAAATTTCCAAAAATGAAGTCACCACAAGCAATAATTCAGTTATCATCTTCCTCTCTTATTTCTTCTCTCTTTTACGGTCTCACGATAACATGTCTTACTTCCGCCATTGTCTTTGCTTCAAATGGCGGTAATGAGACTGATTATCTCGCGCTGTTGTCATTCAAGTCAAGGATCACCCATGATCCATACAAAGTTCTTACCACGTGGAACCATTCCTTTCATTTCTGTGAATGGAGTGGTATTTCATGTGGAAAGCGGCACAAACGAGTGACTGCTTTACGATTGTATTCGAAAGGCTTAGAAGGCGCGTTGTCTCCTGATGTAGGAAACCTCAGCTTCCTCCGTGCGCTTGATCTCGGGAACAACAACTTTCAAGGAACCATTCCTCATGAACTTGGTCGTCTATCTAGGCTACGTCGTCTTTATCTTGATGATAACAAATTCAATGGAGTCATTCCAACAAACTTGTCTGGCTGTTCTAACTTTGAAGAGCTTGACCTCGGTCAAAATATGCTAGCTGGAAGCATACCCAAGGAGATTAGTTTACTGTCGAAACTTACTAGTCTTGTAATTGAAGACAATAAGTTAACAGGTGGAATTCCACCTTTCTTGGGGAATATCACATCAATGGAAGAGTTCTCTGCTGTTGGGAACCCGTTTGGTGGGAGTATTCCAGATACCTTGGGTCTTTGGAAAGGCTTGACGGCATTTGGTTGTGGTTCGTGCAACTTATATGGAAGCATCCCGCATTCCATTTTCAACCTCTCACTCTTAGTTAATTTTTCCTTATCTAGTAATCACCTCACTTGTAGTCTTCCTTCAGAAATTGGTAATCAGCTCCCAAATCTTGAGTGGCTTCAGTTATGGGGTAACGCACTGACCGGAGTTCTTCCACCTTCTCTTTCTAATTGTTCTAAATTAGGAATTCTTGAAATGAGTTACAACAATTTTAGCGGGACGTTGACTATCAACTTTTCGAAACTAAGAGATATTAAAATAATTAGATTACAGTATAACAACTTCCATGGGCGCGGAGAAGCTGATGACATGACGTTTGTTGATTCTTTGAAAAACTGCACCAAATTAGTATGGTTGGATCTTTATAATTGCAACCTTATAGGAGTGCTTCCAACATCAATAGGTAATCTTTCTGATCAACTCAGCTTTCTTGCTTTAGGAAACAATCTATTATTTGGAAGACTACCTTCAAGTATAGGTAGTCTATTTGGTTTGACCACTTTATATTTAGATAATAGTAGATACACAGGAAACATCCCAACTAGCGTTGGTAAACTACAAAAGCTACAAATTCTTGATCTAGATAGGAATCAATTTTCAGGGCCTATCCCTGATACCATCGGGAACCTATCATTGTTGACTAAACTTGGTTTATTTTCCAACAAATTAGAAGGCCATATTCCATTAAGCCTTGGGAATTGTGAAAAACTTAATGCGTTAGACCTTTCAAACAACAGACTCACTGGAAACATACCCAAACAACTTTTTCAACTTCCATCACTAAATTATTTTTTCTCTCTCTCTCAAAATAGCCTATCTGGTTCAATTCCGTTAGAGATTAAAAACCTCAAGACGTTGAGCTATCTTGATTTATCTTACAATAATTTATCAGGCAACATTACTAGTAGCCTTGGTGAGTGTGTTAGCCTTACAGAGTTATACCTTAGTGGCAATAGTTTTGAAGGAGTAATACCATCTTCATTCAGTTCATTGGGAGGATTGGGGGTACTCGACATTTCTGAAAATAATTTATCAGGAAAAATTCCACAATTCTTAGGCAAATGGAAATCCTTAGAGTATTTGAACCTATCCTTTAATGATTTTGAGGGTGAAGTACCGGTTGTAGGAGTGTTTGCCAATGCAAGTTTATTTTCGGTTTTGGGGAACAATAAGCTTTGTGGTGGTTTGGTTACACTTGAGTTACCCAAATGCAAGGAGATGGGTAGTAAGAAAAAAAGGTTTCCTTTCTTCATATTAGTCATCGTGATTGCAGTCACGTTGCTCGTCGTATTATGTTGTGTGTATCATTTGTGTAAGAAGAAACGCAATAGTCAACCATCTCAATCATCAGGGAGTGAACGGTTCATGAAAGTTTCATACCATCAACTTCTCAAGGCAACTGATGGGTTCTCTACAGAAAATTTGATTGGCGAGGGTGGGCACAGCTCTGTTTATAAGGGAATCCTCGATTCAAGTGATGATAAATCTGTTGCAGTTAAAGTTCTACATCTTCAAAGTCGAGGAGCACACAAAAGCTTTTTAGCAGAATGTGAGGCATGGCGTAATATTAGACACCGTAATCTGTTGAAGATAATAACTTCATGTTCAAGTGTTGATTTTCAAGGCAATGATTTTGAAGCTTTGGTTTATGAGTTTATGCCTAACGGAAGTGTACATGATTGGCTTCATTCAAGTACAAATACATCAAAACTCAACCTTCTTCAAAGAATAAATATTCTCAGAGATGTTGCCACCGCACTTGATTATCTTCACAATCACTGCCAAACAACGATTGTTCACGGTGACTTGAAGCCAAGTAACATTCTACTTGATGATGATATGGTGGCTCATGTTGGAGACTTTGGTTTAGCTCGGCTACTTGGTACAGACTTAAACCAAAACAGCTCAACCGGGGTTAAAGGAACTATTGGTTATGCACCTCCAGGTAATATATGATTCTTGTATTCCATGATGCTTATATTTGTACTTGCAGATTATAGTTTTGTAAACTAACTGATCATTGTAATTTCCAGAGTATGGTATCGGGAGCGAGATGACAAGTTGTGGGGACGTCTACAGTTTTGGAATATTTTTACTAGAAGTGATGACCGGGAAAAAGCCAACAGACGACATATTTAATGAAGGTCTTAGCCTTCATAAATTTGCTCATGTGGCATTACCGGATCATGTAATTGATGTTATTGATGATGATGCAATTGTGTTGCAAAGTACGGAAGCGAATGCAAAGAAAGTGGAAGAATGTTTGGCTGCAATTATCAAGATTGGAGTATCGTGCTCTGTGGATTCCCCACCACAACGGGTGAAAATTGAAATTGTTGTCAACGAGTTGCAGCACATTCTTGATGTGCTTCAAAATATATAAGGTACTATGTTGTCCCATTTTGTAGAATCTGATTTTACATGAGTTTGTTAATAAATCTTCACTAAAATGGTTTTATTTTTGAACTCTTTCAGGTCTATCATCAAGCTTGTATGGTGAAGTTGAGAATAACTACAACAAGGAGCGGTGCATGTCGTAGTTAAATAAATGTGAAGTTGTTGAAGATGATCGTAATTATGGTTTAATTTTCTTGTTTCATAAGTGTACGAGAAATAAGAGTGCGTTTACATTCCTGGTGACGTATCATATGTATCAAGCATGTTTGTAACTGTGGTTTAATTTCCATCAGTCCATTTTGTGGTATTGAATTCGACTTAAGTTCTACTTGGTGTTCGATTCCTTAATGAACAGCCTAATGTTATTCGTGTTCTTTGACTTTCAGTTACATAAATTTGACTTTTTCTTGAATATCTGAATGAGAAAGCTCGAGGCTTCCCCCTCTTCTGGTTTCGAGCAGTAAATGGTTCAATTTTATAGAAAGTTAACCTCATGTTTGGTATACTGTATTATTACTGCAAGTATACTGTATTAAAAATGTGCCAATAATGACAGAAGTGGATTTCTGATACATAACATTAGGTTGTTCATTAAGCTTTATGGATAGTAAAATTAAATTGGTCCAACACACACGTACATTCACATTAGAGACTTGAAACTTGAGAGTTGAGAGTGTTGCCAAAGTTACAATGTCAATAAGCTACTTAATGGAAGTTTAATATAAAAAGCCAATACATACTCTTTTGAATTTAAGTAAATTTCCAAAATGAAGTCACCACAAGCAATAATTCACTTATCATCTTCCTCTCTTATTTCTTTTCTTTTTTACGTTCTCACGATAACATGTCTTACTTCCGCCACTATCTCTGCTTCATATGGCGGTAACGAGACTGATTATCTCGCTTTGTTGTCATTTAAGTCAAAGATCACCCATGATCCATACAATGTTCTAACCTCGTGGAACCATTCCTTTCATTTCTGTGACTGGAGTGGTATTTCATGTGGAAAGCGGCACAAAAGAGTGACCGCTTTACAACTATTTTCGAAAGGCTTAGAAGGCTCGTTGTCTCCTCATGTTGGAAACCTCAGCTTCCTCCGTAAGCTTTCTCTCGTGAACAACAGCTTTCAAGGAACCATTCCTCATGAACTTGGTCGTCTATCTAGGCTACGTATTCTTTATCTTCATGATAACAAATTCAGTGGAGTCATTCCAACAAACTTGTCTGGTTGTTCTAATCTCGAAGTGCTTTGGCTCGCTCAAAATAAGTTAACTGGAAGCATACCCAAGGAGATGAGTTTACTCTCGAAACTTGTTGATCTTGCAATTGACGACAATAAGTTGTCAGGTGGAATCCCACCTTTCTTGGGGAATATTACATCAATGGAACATTTCTCTGCTACAGAGAACCCGTTGGGTGGGAGCATTCCAGATACCTTGGGTCAATGGAAAAGCTTGACGGAATTTCACTCTGGTGAGTGCAACTTATATGGAAGCATCCCTCATTCAATTTTCAACCTCTCACTCCTAGTTAATATTTCCTTAGCTGTAAATCACCTCACTGGTAGTCTTCCTTCAGAAATTGGTAATCAGCTCCCAAATCTTGAGTTCCTTCAGTTAAGGAATAACAAACTGACTGGAGTTCTTCCACTTTCTCTTTCTAATTGTTCTAAATTATGGTATCTTGAAATGGATGAAAACAATTTTAGTGGCAAGTTGACTATCGACTTTTCAAAACTAAGAGATATTAAAATAATTAAATTACATGATAACAACTTCCATGGACGCGGAGAAGCTGATGACATGAGGTTTGTTGATTCTTTGAAAACTGCACCAGATTAGACATTTTGGATCTTTATGATTGCAACCTTATAGGAGTGCTTCCGATATCAATAGGTAATCTCTCTCATCAACTCAGCTCTCTATATTTAGGAGACAATCAATTATTTGGAAGCCTACCCTCAAGTATAGGTAGTCTAGTTGGTTTGACCATTTTAGCTTTAGGACCAAATCGATTCAAAGGAAACATCCCCACTAGCGTTGGTAAACTACAAAAGCTACAAGTTCTTGATCTATATAGCAATCAATTTTCAGGGCCTATCCCTGATGCCATTGGGAACTTATCAATGTTGACTTTACTTGATTTAGGAACCAACAAATTAGAAGGTCATGTTCCATCAACCCTTGGGAATTGTAAACAACTTAATGAGTTATACCTTTCAGACAATAGACTCAGTGGAAACATACCCAAACAACTGTTTCAACTTCCATCACTAAATTATTTTTTAGATCTTTCTCAAAACAGCTTTTCTGGTTCCATTCCATCAGAGATTAAAAACCTCAAGACATTGAGCAATCTCGATTTATCTTACAATAACTTATCAGGCAACATTACTAGTAACCTTGGTGAGTGCATTAGCCTTGTATGGTTAAACTTAAGAGGCAACAGATTTCAAGGCGTAATACCATCTTCATTCAGTTCCTTGAGAGGATTGATGGTACTCGACATTTCTCAAAATAATTTATCTGGCAAAGTTCCTCAATTCTTAGGAAAATGGAAGTTATTAGAATACTTGAACCTATCGTTTAATGATTTTGAGGGTGAAGTACCGACTGTAGGAGTGTTTGCCAATGCAAGCGCATTTTCGGTTTTGGGAACCATAAGCTTTGTGGTGGTTTGGTTACACTTGAGTTACCCAAATGCAAGGAGACGGGTAGTAAGAAAAAAGGTTTCCTTTCTTCATATTATTCATCGTGATTGCAGTCACGTTGCTCGTAATATTATGTTGTGTGTATCTTTTGTGTAAAAGAAACTCAACAGTCAACCATCTCAATCATCGGGTAGTGAACGGTTCATGAAAGTTTCATACCATCAACTTCTCAAGGCTACTGATGGCTTCTCTGCAGCAAATTTGATTGGGGAGGGTGGGTTTAGCTCAGTTTACAAAGGAATCCTCGATTCTAATCATAATAAACCTGTTGCAGTCAAAGTTTTGCATCTTCAAAATAAAGGAGCTCACAGAAGTTTTCTAGCAGAATGTGAAGCATGGCAGAATATTCGACACCGTAATCTGTTGAAGATAATAACTTCATGTTCAAGTACTGATTTCAAGGCAATGATTTTAAAGCTTTGGTTTACGAGTTTATGCCGAATGGAAGTGTACACAACTGGCTTCATTCAAGTGAAAATACATCGAACCTGAACCTTCTTCAAAGAATAAATATTCTCAGAGATGTTGCAACAACACTTGATTATCTTCACAATCGCTGCCAAACAACGATTGTTCACGGTGACTTGAAGCCTAGTAACATTCTACTTGATGATGATATGGTGGCTCATGTTGGAGACTTTGGTTTAGCTCGACTACTTGGTACAGACTTAAACCAAAACAGCTCAACCGGGTTAAAGGAACAATTGGTTATGCACCTCCAGGTAGTATTCAATGATGCTTATATTTATTTACAGGTTACTGTTTGTAATTTAAGTAATTGTTTTCATTTGTAGAGTATGGTATCGGGAGCGAGATGACAAGTACTGGGGATGTCTATAGTTTTGGAATATTATTGCTAGAGGTGATGACCGGAAAAAGCCGACAGATGACATGTTTAACGATGATCTTAGCCTTCATAAATTTGCTTACATGGCATTACCGGATCATGTAATCGATGTTATTGATGATGATGCAATTGTGTTGCAAAGTACGGAAGCGAATGCAAAGAAAGTGGAAGAATGTTTGGTTGCAATTATCAAGATTGGAGTATCGTGCTCTGTGGATTCCCCACCACAACGGATGAACATTGAAATTGTTGTCAACGAGTTGCAGCACATTCTTGATGTGCTTGACAATATATAAGGTGCTATGTTGTCCCATTTTGTAGAATCTGATTTTACATGAGTTTGTTAATAAATCTTCACTAAAATGGTTTTATTTTTGAACTCTTTCAGGTCTATCATCAAGCTTGTATGGTGAAGTTGAGAGTAACTACAACAAGGAGCGGTGCATGTTGTAGTTAAATAAATGTTAAGTTGTTGAAGATGTTCATAATTATGGTTTAATTTTCTTGTTTCATAAGTGTACAAAACATAAGAGTGCCTTTACATTCCTGGTGACGTATCATATGTATCAAGCATGTTTGTAAGTGTGGTTTAATTTCCATCAGTCCATTTTGTGGTAATGAATTCGAGTTAAGTTCTACTTGGTGTTCGATTCCTTAATGAATAGCCTAATGTTATTCGTGTTCTTTGACTTTCAGTTTCATAAATTTGATTTTTTCTTGAATATCTGAATCACAAAGCTCAAGGCTTCCCCCTCTTCTGGTTTCGAGCAGTGTATGGTCCAATTTTATAGAAAGTTAACCTCATGTTTGGTTATACACTTGTACCATGCATTCGGCTAGTACAAATCATTATTAGTACTGCAAGTATACTGTATTAAAATTGGGTCAATAATGACCAAAGTATATTTCTGATACATAAATCAGCTCGAATATTTTGATACTTTTCGTATTCCTTATACAGTTAGTACAACTCTATTTTTATCGGATAAGCGTTTGGATAAGCAATCCCAAACTCAAAACTGTCTAAGTAAGCCCAATCAGCCCTTTAGAAGTTAATATGCAGCTTTAAGGTCATCATTGTTGTTTTAACCATATTTCTAGAAATACAACCGTTTAGCTTTTGGATGTTGTCTCTCCTATTTGAAATGATAATAAACGGAGACTTTAGCTTTTACGTCAGATTATGCTGTACACTTACAGTAGCTATTATGTTTCCAAACGCTTTGAAAAGGTAGGCTTCAGACATGCTTCTTAGCATGTAACTTGTTTTGAAATGCAGTCCCAAACACCTCTTTAATCTATATGGATGTTATTGATCCTTTATATGTATGGATTGATTGACAATAGGCGAACTTAAGAGGTTATTCTGGAAACTGAATAAGCTGTACGTTAAGTTAGTTAGAGCAAGTATTAAGTGTCTATAAAAGTGCTTAAGCAGTAGCAAAGAAAGGATGTTACGAGGCATTTACTTTCAAGCTGAAATACATAACACAAGTGTGTTAGTAAGAAACGGGAGTTATTACGTATGTTTAACTGTTTAAGGTTGAAACCAAACAGTGATTAGTATGATCCTGTCTATATCTTACAAGACTGAAACATATAGTTACATTCGGTGCATAATTATCATATAAATGTTTATTTTCGACTTCTAATGTTATTTTCTTACTTGGATGTATTAGGATGATCGTGACCCATCATCTCGTCATAGATTAGAAAAGAGAAACAGGATGAGGCATGGTATGTAGCGTTTGGATATTCTGAAAGTTTTACTAATGATTAATATGCCATATTTACCTTTTTAATGAAATGACCCAAACTGACCCATTTTAAGCAATTTTTTATTTTTATATCTTTTTTACATAGCCCGAATCTACATGTAGGACCCGACTTTTAAGCATTGAAAGATCAGAACCGACATGTTGGACCTGTTTTTTAAGCTATGTTTATATCTTTTTAACATAACCTGAACTGAACCATTTTATACGGGTCGATGTAATCAGATTGCAGCTCTGTAAAATAAAGAAATTAATATATAAATTTTTTAGGTACTCTCCATTAATAAGTGGTCAGTATGTTAATTATGAGTACAAAAGCTCAATATATGAAATCAACAAAATTATTTGATTTGGGAGGTTCTATGTACCGGGCACCATTTTTTTCTCCAAGTTTCTTTTTATTTACTTCTCATAAGTAAAATGGGTCGAAATAGCCAGTACTAGTGTTGGTTAGTTCTGTACTAGCTAACACTAGCTAACAGATGATTGTGTTTACAAAACAACAAAATGAGGCATCTTCAAAAGTTCCACCTAATGCATATTGAGGAATCTAACTTCAAAGCATCTAACTGTAAAGAAATTTATCCAACATTCCTAATTTCAATCAAACATATATTTTGTACCTTTGCGAATGGGTGTCTATGCACTTATCAGTTATATTACAGTTATTAGCGTGAAACACCAACATACATTTTCATTTTAGTCATTGTGCGTTTTTGTACTTCTGTGTCAAACAAATCTTATTAAAACCAAGACAAGGATTTTGAAGAAAACGATACAGAGTAATTCTTTAGAAAATGTCAATATTCAAGGTTACAAAATAACCAAATATCATCAATATTACAGGTTGCACAAGTCATCATTTTAGCGACACACATGTTTGTATTTTATATACAAAAAGCACTATATTTACACCTTGCTGGAAATAAAAACACGTGTCTTTACAACGCGCAATCAAGAAAGAAAAGCATTAGTCATGACTTAGAGAAAATGGTCTCTTTTTCCTTTTAGATTTCAAGTCAGTGTAAATTATAGATTTTAAGTCACATGTGTTGAAGGCGTCATACCAAGTTAACGAAAAAGTCATACATACCATGATAAATAGGAACATTTATAATCAACACAGTTGTAACTTTACAACAAGAAAAACAGGAACATTCATTTCAGAATTTATAACTGCAATTTAAATTTACATGAAAACAGAATTGGATACAAGCTTTCTTTCTTATCAGCTACTAGTCAGTTGCAACAAGCTACATACATAACATCAATATCTATCTAAGTCGTTTTCAATGTCAACTTCCCCATTTTCGACGCTGCTCCAACAACCCAATCTGAATCTCAACAGCTTCACCTTCTATAACCTCAGTTTATTCCTTAATACTAACACCAATAGCTTTCCTAAAAGCTTGCATAAGTGCTTCAGTCATATACATCTCTAACGAAAACAATTTGCTACCTATTGAATCACACATGGTTCACATTAACTCCAGAAGACTCAAGCATATGAGCTAGCATAGTATCTCAGAGATGTTTCAACCTCAATTTTGAAAACAAAACCTTTGCATCATCAGATATGTCAACATCTTCCTCTTGACACCTTATATCAAGAATCTTGCAAATGTCATCTTCAGTATACGGTTGTGTGGAGATGATGACAAAGCGGTCAAGGAAATTGATTGGAATCCCATGGGGATTTGTAGTTCGTGCCTTGAATAGTTGTGATTGCTCGGTTGGTGGCAACAAGTATCGGTGCCGTTTTCTAAGGCACGGTTTGGGCATGATAAACGCCGATAACAAGCATGTGGACTTCATCTATGAACAGAACACCAGGAATGATCTCTGCTTTTCCTTCCTCTCGCCACTCTGCAACTTTTGTACCGATCTGTTCCCTCAGCTTGTATTTCTCCGGTGTCACCAGTGAAAAGAGTAAGAAAACCCTGTGTTCTGCATTTCATAACAAAAATAATTAAGTTTTCAGCACGATCAAGTACCATAGTTATTCATCATGCAAAAGTTCACTTACTCCCCCCTGCCCCATAGACAACAGAAACTAGCGCTGACAATTGCACAAAAAGATCATCTTTGTTTCTATTATCAGAAAGTGTAACTTCAAAAAATGACACAACTTCAGTTATTCATGTTAGCCTAACAACAGTTGTTTTAATCCAAAATGAGGCATCTAATGCATATTCCCAGAAGTCCAAATGAGGCATCTAACTTCAAAGCATCCTAACTGTAAAGAAATTAATCCAAAATTCCTAATTTCAATCAAACATTACGTACCTTTGTGAATGGCTTCTATGCTCTTATCAGTTATATTACAGTTATTAGCATGAAACACCAACATACATTTTCATTTGTCCCACTTTTGTTATTGTAAGCTTTTTGTTCTTCTGGGTGAAACAAATCATTAAAACCAAGACAAGGATTTTGAAGAAAATGACACGGGGTAATTCTTAAGAAAATGTCAATATCAGAGGTTACAAAATAACCAAGATCATCAATAATAGAGGTCGCAAAAGTCATCATTTTAACGACATACATGTTTGTATTTTGTAAACAAAAAAAGACTATATTTACCCAAAAAAAACCCTCGAGCCTCTACCAAATAAGGTAAAGAACTGAAACACTAATGCAATGCGCAATCTAGAAAGGAAGCATCAGTCATGACTTTGAGAAAATGGCACTTTGTTCCTAGCAAAAAGAGTCCTACTAGATTTCAAATCAGTTAAATTATAAACTTTTAAGTCACATGTGTTGAAGGCATCATACCAAATTGTAACCTAATGAACAATGTGTCATATAATCAACACAGTTGTAACCTAAATACAATACTAATGAGCCCCAAACACAGATGACACCTCTGTAGGCACTAGGATAATTGCAGTACTTTTAAATATTTGAATGAACAAACTTTAAAATTAAACTAATTTACATGTTGACATGAAAACAGAGTTGTATACAAGCTTTCTTTCTTATCAGCTAGTAGTCAGTGCAACAAGCTAAATACCGTAACATATGAAAACATTACATATGGTTCCAAGCAAACTAGCACATGATCATACACAATCTCCATCTCAGTCGTTTTCAATGTCAGCTTTCCCATTCTCGAAACACCCTAATTACCAAACAATTGCAAAGTCTAGTGCATGTATACAACTAGAAGCCATTGGGTCATGATCATCATTCACATGTTCATTATAAAAGCATAATAGTCCTTATCAGGACTATGGTTTATTGGCAGTGATGAGTGACCTCTATCATTTTCGCATTCAACTTATTATGCAAGGTGGAAATGTAGTGGTCCTTCGGTCTATGGGATGGCAACGGGGTCGGGTTAGTCGGAGATTGCATTTCCCATTCCCGTCCCCTATCCCAAGTCCACATCCCGTTTTGCTTCCCCATCCCCATCGGGTATTGGGGATCCACATCGGATATTGGGGATTTTTAAGTTTCTTAAAAATCAACCGATATGTTATCTTTTACATGTCTACATACATATAAGCTTAAATCAAATGAGCTCATAAGCATACATATAAGCCTACACAAACACCCCCTAAGATTAGCCCTATGTATCCCTGACCAAGAATTGGCAGGTACCTCAACACTAGCATCAACTCTAAACACGCGACTAATTTGAAAGAGTAAACCATAACTTTAAAAAAGTGCATAGCAATTTCTATAAATTAAAACTTAAAAGTGATACCCATGGGAGAGATGTTAACAAATTAACACACACAAACACACACATATACATTAGCTTAATTGTAATAAACACGCATACAAACATGAAATTTTTATACAAACACGCGCAGTAGAATTCATTCTCTTCTGGAGACATAATTAATGTTTAAAGTTGTAGCTGTAACATCTAAATCCAAAATTAATGCATGTTATTTTCATAAACCAAAATACACCTCATTTCAGCTCACAAAACGGGTATTAAACCGTCACTTATTGTCGAATACTAGCTAGCCACAAACATCAAAAGCAATCTCACATCAATATCCTAACAACTGATAGAAAAAACATCCAAACTCAAAATCTCAAAACCGAAAATCTAAATATCATAACTCAACATAAAAGCTAAAGCCGGTTCATATCCTAAATTCATACCACATTTTAAAACACATAACATACGCATCCAACAAGGGTAGTTACACCGTCACTTATTTTCAAATACTAACAAGCCACAAACATCAAAAGCAATCTCAAATCCATATCCTATATAAAAAAAAATCCAATCTCAAAATATCGAAACCGAAAAGCTAAACATCATAACTCAACAATCCAAGCTAACCCGGTTCATATCCTAAATTCATACCACATTTTCTCAAAACACAAAGATTCACCCCATTTACACACGCAACATACAATTCCAACAAGGGTAGTTACATAGTTACACCATCACTTATCATCAAATACTAACAAGCGGTAAGCATCAAAAGCAATCTTAAACCCATATAAAAACAACTCAAATCTTAAAAAAAAACATTCATAGGCCTAGCAAAATCTCGAAACCAAAACCCGAAAAATCAATCAATTAACAATTAAAGCTTCAAAATCTAAGCTCGCAAGAGCATCAGCAAGTCTCACCATTATCTAAACATCATTTACAGAAAAATCTAAAAAATAATCAACCTGAAAATAAATTCTTGCTTTTTCTTCTACTAACAATCATAAGAACTTTTTCAACAAACATCTAGTCAATACTCGGTGTAAAATGAGCTAATTTATGGGTTTTCAAGTATGTATACCTATCAAGAACACACATACTTAACAAAGATAACGCCTTTATATATGTGGTTCTTATCTTGTGGCAGAACAAGGCTACATACATTATATTGGCTTCAATCATGCCCAAAGGATACTAAGATGATGTAATGTATTGGGATAACGTTATAATTAACTTATGCATTTATTCATTATCGAAAACCCTTTATTCCCCAAATAACTAATAAGCACTTTGGCATAAGCTTACCCAGTTTTGACTACCCATACAAGTTCTTTATAGAAGCTTAAGCAAATGTGATATTTACTTATTGGTTTGTTAAACAAGCACACCTCTAAATAAAGATAGTGAAAATGCTTTTATGTGATTTATGATTGGAGTTTTTGTTTTAAAATGAAAGTTGAAGGGTACGAGTGTAAATTTAAATAAGTTGAAGGGCACGGTGTAAATTTAAATAAGATGAAGGATCAAAAATGTAAGGGTGTTTTTAGCACTACTAAAAAATAGTAACGTACTCACACTTTTTAAGTATGTTTACACACTTTAAAGGGAGAAGAATAAAAAGGTTACACTAGTATGCGGGTGAGCCAATTAGGCGTAGCAAATATTTTCATACTTTTATGTCAAATCTTTATATTTGACGTGGTGCTCAAAGGTCCATTTTGGTAAACCAATAAAATTTGGCCCATTTTAGCATATTCATTTTGGTAACTTATTCTAAAAGAGAAATGATTGGGGTGCCTAATTTTGTGCCTAAAATTGAATGGCATTTACGTATTGGTTTGTGAATCCGTGGGTTCCTCATCGGCAACCAACATAATGGTGTCACGTATTCCTCATCGGCAAACTTACATCGTGCTTTATATGCTTGTACTCTAAGTGTCCTAATCAATAAATTAAGTGTGCAAATCACTTCCCTTATATAAAACACAAATGTTATTACTCTTATTAGCCACAAAAATCTATAAAAATAATATAACGATAAAAAATAATAATAATAATCAAGTGCCCCATCAAACTATAATTAGTAATTTTCAAATTTCAATCTCTTTTAATATACATACTAAATCTCCCTATAATAACGTAATTTCCTATAAATTAATAAAAAATCTCAATAAACAATTCTAAGCATCTCTCCTAGGTGTAATACACGGGTTATATAATTAATTACTGAAAGTAGTTCTAATGTATAATCAGATGCAATTCCTCATCACTTCTATTTCAAATTAATAAAATTATAGAGCATCTCTAATGAATAGTTATTACTTTGGATTACTCATGAATGTAGGGGGTGTAAACGAGCAAATTAAAACTGAGTACTGCCAAGCTCGAACTCGAATCGATTACTAAACTCGAGCTCGGTCAAGCTTTGGATTTCAAGCTAAAGCTGGCTCGTCATCTCAAACTCGAGCACGAAACTCGACTCGAGCTTGATTATTTCCACACTAAGAACAACCCTATTCCAGCCAAGAACCAGTAGGAACCAGCTATTCCGGCCAATAACTAGTTAGTATGTGACACTAATATGAGTAAAGATTAATAAATTGTGAAAACCTCTATAATCTACCATTTTCGTATAATTAAATTACACAAAAAAAATGAAGCACAAGAATGAGAACGTACCATGGGTGGTTTTGGTGTGAATGGTGGACAGGTGAGAGGATTGGACGGTGGAGATTAATTAAAAGTTCTTTTTGTTTGGATGGGATAACAACTAGATAATGGAATACATCAACTATATTTGTTTGTAAAGTCAAATGTTCAATTTTTTTATAATTTAATTTTATTATTATTATATTTTTTTTTTGTGATTTATCGAGTATTTTACTTTTGGTTAAAAGCTTTAAAAAGTTTTAAGGTGGGTCCAAAATTGAACACTCTATTTATTTTCGGCCTAATTTCAACAATGTGGTTAATTTATTTATGTTTGACTGTTAACTAAAAAGGTATTTTTGTCACTTGACAAACCTATTATTATTACTATTATTATTATTATTATTATTATTATTATTATTATTATTATTATTATTATTATTATTATTATTTTATTATAACATCACTTTACTAAAAACTCAAAGGGTTTACAAGAAATTAGTGGGAAGTGAGAAACCAACCTGCCCCACCCTCTCAGCAATAGCAATAGCCGAGAAACTATTATTATTATTATTATTATTATTATTATTATTATTATTATTATTATTATTATTATTATTATTATTATTATTATTATTATTATTATTATTATTATTATTATTTATTTATTTATTTATTTATTTTTAATAAAACATCACTTCATTAGAGCAACAAAAGGATTTACAAGAAATTTGTGGGAAGCCGAGACACTAGTTGGGCTCCCACTCCTTTCTGAATACAAAAACTTAGTCTATGAAAAATAAAAACACCACTTTTGACATTATTCGAGTGGCTAACATTATCAACGGACTTGATGCGAGAGAGTGTATCTAAAGCTTCCGTGTCAAGCTCCCCAAATTATTATTATGATTATTATTATTATTATTATTATTATTATTATTATTATTATTATTATTACATAAATCTAAATCTTCATCGATCACAAATCCACTAACTATACTATATTCTTCAACTAACCCTTCTTCATCTTCTTCATTTGATATTAACAACAACAATCCCTCTCTTACCATCACTCACTATCAATCGTCAAAATCTAAGACTTCTTTCTTAAAGAAGAAAAAAACTCATGAACAACTTTCATCGTACTAAAACTCTTCAAAATAACTTCAATCTCATATTAATGTAAACTCTAATTTTCATGTTTTCTTCATCCCTGCCTATTTTTACAATCCAAGCACGCACCAACAATAAATCTTGAAACCCCATATGTTTTCTTCATCCCCGTCTATTTTCTTCATCTCATTAAAGTTTTTCATTAAATTGCCTTCTTACAATCCAAGCAAGCACGCACCAACAATAAATCTTGAAACCCCATATGTTGGATATGTGTTGTTATGTCTTGCAGGTACAAGGGTTTGAAATAAAGCAAAAACGGTGATTTTAGGATGAGTTTCGACGGTGTTTTCGCCTTTTTTTGAGGTTCAAACGAAGTCGCAAAAATTATCCGAGCACATCATTGAAAAGAGCACGAAAAAACGAGTCAAATGGTATTTTTATTTGGAGCTTATTCGAGGATTTATCAAACTTAAGTGGAAGCCCAATTAAAGCCCGAAGATTAATATAGATAAAGCCAAGATGCAAAAATGAGGACTATAATTGAAGCCGAGGGGTATAAAATGTTAATCCATGCAAACTTGAAATTATTTCTCAAGGAATCTTGAGTGGGTCCCAGACCCACTATGAAAGTTGAATTATTTTTGCAATACAAATTGCAATTGTGTCCCAACGAAAATTTAATGTGATTTAAAAATGAATGTGAATGTTGCATTACTTTTATTCTGCTGTTGGCCAAGCGAGAGACTGATATACACATCGGAAATAAAATCAAGCTCAGCGAGTGAGATTTGTTGCTGCATTCCGCTCTCCCACTTGCTCCATAATACTAGAGGACACGTGGCATCAATTTTATGATTGGCTAGCGTTGGGATCATGCATAGAAGAGCCTAGAAGGCATCATTTAGCTATAAAAAGGCACTTGATTCGAGACACGGAGGGCTTCTGATATTCACCAACACATTAATTTTACACACACTTGTTTTATTTAGGGTGAGTCTAAATGCACCAAAATGATTGAGTGAGTCTAAATGCACCAAAATGATTGGGTGAGTTTAAATGCACCAAAATGATTATAATCATTGACTTGTAAATACAACAAGCTTTCTATTCAATTAACAATAACTATTGCACAATTAATTTGTTTCGTTACTTTTTTGACTTCCTTTTTCTTCTTTTCTAAAATCAAGAGTAATTAACTATATTAAAAATAAAAAATTTTTACACACAATAATTACACTTCTCTCTCATTCTTACACAACTATCACTCCTCTCATATTCTTTTTCTAATAAATTGCACATTCACCACAAAACCATCACCCACATGACCATGTCAACATGGCATTATTTTGCACCCACCAACATCACCATCTGAAATAAGATAGTGTAATTATGTTTGGTGTGTTTTTTGGTGGTGTATGTGACCGACGGTAGGTGGCGACATGATGAATCTCCAGTGGTGTTTGTGGGTCACTGTCGGTGCTAGGTGGTGACGGTATAGGTCTTTGGTGGTTGCAGTTCGCAACATGCTTTTTGAGTTTTGGAGTTAGTGGTCTGAGTATTTATTGAGTGAAGATGCAAATGGGTTATATTTGTAGATTTCGATAAAAATGGACGGCGGCGTACGACGTCGCATGGAAGGTAGAAAAATGACCATGGTTCCCGACGGTGTTTTCAGACGACATGGTTGTTAACTATGTAAGTGATAGGGTGGCTGAATATAAAGATGAGAGAAAAACTTTGTGTGAGAGAGAAGGGAGAGTAAAGGTGAAAGTATTTGAGTCTTTCAAAGCTATTTTGGTTTTCAATAAAGTTCTCCATTTAATAACATGGATAGTAAATAAATAAGTTTTACCTTTTTATGTGTTGACCAAATAATACTAGTAAAATGATCAGCCCAGTTATCAATGCATTGACAAAACTAAATCTCGGTGTATTTAGTAGGACCCTTTATTTATTGTAGTACTCCCTCAGTCTCAAAATTATTGTCATGAGAGAGAAATTACCAAGTTTAATAAAAATTGGTTCATTCTAAATCTCAACCACTTAAAGATAATATTCCCCTAATATATTCTCTAGTTTTTACTAAATATGAAAAATGGACAATCTTTTTTAGATATCCCAAAATGGAAATATGGACAATTATATTGAGACGAAGGAGTAGTAGTTATAATTTTAGTAGAATAGTACTCCCTCCGTCCCATATTTATAGTCCACATTTCCTTTTTGGGTTGTACCAAATTAATTATCCACTTTCCCTTTTAAGTAAAAACTAGAGAATATAGTGAGAAAATATTCTATTTAAGTGGTTGAAAATTAATATGGCCTCACTTTTATTAAATTTTGTGTTTTCTCTCTCATTACAATAATTTCGGACGTAGGGAGTAGTTTATTTCTCTAGCTTATTGCTTAAGCTTTTGGCTTATTTTTAAGATCTTATTGTATCAAATCTTTTTAGCTTATTAATGATAATGAAATTTATGGAGTTTACTCAAGTGCTTATTCCTTTTTTCATCTCTTTCTTTATTTTCTTATCTAAATAAGCCATAATAGCTTATTAGCTTTTTGTGGTTTATTAGATTAGCTTATTTTGGTTAAGTTTTCTAATAGCTTTTTTATTTTAAGCTTTTTACATATCTTTTTATCTTGAATAAGCTCTTCCTTATAGCTTATTTTTTAGGTATAAAAGACTAGCTTTTTGGGTAAGATTTTCACATAGCTTATTCAATAAGCACTTTTTATTTTTAGTTTCTTTTCAAAAACTCTTTTATTTACTTAGATCTATTTTCTTTTACAACTTCTTTTATAAAAAAATCAATAAGTTTTAATCTTCTATAATTCTTAGTACTTATTTATTAAAAAGTTTTTAATCTTTTTACCTTATCTTTAGCTTATTTTCTTCTTTAGCTTATTTATTTAGATCTACTCCTTAAATATACCCAACTCGCGTTTAATCTTCGGATTGGAACAACTTAGTTTTGGGTGGATATTGGATCTAATCTTTAAGCTTTTTCTTTGCTTATTTTCTTTAAAGATTAGTACTTTTTAGATCAATAAGCTTTTTCATAGCTTATTTGATCCATATTATAGATTATTTGTCCTAACCTTTAATAAAGTTGTTATTTTTCTTAGTTTCTCACCATTTTCATCCTAATGCGGGGAGCTTAAGGGTTTTATAAGCTTACTTATTTACTAAAGTTTATAGCTTTTCTAGTTTTTATACAACTAATTAGTAAGTAAAGTCACAAACTTTATAAACTATTTGGTAATATAAAAACTAATAAAGAACTAAACTTTGGGGTTTGATAAGTTTATAAGATCGGGTGGTCATTTAGCTTTAGTTTTTTTTTTTCACTTTCGTATTATTCTCTTCTTTTTTCATTAATTTTAGTTTTAGATTAATTATGATGATGTTTGTTGAGCTTATTATTATTATCATTGTTGGTTTAGTTATGACTATTAGTGAGTAGATTTTTATTATGCTTGTTAAGTGATTGGTGAATTGTGAAATTAAGTGTGAAATATTAGAGATTATTAATTGGTAGCCTTTGGTTTACTTGGTTTGATTTTTAGAAACTTTAACGGGCAAAAGCCGTTAAGGATGTTAACTATTTAACCAAGTAGATTTTATATAGAGTTTCGGATTTTTATATAGAGTTAATTGCATAAATCGTCCCTAGACTTTGGCTAAAATGCACGTTTCGTCCCAACCATTTGGAAAGTGCAGAAATCATCCCTGGGGAAACCTTTTAGCAAATTTTCGTCCCTAGTCGGGACGAAACGTGCAATTTGGCACTTTTAAACATGCAATTTTTG
The DNA here is from genome assembly GCA_022545495.1 of Chrysanthemum lavandulifolium. Lineage (NCBI taxonomy): Eukaryota > Viridiplantae > Streptophyta > Magnoliopsida > Asterales > Asteraceae > Chrysanthemum > Chrysanthemum lavandulifolium. The sequence continues at coordinate 4,302,058 of CM040241.1, forward strand.
TCCCAACCAGGGATGAAAATTTGCTCAAAGGTTTCTCACAGGGACGATTTATACACTTTCGAAATAGTTGGGATGAAACATGCAATTTGGCCAAAGTTCATAGACGATTTATGCAATTTACTCTTTTTATATCTATCTCTTTATATACCTTATATATAACAAGGGGTTGATTTGCACATCAATTTTTTTTTGTTCTTTCATCACTTTGTTATACGGTATGTGGGATGTGGATCCCACAAAAAAACCAATCTCCTGCTGACACCTCAGCGTGTGGATGGTTTTTGTGGGAAATCCTTTGTGGGTCTAGCAAAATTCAAGAAAAAAGTGTACAAACTCTTTTTATATCTCTCTTTATTAATATACTCTCCACATTCCCATCTTTAAAAGTCAACTCAGAAACAACTTACGTCACCATCATCAATGTCAGTCGCAACCACCATCCACGCACCGCACCTCCGTCACCGGCGCCGGTCACCGGTTCCGCTCCTAATCAACTGGATATGCAGGTTCTGTAACTGAACTAGTTGACTATTTAACTGATTATTTTTTTATTTAATTTATAATTAATTTTAATTGATTTCTTTTATAGCCGTCTTTGAGAAGTGAAAAAGCAAACTTCAGAGGTCCCGTTTTTATCAAAGATGAAGTTGTTGGGTAGAATCAAATACCCTTCATTCTAATAAGGTACAACAAATAAAATTTTATAAATAATTAGTGTTTCACAATTTACATAATCGATTTGGGTTTGTTTTTAAAATGTGATTGTTCATATGGGGGTTTGATTTTTGTTAGTTTAGTTGATGAATTAAGGTGTTCATTAGTGGTTTATATATGTATGCACATCAACTGCTTGTTTTTATGCCTCAATGAAAAAGATTGTTTGGGGTTAGTGGCCAAACTTTTTTGTCTGCAATTACACATGCGTAAGGAAAATTCATTAATTCTATAGAAGTATGCTGCAAGTGTTAGGTATTGTATTTGATTTTATAGATTAAATAGGCTATAAGGATAGTCGGTAAGTTAACTGCAATTGCCCTTCCATGGTTTCCGCTGGCCTTATATATGGACCTGTAAGAATCCCTTCGATATATAAATCGCCATTGCCACTTATCATTAGTTTACGTTACAAGCTTAAGCTTTGAGGTTCCTAATTACTTTTTTAATGCATATAAGCATGTTAAGACAGGTCCTTATTTCGAATGATATCCGAAGTTATGAAATCATCCAAGGTCCCGTAATATTGCATAAATTTATTTATGTATTTCAATAGCAAGGTGCGTTTTAGACATATAGTATGATATACTTTAGAATGTGCATTGTTGGCCACTATTTCTTCATATCTATTAAACCTACTATAAATTTTGAATGATACATTTTAGCGCTTTTGTAGGTATGTATTGTTAATCTAATCTGCTTGCCTTATCTTCTCTTTGGGTCAAATGTATCAAAATTTGACAAAAGTTTTAGAGCTTACAGAATTGGCGCAAAAGTCTATCTCTGTTAATACGTAAACATTTGTTTTACTTTACCCAAAGAAAAATTATATCTCGATTAATATATAAACATAACCCTAAATTGACCCATTCCTAATTAATTGGGTCAAAGTAGCTACATTAATTATGTATATAAAAGATGTGGTATTCAAGTAAAACCATTTGTTTGAAATTCGTCCAGAATGTTTCAAGATGGGTCATGGAATTGAAATATTAAGTGCAGCCCATATACATGAGGATACTTTCTTTGTATCTTTGAAAAGAACGAATGATAATTTGTTGTCTCAGAAGGACTTATTGGAGTAGGAAGTATGAACGACCAACGACCCTCCAAGATCTCTGCACTGCATAGAAAAATATAAGGGGCAAGAAAGAGAAAACATGGATCCTCAAGTGTAACGGGTTCCGGATGTTAGAAGCATAAAGATGTAGTGTCAATTATCTTCTTGAGACCGAACATGCTATGTTGATGATTTCCTTTTGTGCCCGAGGATGGATGTTGTGGGTTTCCCACTTGTTTTGGTGCAACTACTTAGTATCTTTCTGTAGGAATCCACCTAAGAATAAGCTTTGAAAATCCTACCGTTGGTATCCATCTAAGGTTAGATCTAGGGATGTTGAAACTTCTTTGGGAAGAGTCTGCGTCCTATATTGATCCACCTATTAGGTTTCGACGCTTTACTTTTAGATCAACGGGTTTATTTCTAATCTGCTTGTTGAGTTAACTTAGGTTTTGTTTTGCTACTACGGTGGTGTTCAAGAATACACTCAAGGTGATACACCGTGTCGTGAACCTAAGATTCCATCCTTTTGAAGAAGTGCCCTTTTCCTAGCCTTTTCTAGATCATAGTTCTTGTATGCGTCAAGAATACACTCGAAGGTGATACACTAGGTCGTGAACCTAAGATTCCATCCTTTTGAAGAAGTGCCATTTTCCTAGCCTTTTCTAGATCATAGTTCTTGTATGCGTCATTTGAATCATATGAATATTTAATTTTATTGCTCGGTTTAGACACAGGTGTTCGAACTAATCCTAGATTTGCCAAGAGCGACCACATGTTGAGGTTTAACGAAACAGTATAACGAAACAGTTTAACATAAACATGTTTAATGTAAATGTAATCATTATTCGCTGGCCGAATGTGGAGTGACCGGTTTTGTCAAGTGATTATTCTCAACAACTTGGGAGGCAAACCGTGGTTTTGAAGATTTTGATCATTCGATTAAAAGCGGTTGGTTGTCTAACTATGATTGATTTCGATTGGTTGAAGAGACGATTTCCTAAGATTGTTGGTTTTGTAAACTTAGTATCCACACTCTTGTCGCTAATCTTCTCATTTTGTTTTGTAAAGCAATATGTGCAAGCCCTTTGCTTGAATTTGAGCCTTTAAATGCTTATTTTGTTTTACTAATGTATCCACATGATTACTTTGTTCATTTGAATACTAACCATTGTGTTCTCAAGAAAAGATTTGTTTTGTAATTTAAGTTCAAGAGATGCAATGTGCCTCTAGTTTTGAAAAATCTTTATGAAACCGAGCAATGGTCTTTTGAGAAGAATGATTTCGGTTTCAAGAGTTTGATTTGACATTTCGCTTGAATTGTTAACAAGAAAGGGCTCAAACATGAGATAGTTGTCTAGACATTGTGCAAACACATCGTCAAACTCTCCTTCATTACTTAATTGGGTTGCTCAAGATGTTGTGTCGCATTTGCGGTCGAATATGATCACGATGAGATTGTACCTAGACTATCTGTTCTCTGTCGGTGTCATAGGTGGGTAAGATATCTTCCTCAACCATTTGTTCTTCGTCACGCTTGGGCCTTGTCGAAAGTTAAGTATGATATCTTATCCAGATCTCTGTCGTCATCCTGCTTTTCAATGCTACAACCTCATTGTCCGTGACACGCGAGTTCAAGAATCACAACATTCTCAACATCCATTTGAGCAATCCTTTCATGTACATCAACTCTTTCACCTTGCACGATGCGGGATATCGGAATTTGATGATGTCGACGCTTCAATGCGAGCGAGCCATGTATCCTTCTTTCAATGCCACAATGCAGCTTCATCTTCGGGATCCATTGCTCTCCCTGCAGAAGAATCAAAGAGAAGAAAAGGTGCGAAGTCAATATAGCACACAGAAGGCCGATATAGTAAATTTCAATTTCCCTCCAAAAATAATTTTGAAAAAATTTTGACTCTCAAAATTTGAAATTCACTATAAAATTCAATTCAAAGGTTGAAAGAAAAATTTGAGTTATGACAATTTTGACGCAAAATTTGACCCGAAAAATTAGAATTTGGACCCAAAAATTTGAATTTTTGACCAAAATTTTCACAGTTAAACCAAAATTTGAATCTCGTAAAAATTGAACGCTTAGTCTCTCCTAAAATTAAATTTTACTCAAATTTTCCCTTAAAAACTTGTGTTGATGGATCTTTGTAGTCGAATGAAACTTGTTGTTTGTTGAAGAAGTGCTTAGGCGTAGAAAACCACTTATGCATAGAGGAAACCTTACGCGAGAACCCGGTTGTCGAGAAAGTACCTTACGCGTAGAAATAAGCTTACGCAAAAACACCACCTTATGCGTAAAAGTGATATTTACGGCGTAGGAATAGCTTACGCGTAAGAAATGAGAAACACTAAGATTAGGCGAAACCGAAAGTTAGACGTAGAAAACTTATGCCTAAGATTAGCTTATCGTAAGACAAGGCTTAGGCGTAAGAAAATACTTATGCGTAAAGAGTTCTACGCGTAAGTTTAAGCTTCACAGAAATTAGGGTTTTGCCTAAAGATCCTTTACACTATCACGATGTAAGGATATCCAGTCAAGTGTTTTCGCTTATCCAAGCAAGAAAACACCGAGTAAACCACAAAATCAAGATCAAACCAAGGAAATCTTATCGTAAGTTTAGGGTTCCTTACAGTAGAAAATACCAAAACCGAATTTATGCCCAAAAGTGTTTAGAAACCCGATTTTATGATGAAATAGCTTCAATAACACCAAAATAACACAAAAGTATGAAACTTGATGATCCAAAACACTTTTTCACCTTCACGAGTGAAAGAGGTACACGAATAAAATCAAGCTCAAAAACACTTCTACACACGTAAAGTTTCAAACTTTTGCCAAAACTTAAACTTTAACACCAAATAACCTTTAAAGTACAAGAATCTTGGATTGAAAAGTGTAAAAAATGAGTTTTTAAGCGTATGAAAAGTGAAAAACGTGAGACCTTACGAGTAGAACAAAAACAAACCATTTCACCCAACTAGATGGCGAATGATACCATTGTTAGGTCACCTTATTAGTAACACAAGCATCAATATGTAGAAATAGAGAAGATAGAAAGATCGGTTGAACAAATCCAAACACACACACACACGCGTAAATACTAAAAAGGGTTATGCGTAAGGTGTGAAAGAGAATGAAATTGAACAACCAACCCTCAAGTGAGGGTTATTACATAGTATTTATAGGAAGGGAGCTAGGGCAACACTCCTAGTCCCTTCCTTTCCTTAGTGGACTTGGGCCTAGGCTTATGGGCCTTCTACATAAGCCTAAGCTAATAACAAACATAAAGGCCATAATTAAGCTAACTATTACATATGAATAACTAACACTTGAATTAGGTTTAGGAGTGATTCCAATAGATAAAAACATTTATGTAACATTGTAAGCCTATTTCTTAAATCAAGTATGGTGTTGTTCTACTATATTATGCGATGTTACAAACCGTCACACCTCGTGTTTCTGCCTAAGGCGGGGTGTGACACTTGCTCACTGTTTTCCTACGATATATCATTCGCTATGTCGTGGTTAACTCTTAAACCTATGAGCTCACCAACTTTATGTTGACATTTTTCTAATACCATTTTCAGGTGATCGTTAGTAAGGTATTTTGACGGCACTTGCATTGGAGTCAACTTACTTGTCATCTCCACTACTAAATTTTCCAAGACAACGCGAAATCAAATAAGACATGTGATTTACTATCAAACTTTGGATAAGAGATATTTTGGAATGTTGTAAACTATTGTTGTAATTATGTAAGGTAAATCTATGATGTTATGCTCGTGCCTATCACCGTTACACCTCGTGTTCTCGCTTTAGCGGGTGTGACAGCCACCCACCACCCCCCACAACCACCACCTACCACAACTGCTTACCATCACCACCACCAATCAATAGCACCATGCACCACCGCCACCCATTGCGACCACCACCACCCACCACCACTACGATGCACTAGCGCCACCTACTACCACCACTGCCACTCACCACAATCACCATCAATAACCACTACCGCCACCCACTGCCACCACCACTACTACTTACCACAACCACCACTCACCATCACCACCTACTACCACCACCCACCACCACCACCACTTATGAGTGGTTTTTGGTGGTGGTGGTGGCAGTGGGTTGTGATGGTGGTGGGTGGTGGCGGTGGGTGGCAGTGGTGAGTAGTGGTGGTGGTAGCGGGTGGCGGTGGTGCGTGGTGGCGGTGATTGTTAGTGTTGGTGGTAAGTGTTGGTGATAAGCGGCGGTGGTAGGTGGTGTAGGTGGGTGGCAGTGGTGGGTGGTGGTGGAGCTGGTGGGCTATGGTTATGTATTTGGGATTAACTAGGTTTATGTATTAAGGACACAATTCTTTATGTATTAGGGAGTAACTAGGGTTATGTATTGAGAACCAACGGTGCACTTGTTTATGTATTTGGGGACTAACGGTGTAATTACCATGTCATGTGGTTAGTTATCTTGGTTAAAGTTTGAAAGTATAATTGTCATAGTGGATCTTTTGAAAGTATGTTAATCATATTCGTACAAATTGAAAAGTAAATTAGTCATTTGTGGCTTTTGCGCATATAAATATATAAGCATTTGTAATTTAAGATCTTGCCTTTATTTATAAAATACTTTTAGTTTATGTTTAGCTTTTGCCATGGATTTTAGGGCCTAAAAATGCACTTACCTCTCTTTGTATTATATATGGATGGGTTTGTGTTTTTGTTGTGTTTTTTGAGAGTGTTTATGGGTTGTGTGTGTGAGGAAGACGATGTGTGTGGTGTGTCTTTGTGTTGGTTAGCAATTTTTCCTTTTTTTTTTATTGATTATGGTAAATTGCAAATTTCATCCCTAATGTTTTCCAAATTTGCAAATAACACCCCGAGAGAAAAAATGCAAATTAGCCATCGGGAGCAAAGTTGCGTTCAAATAACACACGGAGAGAAATAAATTAAACTAGCCAACGAGAAAATGTGGCGTGCAAAATTGCAAATAACGACCGTTAGCACATCCTTTTGTCACTTTTAAAGCGATGTGAAATGACTAATATACCCTCTTCATCTTCCCCACTGCCATTTTTTTTTGAAAATTGAAGCTTTATTGTTTTCCCACCACATTACAAACACAGCCACTGCCGCCACCTTCTACCACCTTCTACCACCACCATCAAATCACCTCTTTTTTATTAGTAAAACTGAACGCACCCTGCTTTATTACATGATTATGAGATCCAAAATTTGCAAATCCATAAGTCATCAAGAGTCATAACTAAACAACATAGACCGGGAAATTGCAAAAAGTCAATAGTTTTATCTACAGATCTATATAATACAATTATGATTGACCATAACTTATACACAACTTATATCACTTATGAAATCAGCACTTATGACAACATAAAGACTTATAACCACAATTTATACAGAACTTATGACCACATCTTATAGCAACTTAAAATCAGCACTTATGACCATAGTTTATAGCAACAATCAACATTTAACAGTCATATTTAATGCCGTTAGAAATTTGGATCATATTTGTAAAAGATAAATACCAAGAGGATATGACATGCTTAAAAAAATATAGGGACTATATCTGAGAAACATGTCAAACCACAAGGACGATTTGTGTGGTTAGATTCATTTCTCTCTACATGTTTATGTTTTTGTTAATACTAATAACCAGTGTTGCAAAAAAAAGATTTACAAGGCCGATTAATCGCCGCTTAGGCGCTACTGGGCCACTAACCTTTTCGATTTGTGTAAATCGGTCAACGGCGGTCAACGACTCTCAATGAATTAGATCCTAAAAGATCAATACCAAAGGATAGAACATGCTTAAAAAAATACAAGGACTCTATCTGAGAAACCCTTCAAACGACAAGGACGATTTGTGTTGTTAGATTCATTTCTCTCTACAGGTTTATGTATATGTTAATACTAATAACCAGTGCTGCAACAAAAAGGTTTACAAGGCCGATTAACCGCCGCTTAGGCGCTACAAGGCCGTAAACTAGTTTTAATCACTTATAGTCAATGTTTATATTTATTACAAGATATATTTTTAAAGGAAAATCTTGCATAGAATACCCAAAACTTGCCAGAAATACCCAAAACTTGCCTGAAATTCCAATCCGATTAATCCTTCCTAGACCGATTACAAGCTACGAGGGGGCCAACCGTCCGAGTACCGATTCACAGTTTTTGCAACCTTGCTAATAACAAAATTTAAAGGAAATACCATTAACTCTTCAGCCTTTTTATCAAAATCAGATTAACACAATAATAGTAAAAATCGATTATTAATCCCAAGAATAATAAACTGGCACTTCACATCCAAAAACGTTTTAATATGCTTAAAAAGATAAACAACCTTATGGCTAATCATCTAATAACATCTATTCATATATAAATTTTTAAAGCGAGTAAAATACACCGTTAGTTCTCATGGTATTGTTAGATTTCACGTTTAGTCTAAATCTAAAAAACGTTTCACCATTGCTTCATATCGTTCCCAAAATTGCTCGCCGCTAGTCCTATTTTCTAACGACGTTAGTGTCAGATCGTTATCTTCAGCCACATGCTTGGCACACGAGGGTAGCACTACTACAAAATAATAACATACTCACACTTATTAAGTATGTTTACACACTTTAAAGTGAGAAGAATAAAAAAAATTCACACTAGTATGGGTGAACCAATTAAGTGTAGCAAATATTTCACACTTTATGTCAAATCAGATTTGACGTAGCGCTCAAAGGTCCATTTTGGTAAACCAATAAAATTTGGCCCATTCTAGCATATTCATTTTGATAACTTATGCTTAAATCTACATGTTATTTTCACCAATTAACCCTTATATAAAGGGAAGTGATTTGCTTGTACAAAACTCACATTGTGCTTTATCCGCTTATACTCTAAGTGTCCCAATCAATAAATTAAGTGTGCAAATCACTTCTCTTATATAAAACACAAATGTTATTACTATTGTTAGCCACAAACATCTCAAAAAAAGTAAATAAAATAAAAAATAAAAAATCAAGTATCTCATCAAACTATAATTAGTGGTGGTGGTGGCGCTGGTGGGCGATGGTTATGTATTTGGGACTAACTGTGATTATTCATTGAGGACCAATGGTGCAATTGTTTATGTATTGAGGACTAACTGGGGTTATGTGTTGAGGACCAACGATGCAATTGCTTATGTATTAGGGACTAATGGTGTAATTACCATGTCAAGTGGTTAGTTATCTTGGTTAAAGTTTGAAAGTATAATTGTCATAATGGATTTTTTGAAAGTATGTTAGTCATATTAACAAAAATTGAAAAGTAAATTAGTCATTCGTGGCTTTGCCCATATAAATCTACAAGCATTTGTAATTTAAGATCTTGCCTTTATTTATGGAATATATTTAGTTTATGTTTAGCTTTTGCCATGGAATTTAGGGCCTAAAAAATGCACTTACCTCTCTTTGTATTATATATGTTTTTGTTTTACACTCGTACTAGTTATAACTTCCGTGCACACACAGGGAAATCATATTTATTTTAATATTTAAGTTTAAAAATGGATGGGTTTTATGTGTGTGATGAAGACGATGGGTGTGGTGTGTGTTTGTGTTGATTAGCAAATTTTTTTTTATTGATTAGGGTAAATTGCAAATTTTGTCCATAATGTTTGCCAAGATTTTAAATAACACACTGCACCGAGAGCAAAGTTTCATTCAAATAACAAGCCGAGAGAAAAGAATTTACAAATTAGCCACCAAGACAAAGTGGCGTCAGAACACCCCAATTCTACGTATGCAAAATAAATTCAAACCGGGTATTACTTGATGGCACAACAAATATAATAATAGAAAACGATCTCTAAAAGAGTCGTTTTAAAAAGGCTTTATCATTCAAATATATCGAGTTATAAAATAGGTCCCGATTGGTTCCATTGATTACAAAACACATCAATATAAAGTTTTGATGCTTTGTGAATGATAAATTATTTATGTATAGCCTTCTTGATCTTGCCCTTCCGTGCGACTTCCGACTTTATAGACCTGAAATACATGCTTAAAACTGTCAACACAAAGGTTGAGTGAAATTTATAGAGTTTGTTTGATGGTTGAACACATTATGTTGGTAGTGTGAGTTAATTTGACTTACACCAAGGTTTTGAAAACAAAACAGATATTATTAGACTAAGCATCATGCAATCAAGGCGTTAACGTGTTCCAAATTTTATTGGAGAAATTGTTGGTACGTGCCCTAGTAGATAAAATTGCCATTTTTACCTAATGTTACTCAAATATAGTGCGTTTGTTTGCCTCTAACGGCCAACACAAACGGGATAAATCAATCCCAATAGATCTATTCACAATATTCGCGCCCACCTCACATAGTGATTAATGATTCATGATTTAGGGACTTATGTTTGGCAAATGCGGTAACTTAGTACTAATAAAACAATCAGATAAGCATACAATTTGAAAGCAATGTGTTCGGTTTAAAATAAAGCATGTATCTCCCCCAAGGGTTTGTAAAACAATTAAGTAATAGAAAGTGGGGCTATGAACTCACCAAGAGTTGATGACGTTAAGTACTAACGGATGTGATGGATAAGTCGGAAGACTTCTACGTACAACCTAAAAATGAAATGTTGCGACTTAAGTTTGGAATAATGTTTTAGGAAAACATAAACCATCCTATATATATCCCTATGTTGATCATGATGTAGTCAATTTTCATTTGATGTTTATAGAAAGATCTTTAATATGTGAAAACGTATTTAGTTTATAGATATCGTACTACCGCTCGGGCCATCATAATTCGGGATGTCATGCAAGAACGCTCGAGGAGCTAGGACACTTTAATTGTGAATCCAAAGCAACTCGTCGACACGCTTTACTCAAATGAAACCCTCACATGAAGCTCCCTACTATTGTAGCACTTAGTAAATACAACATATGTTTTGAGTGAAGATTGTTATAACATAAAGTTTATCATGTTTTAATAACTATCTAGTTTTTACAAGTTCTCGTCGTTTCAAACAAGCCTTGAGGCTTTAGCCATGGCCTTGCCGTGACTTTTGTCTTGACTTCCATGGTCTTGAGACTTAGCTTTGGCCTTAGCCGTAGCCGTAGTCTTGGCTAATGGCCATTAGGCCTCTTGGTTTGCTTTTAGTTGTGACAAAAGTATAGTTATGAGACTATATTTACGGCAGTTTCTGTTTTTGAAAGATTTTTGGCCTATTTAAGCGTTTTCAAGGTCCGAGCTTCTTTGAAATCGAAGGAAAACGTCGTTCCGGAAAACTTTCGTGTTTTAACTTTTTTATGATTCGGACCATAAGTATGACTTTCAAATGGCGTAACCAAACAGTCCCCATATGGCGCTTTTGGCGTTTAGGTTTCGCTAACTTCTTTTGCCTATAACTTTTGACTTGTTTTTCCGTTTTGGGTGATTCAAGTTGCTATGTTTACCTTTTTATCTTGTCTACCATATTATGTAAGTTACATAGTCCATATGTTACTGATTTTAATGGTCTCACATGTATAGGATATGACTAGTTTTCTACTTTGTTACTTTTATGACAATATGTAAATTAAAACAAGTAATTGAGTATATGTACATCATGAATCAACATAGTAACTATATATATAGTATGAAATAGTTAATATTATGAATAATAAAGATGAGATGATGGTGGTGATAAGTTGCTTACAACTTTTGGCTTTCAAAATAGAAAGGAGTAACTTAGTAAGGATAGGAATTTGATTGATCGGGTAAGACTTTGTATTGAGCTAGCTTTCCACACCTTGGCACCCTTGCAAACTTGAAGAGTTGGTGATGAAGTACTAAGTGACTTGAGTGGATTTAAACTCAAGAGGATCACTTAAACTTGCTAGAGATTTGATGAAGTAGCTTGATCTTTGAAACTTCCTTGCATAAACTTGGAGTTTATAGATCAAATGATGGAAGATGTGAGTGGTTTAGGGTATGAACGACCAAAATCAGTTTGTGAGTGATTTTATGATGTATTTCACTTCCTATTTATAGGAGGGTAAGTTTGGTTAACCATATATTGGGTTAAATATTAACCATGGTTAAGTTAGGACACTTGTAATGATCAAAATGAACCTTTGTTAGGATTAAGCCACATGAATCGTGACTCCCACCCCAAGAGGCGGTCACAATGCTTCTATATGGCTTAGATGATAAGTTTTGATAATATCTTGAGTTTAGAGTAAGTTTTGGTTCCGTTAAATGCCAACCGTAAGTCTTTAAGCCATAAACGAAACCGGTATCGTAAAATACGAAACTTACAGGAATGATGAGACTCATCATTATACTCCATCTAAAAATATAAAATGAGTGATAAGTCTCATTGGGTGCAAAACGCGCTTAAAGTCGAAATACGGGTCAAAACGCGAATTCGCAGTTTATCGGAAAAGAACGAAATTTCAGGGAAACGACCGTGAATTTATTTAGAGTAGACTAAAATTAGTCTAAAAGTGATATGAGATGTCAAAATTTGGTTTTCTTCAAACGCGGGATAAATTAACAGTTATTTGGGAAGTTTAAAAGTTACGCGATTTATGCATAAATGTAGAACGTACAAGGTTAATTCCTTTATGGTCAAAGGAGAAGGGAAATATGTTTGACTTTTCAAAAAAATGTAAAAGTGTCAAAAACATTTTAGAAACACAGGTGAATCGTTAAGTCCGGATGTAAGCGTAATTGTTTAAAACGTAAGTTTAGTTTTTTGTGAGGCTTATTTAGTAACATAAAATGAATTTTAAAATTCTCAAATTAATCATGAGTGATCTAAGAATTTATCGATGTTAGAAAAATTATCGAGTTGATTTTCGTTATGCTGCGTGCGTTTAAACGATGGACCGTCAAAATGAAACTTTATAACGATGTTTTCTTAATAACTTTTGAAAATGATCTAACGATTGTCAAACTCTCGTTCATTACTAAAATAATTTATCTTACGAGAATGTGAAATAAAAATTTTACGGATGAATAGTGAAAATGAATAGTAAATGTGAATAGTAAAAGTGAATAGTAAATTCTCGAAAATGAAAAGTAACTCGAAAATGCGGGTGGTTACGGTCTCCCCGTTGGAGAAATCACGTCCTCGTGATTTAATTGTTACTTGATGTTGATGCTTCTTCAAAAGGTGAGGGTACTTTCGACGCATTTGGTCTTCTCGTTCCCATGTAAATTACGGGCCACGTTGGGAGTTCCAATGAACTTTGACAATTGGTATTCGACTGCTTTTAGTTGTTTGACCTCTCGGTCCATGATCTCCACAGTTGTTCAATGAAGTGTAGATCGTTCTTGAGTTTGAGTTCATCGAGTGGAATAACAAGCGATTCATCGAAAGACATTTCTTTAGGTTAGATTCATGAAAAGTGGGATGTACATTCGAGTTCGATGGGAGCTCAAGTTTGTATGCCACTGGACCAACCTAGCGAGGATTTTGAATGGACCTATGTATCGTGGGTTTAGTTTTCCGTGTTTACCGAATCGTATGACACCTTTCCAAGGTGAGACCTTTAGCATAACCTTGTCTCCAACTTGGAATTCCAAGGGTTTACGTCGTACATCGGCATAACTCTTTGTCTATCTCTTGCTTTTGTAATCGATTTTTGACTTGTATGATTTTCTCGGTTGTTTCACGAATGAGTTTTGGACCCGTGAGTTGAACATCTCCCACTTCGCCCAACAGACAGCGATCGGCACTTTCGACCGTAAAGTGCTTGAAGGTCTTGCCTTGATACTCGCGTGATAACTTGATAAGGTTTTAAAAGGTACCATTTTGAGGGTCGTTTAAGTCCTTAATTGATCACTTTTGTATCCGTTATTGCTTAATATCGCCTTTTCACTTTTAGGTCTCGTGAAGGCAAAATCTGGAATGGCACTTATTTGGACGAAAAGCGCGAATACATGAAGAAAATGGCCAAAGTCGAATCGAGACACTCACATGCTGAAATTAGAGGGTGGCGGCCAAAGCTATTGACGCGCCGTCCCAAAAATGTTGTGACGGGCCGTAACCCAAAACTCAGATTTACAAGCGACGACGCCCGGTTGTAAAAGAGTAGGCCGTCGCTACTCGGACGGCCTAGATGCAATCCGACGACGCCGAAGCTAAAGAGGACGGCGTCACGAACACAAGGTGACGCCGTCGCAAGGTTAACGTGGCCAAGACGAAACCCTAATGACGGCGACACGATGACGCCACTAAACATAAGGTGACGCCGCCGCAATTGTAATCTTATATATAGAATCCCAATTTTCAGTTTAGAGAGTCTTTTGGAGTAAAACCTAAAACCGAACCTAAGGTGTCTTGTACAAGATTTTAGGGTTTTAAACCCTATCTTACATCAAGATAAGTCTTTACTTCATTAATTCAATTATGTCTTTGATTATTTGTGTATGCTTGCATGTTCTCCATGTCCGGCTAATTTATTTGTGTGTTTGCTTAGGAAGTATGAAACTTAATTATTGAATATTGATTGGTTGTTTTCTTATCTTGGTTGATATATGATCTAGTAATGCGATAGGTCATTCGTTGTGTACTTAATGCTTGATTCATCTTTGTGAACCTTAGAATATAATTACCTGAGTAGTTGTAGGCTAAACCATCCAAAGTGCGCCTTAGAGTAGGAGTTTATCATCCCTAGTGGGTTTGTAGACAAGACCCTTTGGTAAGTTCAAAGAGTTGGGAGAAACGATACCCTACAACTTTAGACACACAACGCAACTAAGAATAAGACGTGACAACTCAACCATCAATAGGAGATAATTAAGGAGTAATACAAACTAAGTAAACACATCTTTAAACTATCATACGAGCACACATTAATTAGACGAGACTCCCACAACCTTAGTTTAGATAATTAGATAATAGTAGAGTAATCGTAGAAATACCAACCCCCAAATCCAATACCGAGATTCAGACCTTTCCATTTCATAAAATATAAAAAATAATCTTCCTCAACCCTAACCTTAGCGTAGTAACTCCTTACTAGCATTCCTATTCCCAGAGAACGATATCAATACCCGTGGCTTACCCTAATTACTACACTACAACGATTAGGTTCATCGCCTAGGGTGTTATAAAACTTGCTCAAGAAAAGGAAGTTTCCTTGACCCCGAACGACGCGTGTAGCGTTATCAAGTTTTTTGGCGCGCGGGAATAGAATAGCTAGTTAGTAGTCCACCTTGTTTA
This sequence comes from Chrysanthemum lavandulifolium, assembly GCA_022545495.1. Taxonomy (NCBI): domain Eukaryota; kingdom Viridiplantae; phylum Streptophyta; class Magnoliopsida; order Asterales; family Asteraceae; genus Chrysanthemum; species Chrysanthemum lavandulifolium. The sequence goes on from CM040241.1 coordinate 4,317,075, forward strand.
GGTTCCTTTGCTTGATTCCTATCAAGTAAACTTTTTCTCATTTATAGCTTTCTCTTAGTCTATCCCCTTCTTCGTGACCTTTGTTCAGTAACCCCATCACTTTTCATCATGGAAGGTGATAACCCACTACCATTCATCAACCCACCACCAAATGACCCGCCAAGAGCCCGTACTCTTGGTGAATACTGAGACCAAGCCACCTAGGCTATAGGAACACCATTGAGCTTCCGACCAAGCCCAAACTACGGCCCTGCGATCCGACACAACCGGTTGGTGCAAACGGATGTGCATTCCATGGACTTCGTTCAAGATCCAAATCAAAGATCGAGGATTTTCTCAAAATTGTCGATTCCATCGACCTTGATGCTACTACTCGGGAGGCCACGCACTGCGTCTCTTCCAATTCTCTCACGGGACCAAGCTAGTAATTGGCTTGAGCGACTTCCCCCCGGCTCCATCTCAAGTTGGGATGATCTTACCTCTCGCTTCCTTGCTCAATTTTTCCCACCGGGAGAACCACTAAGCTTAGGAATGACATCTTGATGTTCCAACAACGTCAAGGTGAATCTCTACGAAGCATGGACCCGATTCAAGGACTTACTTCATAAAGTCCTCATCACGGCATTGATCTTTGGCTCCTAGTCCAAATTTTCTATGATCATGTCGGTCTCTCCAACAAACCATTGATTATGCCTCCGGTGGAAGACTAAGTAACCTCGAGGTCGAGGCATCTTGGGAGGTTATTGAGGACCTTGCTCAATACTGAAGAGGAAGGTTGGGAAATTCCAGTTGTTCATGAAAACGGGTCAACTTCCCGAGCACAAGCAATTATGAGTATGGAGGCCCAAGTGAATGCATTAATGGGAGTAACCACGCGTGCTGATGAACACATGAATGCGGTCAAGGAGTTTTTGATCCCAAGAAAATCCAGGCAGGATGAATTCGAGGACATTATGTTGACATTTGTCTACAAGCAAGAAGAGGAAATAAAACACCTCGAATCTCAAATGCGAATAACTCATGACACTTTCTTGGGCCTAGCTAACAACTTCATGTCGAGCATCCGTGGTGAAATCGCAAAGAAAAATATACCTAAAAAGCTTGAAAAGGTGTATGCGATACTCAGGACATGCTGGGGTGACTCCCGAACCTTCTCCTTTAGTAAACCTCGATGAATCATATTCTTGCCTAAACCCCGGTCTCAACGTTTCCCACTTGTTCCCTAGAAACACATTCATTGGAATGGTGCACGTATCACTTCCCGACTTTCCCAATGCAAAGAAAAGTTCTTTCGGTTTTAAACCTGGAAAAAAAGAACCTCACCCTCAGGACTTCGGAACTTCTGAGATCACGATTGAAAGACAATTTGACATATGCATTGCTTACCATAGTGGAGATTACTAGTGGAATAACCAAATTGAATTTAAAATAAATACCAAGTTTCTTGTCAAAAATAGTAACCGATTTTTATCCAAGGATGAAAAAACTGCTTTTCTTTACGAAAATTTGGGCGTGACGCCACACTTTAACGAGTGACGCCGTAGCTAAGCCGGATCGACGATAATACAAAGACCCATCTCTTTCATTCCTTACCCTACACATTTTTATCCGCCCACACCACACAAAAACGTATTCCCACATCAAATCCACCATTTTTCACAAAGAATCTCCACGAGGTAAGTAATTTACATTGATCTTTATCTATTCAATTGTTCTAATTCATGTTCAATTCGTTTTCCCTCTTTTCTCAAATCCAAAACCCAACTAATTTGGTATATTTCGCCTTGAAATCTTGTTAAGGCTTAAGATTAAGTAGTAGTAGTGTTACCATATGGGGTTAACTTTGAGAAGCCTTTACGGCTTAGGATTCAAAACCACCGCCATTATGCCATTGTTGTTGCAACAAGGGTGTTTGGGTCAAGGGTTATGGTTAGAAACTTGGACCTTTCCCTCGCAAATGTCGGATTCAAAAATTGGTCGATCCGACGGCGTCAGTGTATTCTCATGACGCCAAGACCGTGTGTCGTCCTTTGCATTGCAAATGATACTCATTTGCTCTCCACTTATTTGATTTCTTGTTTCGGATGAGCGTAAGAGTAAAAGGACTAGGGACAATCTTCTAATACTCAAGAAAACATTGCGGACACAATCATTAGTTGGGGGTATTTATCAAGAAAGTTGTCAAGCCGCCATAACGATTTACTCCATCGGACTATTGATTCAGGCTGTGTTGGATTGGGCATTTCGCAGGAGAATGACTTGGCTAGGAATTTTCGAATAGTTTTAGGAAAGATAAGTTCACCGATCCCCAATGGGAAAGATTGTTTGAATGGGAGGCCGTGTATGGCGAATTGGTACGTGAGTTTCACGCATCATATCGCCAAATATCAATGCATGTCGGGATAATATTGATTTCAAGGGATCCGATTTAGGTTAGGAGGGAATGGAGGGCAATGTCGACGCTTGAGTTTGGATGGAGGTTGGGACCGTATACATCCGAGGATGCCGAGTGATGTTTTAGGACTCGATTTGCAATCTGAATTACCCATAGGACGAGATGATGGGTATTCGCTCGAATACGATTGGCGATGGGGAGAACATTCGGGGTACCTCGCTCACAAATCCGGGATCCACGGGTTAGACTCATACATCGCTGCCTCACCTTCTCTATCACAGTAGACATGCCACGAGCCATCGTGTCACCCACCGGACCTATTCTATCTCATCGATATTGGCCGGGGAGTGCACTTGCAACATCCCTTTACGGTTGGCCGATTACTTGAGAAGCGCAAGTGGTATTAGATTGGAGGATAGGGTGTATGGGGCATGCTTATTACCCGGTTAGCTCGATCCTTTGGTGTATTGGCGGGGAGGTACCTTCATACCGAATACGATGGCGGCACCTAGTGGTCGTCAAGGCTAAATCTCAAAGCTATGAATGTCCCGATGGATTATGGTAGAGGTTATACTTGGTTCCGTTCTCAACCCGTAGTTTTGCACTCAAGATTTGGAGACACTACCTCTACGGTACAAAGTGCACGGTGTTTACGGACCACAAGAGTTTACAATATGTTCTTGATCGGAAGGAACTTAACATGAGACAACGTCGTTGGTTGGAATTACTCAACGATTACGATTGTGAAATCAAGTATCACCCGGGAAATGCCAATGTTGTGGCTGATGCTCTAAGCCGGAAAGAAAGACCCAAACCTTTAAGGGTACGATCATTAGGAATGATGATCTGTTCACCTTTACCATAAAAATACTGAGGCACGTACTCGAGTGTAACCACCCGCATTTTAGGTTACTTTTTATTTTCGAGAATTTACTATTCACTTTTACTATTCACATTCACTATTCATCTCGTAAAATTTTTAATCCACATTCTCGTAAGATAAATTATTTTAGTAATAACACGAGAGTTCGACCATCGTTAGATCATTTTCATAAAAATTATTAAGTAAACATCGTTTTAAAGTTTCGTTTTAGACGGTCCACCGTTTAAACATCACACGCATAACGAAAATCAACTCGACAATTTTCCTCGCATCGATAAATTTTAGATCACTCATGATTAATTTGAGAATTTTAAGATTTATTATTTTAATATTACCAAATAAGCCCAAATAGAACAAAACTAAACTTACGTTTTAAACAATTCTACTTACATCCGGACTTAACGATTCTGCCTTGTGTTTCTAATATGTTTTGACACTTTTACATTTTTGGAAAAGTCAAACATATTTCCTCCTCCTTTGACCATAAAGGAATTAACCTTGTACGTTCTACATTTTGCATAAATCGCGTAACTTTTAAACTTCACAAATAAGCATTAAGTTATCCCGCGTATGAAGAAAACCACATTTTGACATCTCATATCACTTTTAGACTAATTTTAGTCTACTCTAAATAAATTCACGGTCGTTTCACGAAATTTCGTTCTTTTCCGATAAACTGCGAATTACGCGTTTTTGACCCGTATTTCGACTTTAGCGAGATTTATACACCCAATGAGACTTATCACCCATTTTATATTTTTAGATAAAGTATAATAATGAGTTTCATCATTCCTACAAATTTCGTATTTTTACGATACCCGATTTTACGCTTTATGGCTTGGTTAGCATTTAACGGAACCAAAACTCACTCCGTAACCAAGATAATACCAAAACTATCCACCAAAGTCATCCTATCTTATCATGAACGAAATTAGGGAAGGGATTCATCACCTTGGTGTCAAAATCCTAAGCATGCTTTCTTTAGATCATTTACATGTGTAAATTTAACCATGGTTAGTTTTTAACCCAATATATAGTTAACTAAAATCTCTAGCCTATAAATACCAAGCATAAACCTTCATAATTTCTTGCACCACCCTTCTTAACATCTAAAGTCCTAAACCTAAGGCATTTCTTATAGATCTTGTAAGAACATTCATGTGTTCTTGAAGAAAACTAGCGTTTGATCTTCGTTCTTGGAAGTTTTCAAGAAAGAGTCGTTATAATATTCAAATAACTTCAAGTCTCCAAAAGACGTTGTTATAATCTTCATTTCTTCTTGGGTTCTCAAGAAGGCGTTGTTATAATCTTCTAATAGCCTTGGGTTTTCGAAGATTGCAAATTCTACGTCGAAGCTCCGCTAATATTTTATTTTTCCATAATACTCAAGCATTCTATATTAAGGTAAGTATTTATAAAACTCAAACTTATTTAATTACTTATAAACTTTGTTAGTTTATTTATTGTATTTATAAACTCTTAATGTATCATATAATCAAGTAATTAAAATACATGTTTTACGTATTAAGCACTACAACACTAGGGAACTTCATGTGAGGGGTTCATTTGGGTAAACGGATCGACGAGTTGCTGGATTTACGATTTAAAGTGTCCTAGCTCCTCGAACATTTCTTGCATGACCTCTCGAATTATGATGGCCCGAACGGTAGTACGATATCAATAAACTAAATATGTTTTCACATATTAAAGATCTTTCTATAAACACCAAATGATAATTGACTACATCATGATCAACATAGAAATATATATATAGAATGGTTTATGTTTTCCTAAACATTATTCCAAACCTAAGTCGCAATATTCTATTTTAGGTTGCTCGTAGAAGTTCTCACGGCATATCCAGCATTCTCATTATACATTTGATATCATTTATTAAGGTGAGTCATAGCCCCTACTCTTTTAATACTTGTTTTACAAACTCTTTGGGGGAGATACATGCTCAACTATTTTCATTTACTTTTATAAGTACTTTAAACTTTTACTGATTACCGTGAGTTCATAGCCCCACTTTCTATTACTTAATTGTTTTACAAACTCTTTGGGGGAAATACATGCTTTATTTTAAACCGAACACATTGCTTTCAAACAAAAGCGGGCTCAAGTATCACAACGTATTGAGGCACCAGTATCAAACAAAGCGGACTCAAGTATCATATACTTGAGGCACCGCACTCACTATATACTTATCGATTGTTATTAGCACTAAGTTTCGCATTTGCCAAACTTAAGTCCCTTAATCATGAATCATTAATCACTATGTGAGTGGCGCGAATATTGTGAATAGATCTATTGGGATTGACGAATCCCGTTTGTGTTGACCGGGTAGGCAAACAAACGCACTATATTTGAGCAACATTGGTAAAAACGGCAATTTTACCTGATAGGGCATGCACCGACATTTTCTCCAATTAATTTTGGAACACGTTAACGCCTTGATTGCATGATGCTTAGTCTAATAATAACTGTTTGGTTTTTAAACCACTGGTGTGAATTTATAACTCACACTACAAACATAATGTGTTCAACCATCAAACAAACTCTATGTATTCACTCAACCTTTGTGTTGACAGTTTTAAGCATGTATTTCAGGTCCATAATGTCGGAAGCTGGCACGGAAGAGCAAGGACTAGATCAAGAAGGCTACAAATTTTATTATCATTCGAAAACCAATTTAATGTATTTTGTAAACTTGGAACCATCGGGACCTCATTTTGTAAACTCGATATTTATACAAATCGAATGATAAATCTTTTGAAACGACTCCATTAGAGTATCGTTTTCTATTGTTATATTTGTTGTGCCATGAAGTAACACCAGTTTGAATTCGCTGCGTATCTCGAAATTGGGGTGTTACAGATTGGTATCGAGCCACGATTATAGAGAAGCGGGTCTAATTGAGACTTAAACTATAACTACTTTTACAAACAAAAACATTTTATAGCCTTCCGTTCTCCGTGCCTTCCATCCTCCAAACGATTATGTGACTTTTAGGCATTTTAAGCTATACAAACATACTAGTATATTGATATATACACTTGACATAATTTCAATCATAAACAAAGTACTCAACATATCTGCGTATGCCTATTCTAAGGCATTACGGCACAATCATATTTTCCCAATCTCCCAATCATGCATCTACTCATGCATTTTAGGATTACTGAAACTTTCTCCAAGACATTGTAACCGACTACAATGGTCTTTCCTACTTCAGACATTGTGAGATACAATGGTCTCATTCATTTTCAAGACACCGTAAATCCTACGGTGGTCTCTATTACATTCTCGGACCTTTGTAAATCCTCGGTGGTCTCTATTAATTCCTACGTAAATCCTGGTCTCATTTACTTCTCAAGACATTGTGAGTACACAATGATCACTCCATCATTTCTCAAGACATTGTGAGTACACAATGATCTCTCCATCATTTCTTAAACATTGTGAGTTGCACAATGGTCTCAACTACTCCTCAGATATTGTAAGTTATACAATAGTCTATAAAAATTATCTTATAAACAATATATGATATTGTTTTACATGAAAACCGTCACAGTCTATCAATTTCCCTAATGTAAATACAAGAAATAGGATTTCTAAAGGACAAAGTGACTCATCATCTACAAAAGTCGAAGTTCGAGAACTTTCTACATTCATCAAAATTCTCTCTCGAAACCTTCATTTTAAAGGTCCGTAATGCTAGCCAAGTATGGACTATTTTAGAATTACTTAAGATTTCCTCTCCACACGTATCTACCCATATTATCTTCTATGCAATGGAATGTGAAAACATAGGTTACAAGTCTTTTATGGCGGGACTTGCAACCGAATGGTTTGATATCGCCTTTGCTTAGTGGACAATTTCTCAAAAGCTATGAACATATCACAAGTATACCTAATTTAGGTATTTGGAAAATTTATCGAACCTCGGCTAAATATAGCCTAATCACCTATATTTAACCTTGGGATAGTGGAACATGGTCTGATTAACTATGTTCGACTTAAATTTTTCAAACACTAAGAATAGTTATACAAGGGTTATATTCAGGTTAATTTCCTACTTAAACTCAATAAACCACCAGAATTCATTAAAAAGATCTAGAGACGCGATAGTGTTTTACCACTCAGCGAGATCTTAACATCTTATTTATACAACCTAATTTCATTCTTGAAATTTTCATACATGAGATAATCCGAACTACTATCTTGGGATAGTCATCAAATCTTCTCGTCATTTCTTAGAAGTACTAGCCTGTTTAGGTTTCAAGGATCTCATTATGCCATATTCCTTTAAAATTCACTTTTGATTTTAAAACAAACTTGACATCTCTAGTAGACATAAACACTATACGATATAGCCTTCATCTCGAAACCACCTAAGACATGATCAACTTTGGAAATGGTTTGGATAACCACTTGACACTAGCAAGACTTTCCCTACAACGACAGTTTTCACATCATTACAAACCATTTCACATCAACAATATCTTACACCTTTGATTAACAACAGTTACCCAAACAACAACAAAAACTATTCCATTTGAGGCACTATATCGACAAAAGTGTTAGTTAACCATTTGCTAAACTAAGGTGTTTAGAGATCACCCACAAAACAACTAAGAAAACCATACAAATATAAATTAGGCTCCATGCCGTACACTATCACCAAAAACTCCATGTTATAAATTAATGTTTTATTGATAGCCTTGATATAATAAGATATGATTCGTTTTGAGAATCGGGAAAAGCCAAACTTTAGGTATATTGGACTCTATAAGATTTTAATAAAACCCTTTAGGTTATCAACTTAAGCCACATGGTACATAATACATTCTATGACCAAAACTTGAGAACACAAAGATTAGAATTCAGCATACATCAACATTTCCTAGACAATTCAACATCGGGTAACACACCTCGAATTCGGACGGAATTCCATTAAGGGTGAGGCGTAACCACCCGCATTTTAGGTTACTTTTTATTTTCGAGAATTTACTATTCACTTTTACTATTCACATTCACTATTCATCTCGTAAAATTTTTAATCCACATTCTCGTAAGATAAATTATTTTAGTAATAACACGAGAGTTCGACCATCGTTAGATCATTTTCATAAAAATTATTAAGTAAACATCGTTTTAAAGTTTCGTTTTAGACGGTCCACCGTTTAAACATCACACGCATAACTAAAATCAACTCGACAATTTTCCTCGCATCGGATAAATTTTAGATCACTCATGATTAATTTGAGAATTTTAAGATTTATTATTTTTAATATTACCAAATAAGCCCGGTAGCAGAACAAAACTAAACTTACGTTTTAAACAATTCTACTTACATCCGGACTTAACGATTCTCCTTGTGTTTCTAATATGTTTTGACACTTTTACATTTTTGGAAAAGTCAAACATATTTCCTCCTCCTTTGACCATAAAGGAATTAACCTTGTACGTTCTACATTTTGCATAAATCGCGTAACTTTTAAACTTCACAAATAACTGTTAAGTTATCCCGCGTATGAAGAAAACCACATTTTGACATCTCATATCATTTTTAGACTAATTTTAGTCTACTCTAAATAAATTCACGGTCGTTTCCCTGAAATTTCGTTCTTTTCCGATAAACTGCGAATTACGCGTTTTTGACCCGTATTTCCAGCTTTAAGCAGCATTTATACACCCAATGAGACTTATCACCCATTTTATATTTTTAGATAAAGTATAATAATGAGTTTCATCATTCCTACAAATTTCGTATTTTTACGATACCCGATTTTACGTTTTATGGCTTCGGTTAGCATTTAACGGAACCAAAACTCACTCCGTAACCAAGATAATACCAAAACTATCCACCAAAGTCATCCTATCTTATCATGAACGAAATTAGGGAGGGGATTCATCACCTTGGTGTCAAAATCCTAAGCATGCTTCCTTTAGATCATTTACATGTGTAAATTTAACCATGGTTAGTTTTTAACCCAATATATAGTTAACTAAAATCTCTAGCCTATAAATACCAAGCATAAACCTTCATAATTTCTTGCACCACCCCTTCTTAACATCTAAAGTCCTAAACCTAAGTCATTTCTTATAGATCTTGTAAGAACATTCATGTGTTCTTGAAGAAAACTAGCGTTTGATCGTCGTTCTTGGAAGTTTTTCAGGAAAAAGTCGTTATAATATTCAAATAACTTCAAGTCTCCAAAAAGGCGTTGTTATAATCTTCATTTCTTCTTCGGGTTCTCAAAAAGGCGTTGTTATAATCTTCTAATAGCCTTGGGTTTTCGAAGATTGCAAATTCTACGTCGAAGCTCCGCTAATATTTTATTTTTCCATAATACTCAAGCATTCTATATTAAGGTAAGTATTTATAAAACTCAAACTTATTTAATTACTTATAAACTTTGTTAGTTTATTTATCGTATTTATAAACTCTTAATGTATCATATAATCAAGTAATTAAAATACATGTTTTACGATTAAGCACTACAACACTAGGGAACTTCATGTGAGGGTTCATTTGGGTAAGCGGATCGACGAGTTCTTTGGATTTACGATTTAAAGTGTCCTAGCTCCTCGAACGTTTCTTGCATGACCTCTGAATTATGATGGCCCGAACGGTAGTCGATATCTATAAACTAAATATGTTTTCACATATTAAAGATCTTTCTATAAACACCAAATGATAATTGACTACATCATGATCAACATAGAATATATATATAGAATGGTTTATGTTTTCCTAAACATTATTCCAAACCTAAGTCGCAATATTCTATTTTAGGTTGCTCGTAGAAGTTCTCACGGCATATCCATCATTCTCATTATACATTTGATATCATTTATTAAGGTGAGTCATAGCCCCTACTCTTTTAATACTTGTTTTACAAACTCTTTGGGGGAGATACATGCTCAACTATTTTCATTTACTTTTATAAGTACTTTAAACTTTTACTGATTACCGTGAGTTCATAGCCCCACTTTCTATTACTTAATTGTTTTACAAACTCTTTGGGGAAATACATGCTTTATTTTAAACCGAACACATTGCTTTCAAACAAAAGCGGGCTCAAGTATCACAACGTATTGAGGCAGCCGTATCAAACAAAAGCGGACTCAAGTATCATATACTTGAGGCAGCCGTACCACTATATACTTATCTGATTGTTATTAGCACTAAGTTTCCGCATTTGCCAAACTTAAGTCCCTTAATCATGAATCATTAATCACTATGTGAGAGTGGGCGCGAATATTGTGAATAGATCTATTGGGATTGACGAATCCCGTTTGTGTTGACCGGGTAGGCAAACAAACGCACTATATTTGAGTAACATTGGTAAAAACGGCAATTTTACCTGATAGGGCATGCACCGACATTTTCTCCAATTAATTTTGGAACACGTTAATGCCTTGATTGCATGATGCTTAGTCTAATAATAATTGTTTGGTTTTTAAACCACTGGTGTGAATTTATAACTCACACTACAAACATAATGTGTTCAACCATCAAACAAACTCTATGTATTCACTCAACCTTTGTGTTGACAGTTTTAAGCATGTATTTTAGGTCCATAATGTCAAAAGCTGGCACGGAAGAGCAAGGACTAGATCAAGAAGGCTACAAATTTTATTATCATTCGAAAACCAATTTAATGTATTTTGTAAACTTGGAACCATCTGGGACCTCATTTTTGTAAACTCGATATTTATACAAATCGAATGATAAATCTTTTGAAACGACTCCATTAGAGTACGTTTTCTATTGTTATATTTGTTGTGCCATGAAGTAACACCAGTTTGAATTCGATGCGTATCTCGAAATTGGGGTGTTACATCGAGGCACTCAAGGAAGAGAACCGACCAAGTGAAAAGCTTTATGGTATGCCCGAAAATGCAAATGGCTTTGTAAAGAGAAGCGAGATGGAGTTTTATGCTTCAAGGATAGAATGTGGGTACCATTTTATGGCGGGATACGAGAATTGATTGTGCATGAGTCGCATAAGTCAAAGTATTCCATTCATCCGAGTTCGATAAGATGTATTAGGATCTCAAGAAACTTTATTGGTGGCGAATATGAAAGCGGAAATTGCCACGTCGTTAGCAAATGCCTTACTTGCTCTAAGGTAAAAGTCGAATATCAAAAACCTTGAGATTACTCCAACAACACGAAATTCCTCAATGGAAGTGGAACGCATTACAATGGACTTCATTACGAAACTTCCTAAGACATCGGAGGTTACGACGCTATATGGGTAATCGTTGATCGCCTTACCAAATCAGCCCATTTCAAACCAATTAGAGACTTATTCCATGGAACAACTTACTAGACTTTATGTCAAGGAAATAGTCTCGTGGCACGGCACACCAATCTCCATCATTTCCGACAGAGATAGTAGATTCACTTCAAACTTCTGGAAATCATTACAAGATTCATTTGGAACCAAATTAGAGATGAGCACAGCATATCATCCACAAACCGATGGTCAAAGTGAAAGGACAATTCAGACGTTAGAAGATATGCTGAGAGCATGTGTGATTGATTTTGGAAATGGTTGGGCTAACCATTTACCATTGATCGAATTCTCGTACAACAATAGTTATCACACCAGTATAAAAGCGGCACCATTCGAGGCACTCTATGGTCGAAAGTGCCGATCACATGTTTGTTGGGCCGAGGTTGGAGACGCACAACTCACTGGTCCAGAAATGGTACGGGAAACAACAGAAAAGATAGTTCAAATTCGAGATAGACTTAGAACTGCCAGAAGCCGACAGAAAAGTTACGCAGATGTTAGACGCAAACCATTAGAATTTCAAGTTGGCGACAAGGTCATGTTAAAAGTATCGCCTTGGAAAGGCGTGGTACGATTTGGAAAACGCGGGAAGTTGAACCCGAGGTACATTGGGCCATTTAAGATTTTGAGCAGAGTAGGCCCTGTAGCTTATCGACTTGAGCTACCATAAGAACTTAGTCACGTACACAACACGTTTCATGTTTCAAACCTGAAGAAATGTCTTTCGGACGAATCACTCGTTATTCCATTGGAAGAAATTCAACTCGACGATAAACTCAATTTCAAGGAGGAACCTGCAGAAATCATGGACCGCGAGGTCAAGCAGTTGAAACAAAGTCGTATTCCTATCGTGAAGGTTCGCTGAAATTCTCGAAGATGTCCATAGTTTCCTTGGGAACGGGAAGACCAAATGCGCCTCAAATATCATCATCTTTTCACCGACAACACCGTAGGACCCAACAAGTACTGAATTTAAGGACTGAATTCCTTTTTGGATGGGCGAATGTGACAACTCGTACTTTCAGGTCATTTCTCAAATTCACTAATCATGCTTCACTATTTCATCGTTTATCGTAAACTAGGTTTACGAGTATCAAATTCGCGTAACCCTAGTGGTTTAGCTGCGAATTCATGAAAAATCATCATGGACATTTCATATAGACTAGGTTTAGTCTACATATCATTAGCATCATTATCATCATATTAGTTCGTGCATGGTTTTGCATTTTTCATTAAACGTGTAATTTTTATTAAATAAACGCTATCGCATAATTAATTATTTTGAACATTTGATCCGATACCTCCAAAAATTATCCCGATATATTTTTATACTTACATTAAGATTATAAAAAATATTATGAGTTTATGTTTTAGATTTATTTTGTATATAAAGTGTTATATATATATATATATATATATATATATATATTTATATATATATATATATATATATATATAAATGTTATATATATTTATATTCTGACGGTTTACGTGAGTTCGATTCGATAATAATTCATTCACCCAATACTTGCGAGGATTGCATTTTATAATTTTATAACTTCACATATTTTATTTTGTTCACTTCCTTTAGGCACCCTCATGTTATGAGCGTATCCTCGACCTACACTTTTATTTAATGTCAAATAAATTTCAATGATATGATATGCTAAAACTATTTTAAAATAGTTAGTGTCACCCAAACTTAAAACTTTATGTTTTACGTTGGTATCTTCATATCAAAACTAATATAAAGTATATTGATAAGTTTTAATATTTTTATAAGTATTATATTTTTATGTTGTCCGATTTTAAGTTTCATGATTTAAGGGCTTAACATTAGTAATTACCGAGATCAAACTATACCCTAAAACTAATACTATCTACATTTAACTAATACCATTCTCATCTTTTAACGTCAATATATGTTGACATGTTACTTAATAATATTATAATTACAATTATACACGTCTCAAATTGTTGCATGACTCAATGTGTGCAAAGTCATATGAACGACAGCAAATCATCTAGTAAGCATGCGATGGACTAACAATACATATTTTGTAAACTTATAGTGATTAAGAACAGATATAACTAACGAAATATAAATAAAAAGAGAAGTAGAACTTTTCGATAGTTATGGTTTCGAGTTTTAGTCGCATCTAGTGAAGTTTACGTTTTGCTTTGGTGTTACTCGTTGTGCTCGCTCTTATAACCCGTTGATAAGGTTTTAAAAGGTACCATTTTGAGGGGTCGTTTAAGTCCTTATTTGATCACTTTTGTATCCGTTATTGCTTAATATCGTTCCTTTTCACTTTTAGGTCTCGAAGGCAAAATGCTGGAATGGCACTTATTTGGACGAAAAGGCGAATATATGAAGAAAATGGCCAAAGTCGAATCGAGACACTCAAAGTCTTTGAAAAAGCGAGGCGACGGCGTCGGTGTTAATGCGGCGCCGTCGGAGGATTTTTGTGACGATACTGTGGCCAAATACCCTATTTTCAAGTGACGACGTCGGGCTTTAAAAGAGTAGGCCGTTGCTACTCGGACGGCCTAGATGCAACCCAGACGACGTCGGAAGTCAAGAGGACGGCGGCACACGGACATGGTGACGCCGTCGCAAGGTTAACGTGGCCAAGACGAAACCCTAATGGCGGCGACACGGCGGCCACGAAACATAAGGTGACGCGTCGCATATGTAATCTTATATATAGAATCCGAATTTTTCGGTTTTAGAGAGTCTTTTGGAGTAAAACCTAAAACCGAACCTAAGGTGTCTTGTACAGTATTATAGGGTTTTAAACCCTATCTTACATCAAGATAAGTATTTACTTCATTAATTCAATTATGTCTTTGATTATTTGTGTGTATGCTTGCATGTTCTCCATGTCCGGCTAGAGTGTGAACTGGTAGTATATTAGATTCTAGAACTTGTTTTGTGATGCATTTCGAGATCGCAAGTGAGGCTACACTTGTGTAGTTAGGAATAACTAAATGATAAGAGGCATTAGGATAACCCTTGTTTGATACCCGTAATATAATTACTTCTTCCATATCGGTTGAGTAATTCCCCCACACCCTTTGCGTTGTACTCATCTTTAGTACACGATACCCCTAGGTAACCCTCGAGCCTATCCTTTTCGCGGTTCTCGTGATGTTTGGTTTTCCGAATATCAATGAAAACATTGTTTACACCCCACCCCAAATATACACCCAAATCGCCTTAGCCTACCCGTATGCACTCACTTTTAGTGCAAATGTTTGTTATCACCCTAAACCCTTAGTTCAATTATCTAGTTGCTTGCATGAGTTGCTAAGTCGAGTCAAATCCTTTGTATACAGTTTTGGGACGATTGGGATTCATGGGAAAAGTTAAAGTTTATGAAATGACGGGAAGGGAATGTTAAATTCAAATTACCTTTGTTTGCATAATAATGTACCCCAAGTGTTTTGATCTTTTCAAATTCGGGTCAAATTAGTGTTAGAGTAATAAAAACTCAAGTGTAGAGATGTGCCTATAAATCCTTATCATTTTGATGTTACCATAGAGGATGGTAGAGTAAAAGTGTATAAAAAAAAAAAAAAAAAATCGAAAAAAAAATAGAAAAAGAGAAAAAGAAAAAAATATAGAAAAAAAAAAAAAAAAAAAAAAAAAAATACGGGCTACCATCCTACATCTATCCTTTAAATTTATGTTTGTTTATTTCGTTACCTAGAGTTTTAGAGTGTCGAGTCTTGGCTTAGCAACGCCATTCTTCGTATGCATTTAACATAGAGATTTTGACTTGCCACCACTAAATAGCCTATCCCACCAAACCCTTGTTTCCCCACCGTAAGCCTAACATTACAACCCTTTAAAGACCTCTTTGATAGTCTTTCCTAGGTGCTTCGCCAAAGCGATGGAGGTTTGATCTATTCTCAAGCCTATGGTAATCTATGTACTAGGACCGGTTAATGAGTGATTATCTTCCATTTCTATTTGTTATATTTCATATATACACCCGAGAGATGTAGTATCCAAACACCCCATGTGAGGTGCTAGTATGTAATTTCCGTGCTTGTTATGACTTTTTGGGGCTTATATGTGTTGTGGACCGTTTTGAATTAATGCTTCATGACCCTAACTTATAAATTAATTGGCTAAAAGCACATTTGCTTGAGGACAAGCAAATAACAAGTGTAGGGATATTTGATAATGTTTTAAAAGGTACCATTTTGAGGGTCGTTTAAGTCCTTATTTGATCACTTTTGTATCCGTTATTGCTTAACATCGTTCCTTTTCACTTTTAGGTCTCTCGAAGGCAAAATGTGGAATGACACTTATTTGGACGAAAAGCGCGAATATATGAAGAAAATGGCCAAAGTCGAATCGAGACACTCAAAGTGCTGAAAGCGAGGCGGCGGCGTCGGTGTTAGTGCGGCGCCGTCGGAGGATTTTGTGACGATACAAGAGCAAATACCCTATTTTCAAGTGACGACGTCGGGCTTTAAAAGAGTAGGCCGTTACAACTCGAGACGGCCTAGATGCAACCCAGACGACGTCGAGTCGAAGAGGACGGCGTCACGGACATAAGGTGACGCCGTCGCAAGGTTAACGTGGCCAAGACGAAACCCTAATGACGGCGACACGACGGCATCCACGAAACATAAGGTGGCGCCGTCGCATATGTAATCTTATATATAGAATCAATTTTTCGGTTTAGAGAGAGTCTTTGGAGTAAAACCTAAAACCGAACCTAAGGTGTCTTGTACAAGATTTTAGGGTTTTAAACCCTATCTTACATCAAGATAAGTATTTACTTCATTAATTCAATTATGTCTTTGATTATTTGTGTGTATGCTTGCATGTTCTCCATGTCCGGCTAATTTATTTGTGTGTTTGCTTAGAAAGTATGAAACTTAATTATTGAATATTGATTGGTTGTTTCTTATCTTAGTTGATCAATGATCTAGTAATGCGATAGGTCATTCGTTGTGTACTTAATGCTTGATTCATCTTTGTGAACCTTAGAATATGGTTACCTGAGTAGTTGTAGGCTAAATTATCCAAAGAGTGCCTTAGAGTAAGAGTTTATCATCCCTAGTGGGTTTTGTAGACGAGACCCTTTGGTAAGTTCAAAGAAGAGTTAGGGAGAAACGCATACCCTACAACTTTAGACACACAACGCAACTAAGAATAAGGACGTGACAACTCAACTATCAATAGGAGATAATTAAGGAGTAGTATAACCTAAGTAAACACATTTAAACTATCATACGAGCACACATTAATTAGACATAGACTCCCACAACCTTAGTTTAGATAATTAGATAATAGTAGAGTAATCAGTAGAAATACCAATCCCCCCCAAATCCAATACCGAGATTCGTACCTTTCCATTTCATAAAATATAAAATACAAAATAATCTTCCTCAACCTTAACCTTAGCGTAGTAACTTCTTACTAGCATTCCTATTCCCCAGAGAAGCGATATCAATACCGTGGCTTACCCTAATTACTACACTACAACGATTAGGTTCCTTGCCTAGGGTGTTATAAAACTTGCTCGAAGAAAAGGAAGTTTCCTTGACCCCGAACGATGCGTGTAGCGTTATCACCCGTCTTACTATTTAAGGTGAGTTTTCATAGCCCCGTTGTACATATTTATACTTATTTTCAAACCTACGGGGGAGAATACATTGCACATCATTTTTATTACGATGCCAAGTATATCAAATTCATTTACATTGCTTAAGTTACCTCATGCCAATTGAATGTCCCCATTATATAAACATGAGCCGTTAATTCCGAAAGAAGCGAGGGTGAGTGAATAGATCTATTGAGGGTGACACCTCCATCCGGGTTGGTGGATTCCAACTGGTCAAACGGATGCATTTCATTTAATAACATTATTTGAGTTGTTTGGCAAACACTCTGTTGGGGCGAACATCATGATCAGTCTAGTTTCGGTGTCATGGACTTATAGCAATTGTAACATTTTTATGTGGCATATTTGTCATACATGGTCTATACTTGTGTAGTCGTATAAAACATTTTCATAAACCTATGATTTCTCACCAACATTATTGTTGACCGTTTGCAATGTATTTTCGTGTAATTAAGACATTCGCATCATGGCACGAATAGGGAACCCTCATAGAGTCGCGGCATCGACGCGTCTCATTGTATATTATGGCATTTTCAAAACATCGTTTGGACTTGTAATAAACTTAAATCCGCATACTTTATCAACTTTGGGACCTATATTGTAACTCTGAATGTTTTGAAATAAATAACAAATGATGTGTTTTAAAACGACACTTTAGGTCGTTCAATATAACTGTGATTGTGATGCTATGACAGTCAATCCCCAGGAATTCCATTCCGCTGCAAAACAGGGAATTTGGGGGTGTGACACTATTGGTGGTTGAATTGTCACGTCCTTATTCTTAATTGCGTTGTGTGTCTAGAGTTGTAGGGTATGCGTTTCTCCCTAACTCTTTGAACTTACCAAAGGTTCTCGTCTACAAAACCCACTAGGAATAATAAACTCTTACTCTAAGGCACTCTTTGGATGGTTTAGCTTACAACTACTCAAGGAGTTATATTCTAAGGTTCACAAAGATTTAATCAAGCATTAAGTACACAACGAATGACCTATCGCATTACTAGATCATTAACAACTAAGATAAGAGACAACCAATCAATATTCAATTATTAAGTTTCATATTCCCTAAGCAAACACACAAGTAAATTAGCCGGACATGGAGAACATGCAAGCATACACAAAAATAATCAAAGACATAATTGTATTAATGAAGTACAACACTTATCTTGGTGTAAGATAGGGTTTGGAACCCTAAAATACTGTACAAGACAGCCTTGGTTTGGTTTAGGTTTTTACTCCAAAGACTACACAAAAATACAGAAAAATTCGGATTCTATATATAAGATTACACATGCGACGGCGTCACCTTATGTTTTGTGACGCCATCGTATCGCCGTCATTAGGGTTTCGTCTTGGCAACGTTAGACTTGCGACGGCGTCACCTTATGCTTGTGACGCCGTCCTCTTTAGCTTCTGACACCGTCTGGATTGCATCTAGGCCGTCTGAGTTGCGACGGCCTATTCTTTTATAACTTGACGTCGTCACTTGAAAATAGGAGTTTTGGCTTTTGTCCCGTCACAAAATCCTCCAACGGCGTCGCGTATAAGTTGTGACGCCGTCACCTTATGTTTTCAGCTTTGAGTGTCTCGATTTTGACTTTGGCCATTTTCTTCGTATATTCGCCTTTTCGTTCAAATAAGTGCCATTCCAGCATTTTGACTTCAAGAGACCTAAAAGTGAAAAGGAACGATATTAAGCAATAACGGATACAAAATTGATCAAATAAGGACTTAAACGACCCTCAAAAGGTACCTTTTAAAACCTTATCAAATATCCCTACACTTGGTGTTTGCTTGTCCTCAAGCAAATGTGTTTTAGCCAATTAATTTATAAGTTAGGGGTCATGAAGCATTGGTTTAAAACGGTCCACAACACATATAAGCCCATAAAAGTCATAACAAGCACGGAAATTAAATACTAGCACCTCACATGGGGTGTTTGGATACTCACTTCTCTCGGTGTGTATGAAATATAACAAATTGGAAATGGAAGATAAAGACTCATGAACCGGTCCTAGTACATAGATTACCATAGGCTTGAGAATAGATCAAACCTCCATCGCTTTGGCGTAAGCACCTAGGAAAGACTATCAAAGAGGTCTTTAAAGGGTTGTAACGTTAGGCTTACGGTAGGAAACAAAGGGTTTGGTGGGATAGGCTTTTAGTGGTGGTAAGTCAAAATCTCTATGTTAAATGCATACGAAGAATGGCGTTGCTAAACCAAGACTCGACACTCTAGACTCTAGCTACTTGAAATAAACAAACATAAATTTAAAGGATAGATGTAGGATGGTAGCCCTTTTATATATATATATATATATTTTTTTTTTCATACACTCTATTTTTTTCTTTTCTCTTTTCTCTTTTTTTTTTGATTTTTTTTCATACACTTTTACTCTACCATCCTCTATGGTAACATCAAAATGATAGGGATTTACCAAGATGAATTATGCCTTCCAAACCAAAACCTAAGCACTTATGATGATTCTAAACACAAACGCTATCAAAATTCAAACTTTAACAGTTTTAGGGTATAGAATTGAACCAACAAAACACACAAATAACCAATCTTTATTATCTAACCATGGCTCTTGATATTAATTGTTGGATATTAGTTATTGTAACACACAAACAATCAATTATATGTTTGAATCTTAGCAAGAAACTTAGAGAGAAAGTGGGAGATGGGATCCTTTATAGAGAAAGTGAGAGAAAACAAATAGAAGGTTAGATTAAGAAATGAAAGGTCCAACCTCTACGTTGGGAGGTAGAGGTATTTATAGTTTTACATAATCGCCATGTGTCGGGTGTGGATCGGTCATACGGTGGGTAAAGACCGTCGTCCTCGACGGTTATACTCTAACTAACTAACTAACTAGTAGATAACGTAATGTCTACGAGCTAACATATGCTAGACAATAGTTGGGGTGACAGACACTTCACTATGGATTTTCTAAATCTTAACAAGAATAGGTTGTTCTTAGCTGGATTGTGGAGTCTCAAACCTTGGATCTAGAAAACTTAGCTTGTAAATGTGTTAGTTTCCTTGGATGGTTTCAAAACAACAATGAGACACTTTGTTGTAGATGCACACAAGTATTCAGAATCTACTTGAATGCACTTAGAAGATTAATATAAGAACAAGTATAACACCAACAACTTCAATATTATTGATTAATAATATGAGTACTCTCCTAGTACTAGGGTTTACAACCTAGCTTTTCTTAAGACGGCTAGAATGTATATGTACTTAACCTAGCTAGGATCTCCTTTTATACACTAAGGAGATCCTTTACAAAGATAATTGTGCATTAAGTATATCATATCTTCTATTGTAATAGAAGATATGCTGTAACAAACCTTACACGACATACTTAATATAGATCAGTACAAACTCTAACACTATCAGTACTAATATTTGCACTATCAGTACTAACCAGTTAATACTCTTCTAACAATACTATCAGTACTATTAGTACTAACTTTAACATAATAAGTATTAACTTCCCAAAAGAGAATTTCCCATCAATCCTCCCCTAACTAGTTAAGAACCAGCTATTTTGGCCAATAACCACTAAGAGTTAAGAACTGGCTACTTTGGCCAATAACAAGTTAGATCCAGATAGGAACCAGTTATTCCGGCCTAGAACTAATTAGATCCAACTAAGAACTGCCTATTCCGGCCAAGAACCAGTTAAGAACTAGCTATTCCGGCCAAGAACCGGTTGGAACCGGTTAAGAACCAGCTATTTTGGTTAAGAACCAGTTAGAACCAATTAAAAACCAACTATTTCGGCCAAAAACTAGTTGATTCCAAATAGGAACCAGCTATTTCGGCCAAGCTCGTTAGATCCAGTTAAGAACAGCCTATTCCGGCCAAGAACGAGTATGAACCAGCTATCTCGGCCAATAACCAGTTAGAACCAGTTAAGAACCAGCTATTCCGGCCAATAACCAGTTAGATCCAAATAGGGATCAGTTACTCCGGTCAAGAACAGTTAGATCTAGCTAAGAACTACCTATTCCTGCCAAGAACCGGTAGGAACCAATTAAGATTAGCTATTTCGGCCAAGAACCACTAGGAACCAGTTAGAACCGGCTATTCCGGCCAAAAACCGTGTTTGATGAACTAATCTCTCACTCAAATGGCTCTTTAGCGCCTATTGTAGTACAGGTGGTCCATATTGGTAAACTGGATCGGTTCACAC
Organism: Chrysanthemum lavandulifolium; assembly: GCA_022545495.1. Classification (NCBI taxonomy): domain Eukaryota; kingdom Viridiplantae; phylum Streptophyta; class Magnoliopsida; order Asterales; family Asteraceae; genus Chrysanthemum; species Chrysanthemum lavandulifolium. The sequence continues at coordinate 4,338,518 of CM040241.1, forward strand.
ATAATATCTACTCTAGTATCTTACTTGATAATTGATATATATATATACACTTAATGTTATCTAATCCAGATGATTTGCTCACAAATTAGAAAAATCCGAGGTAAATAAACAGTTATCCAGATGAACTATATATCCTTTCTACACGCTAAAATGAATGAAAATAGTAAAAATTATGTAATGATCTGGTATGTATTGTGGTACTTCGCCTAGTTTCATTTTCCAATATCACATGGAAACTATAACATTCTTATCTTCATTAAGCTAGACTTACCTATTTGCAAAATTAATATTAATTCATTTTGTGCGGTAAGATTCTTTTATATTGTCATTATCGAACAATATTTCTATTAATCTATACATTAGGTCTTTGGTTTTGCACATATTAAAGTACTCATATGTTTATAGAAAAGTTTTCAAATAACATAAATGTGCCTACACACAGAAGAAAATTTCATGTTATCAGCAGTACCCAATCCAAACATTTTGCGATCTTTAAGCATCTATTAGCCCACATTGTGTTATGTGCCTGCCATGGTAAAGTTTATGTGACTGCGAATCACATGAAAACTAACGTAACACTGTTGCTAAATTTGCAGTTGCATTGGTACATATGTATAGACATGTTAACGGTTACTCAAAGAACATCACACAAAATACCCTTTTGCTCCGGAATACATAAGGGAAATTTAAAAAACTACTTGTTGATTCATACAGCAAGTGATAAACTAGCCAGTAGATACGAAAACGTAACAGCAAAACTTCCTATTTCTGCAATTGACATGCAAAACTAAACCTAAAACAGAGAAGAGTAAACTGTAGATTCGAAATACGACATGAAATTTGTATCACAATCATCATTTCACCTCTATTATTCAATGACTAAAAATGTTTTCGGAGTTGATTATCATACTAACGACTATCATTTGTGGAATGTTATGTGTTTAACTTATTTTTTATACCTATGCACTAGAAACATGGTATACAAATCTGTTGCGATTAACTTTGATTGTGTCCTCTTTTCGTGAATATTTAACATAAAGCATAACAAGAACAAGAACACCCAATCCATCATAAACATGATAACAAAACCCAGCTGGTTCATTTCTTGATTGAAAATCCTAAAAGGGTATGAATTAAATATACCAACCCACCTTCAAATTTAACAAAAATCATTTCTTGTTCTTTCAGTCAGGCATTTTATAATCAAACATATGCATGGCGGACAAAAAACAAAACATCTTATGTTATTAGTCAAGAAGGTACTGCTAGCTGCTTATTTTATTAGTCAAAAAACAAAACAGCTTATGTTATTGGCGGGATAATGAGTCTTTGGTAAGTTTCTTCCATTGTTCTGTTGTTTAACGTTATCTAATAGACATCTTGGACCATTATTCCTTAAATTAAAGTTAATAATGCAATATAAGTCTAGTGTTCCCACTCTCAAGTTTTCTTCAACAAAGAAAAGCAATACCTTGAGTTAATAAGTTGAGCTATCTTGTAAAGTATTTCATGCTAAAATGATAGTTAATAAATTGAGTTATATTTGTTTATAAAATGGAATATATGAATGTACTCGCTCTTAATTATAAATTGCAGCATTTGTTTGTATCGAACTTCTGTACCTAACACTCCCATAGGAGCTATTAAAAATTCATATATTATATAGAAAAAAGTAGTTAGGTAAGAAAAGGAAGGTGTCAAGTTGCTTAAAACTTGGACAATTATTCCTCAAATTAAAATTATAAAAATGAAAAGTCTTGGTCACCATAAAAATTATATGGAATCTGTGGACGCCATTTGCATGTCACGGACGTTAACATGCAAAACTAAGTATAAAAAGCCAATGCATGTTCTTATAATTTTAAGTAAACTTTCAAAAATGAAGTCACCACAAGCAATAATTTACTTATCATCTTCCTCTCTTATTTCTTTTCTCTTTTATGGTCTCGCGATAACATGTCTTACTTCCGCCAGCGTCTCTGCTTCATATGGCGGTAATGAGACTGATTATCATGCGTTGTTGTCATTTAAGTCGATGATCACCCATGATCCATACAAAGTTCTAACCTCGTGGAACCATTCCTTTCATTTCTGTGACTGGAGTGGTATTTCATGTGGAAAGCGGCACAAACAGTGACTGTTTTATGACTGGATTCGCAAGGCTTAGAAGGCTCGTTGTCTCCTCATGTTGGAAACCTCAGCTTCCTCCGTATGCTTTCTCTATGGAACAACAGCTTTCAAGGAACCATTCCTCATGAACTTGGTCGTCTATCTAGGCTACGTATTCTTTATCTTCATGATAACAAATTCAGTGGAGTCATTCCAATAAACTTGTCTGGTTGTTCTAACCTCGAAGACCTTTGGCTCTATCTAAATGAGCTAGTTGGAAGCATACCCAAGGAGATGAGTTTACTCTCAAAACTTACTACTCTTGAAATTCACTTGAATAAGTTAACAGGTGGAATCCCACCTTTCTTGGGAATATAACATCAATGGAAGTGTTCTCTGCTGTCGGAACCCGTTGGGTGGGAGAATTCCAGATACCTTGGGTCATTGGAAAAGCTTGAAGGCATTTGACTCTGGTGGCTGCAACTTATATGGAAGCATCCCTCATTCCATTTTCAACCTCTCACTCCTAGTTAATTTTTCACTAGCTGAAAATCACCTCACTGGTAGTCTTCCTTCAGAAATTGGTAATCAGCTCCCAAATCTTGAGTTGCTTCAGTTAAGGGGTAACGAACTGACCGGAGTTCTTCCACCTTCTATTTCTAATTGTTCTAAATTAAGATATCTTGAAATGGGTGCCAACAATTTTAATGGGAAGTTGACAATCAATTTTTCAAAACAAAGAGATATTAGTTTTATTTACTTATATGATAACAACTTCCATGGACGCGGAGAAGTTGATGACATGAGGTTTATTGATTCTTTGAAAACAGCACTAGATTAGTAGCTTTGGATCTTTCTAATTGCAACTTTATAGGAGTGCTTCATATATCAATAGGTAATCTCTCTCATCAACTCAGCTTTCTAAATTTAGGAGACAATCAATTATTTGGAAGCCTACCTTCAAGTATAGGTAGTCTAGTTGGTTTGACCACTTTATTTTAGGAAATAATAGATTCAAAGGAAACATCCCCACTAGCATTGGTAAACTTCAAAAGCTACAAGTTCTTGGTCTACAAAGCAATCAATTTTCAGGGCCTATCCCTGATGCTATTGGGAAGTTATCATTGTTGAATACACTTTTTTTATTTACCAACAAATTAAAAGGCCATATTCCATCAAGCCTTGGGAATTGTAAAGAACTTATTGGGTTAGACCTTTCATTCAACAGACTCACTGAAAAAATACCCAAGCAACTTCTTCAACTTCCATCACTAAATTATGTTTTAGATCTTTCTCATAACCGCTTGTCTGGTTCCATTCCATCAGAGATTAAAAACCTCAATAAGTTGAGCTATCTCGATTTATCTTACAATAATTTATCAGGCAACATTACTAGTAGCCTTGGTGAGTGCGTTAGCCTTGTAGGGTTAAACCTAAGTGGCAACAGATTTCAAGGCGTAATACCATCTTCATTCAGTTCATTGGGAGGATTAGGGGTACTCGACATTTCTGAAAATAATTTATCAGGTAGAATTCCACAATTTTTAGGGAAATGGAAATCCTTAGAGTATTTGAACCTATCCTTTAATGATTTTGAGGGTGAAGTACCGGTTGTAGGAGTGTTTGCCAATACAAGTGCATTTTCAGTTTTGGGGAACGATAAGCTTTGTGGTGGTTTGGTTACACTTGAGTTACCCAAATGCAAGGAGACGGTAGTAAGAAAAAAGGTTTCCTTTCTTCATATTAGTCATCGTGATTGCAGTCACGTTGCTCGTCATATTATGTTGTGTCTATCTTTTGTGTAAGAAGAAACGCAACAGTCAACCATCTCAATCATCAGGGAGTGAACGGTTCATGAAAGTTTCATACCATCAACTTCTCAAGGCTACTGATGGCTTCTCTGCAGCAAATTTGATTGGGAGGGTGGGTTTAGCTCTGTTTACAAAGGGATCCTCGATTCTAATCATAATAAACCTGTTGCAGTCAAAGTTTTGCATCTTCAAAATAAAGGAGCTCACAAAAGTTTTCTAGCAGAATGTGAAGCATGGCAGAATATTCGACACCGTAATCTGTTGAAGATAATAACTTCATGTTCAAGTGCTGATTTCAAGGAAATGATTTTAAAGCTCTGGTTTATGAGTTTATGCCGAATGGAAGTGTACGATTGGCTTCATTCAAGTGAAAATACATCGAAACTGAACCTTCTTCAAAGAATAAATATTCTTAGAGATGTTGCCACTGCACTTGATTATCTTCACAATCGCTGCCAAACAACGATTGTTCACGGTGACTTGAAGCCTAGTAACATTCTACTTGATGATGATATGGTGGCTCATGTTGGAGACTTTGGTTTAGCTCGACTACTTGGTACCGACTTAAACCAAAATAGCTCAACCGGGGTTAAAGGAACTATTGGTTATGCACCTCCAGGTAATTCCACTTTTATTCCATGATGCTTATATTTATTTACAGGTTAAAGTTTGTAAATTAATTAATTGTTTTCATTTGTAGAGTATGGAATCGGAGCGAGATGACAAGTTGTGGGGATGTCTACAGTTTTGGAATATTATTACTAGAGGTGATGACTGGAAAAAGCCGACAGGCGGCATGTTTATTGAAGGTCTTAGCCTTCATAAATTTGCTTACATGGCATTACCAGATCAGGTAATCGATGTTATTGATGGTGATGCAATTGTGTTGCAAAGTTCGAAGCGAATGCAAAGAAAGTGGAAGAATGTTTGGTTGCAATTATCAAGATTGGAGTATCATGCTCTGTGGATTCACCACCACAACGAATGAAAATAGAAATTGTTGTCAATGAGTTGCAGCGTATTGTCGATGTGCTTCAAAATATATAAGGTACTCTGTTCTCCCCTTTTATAAAATCTGATTTTACATGAGTTTGTTAAAAATCATCACTAAAATGGTTTTATTTTCAACTCTTTCAGGTCTAGTACCAAGCTTTTGTTGTGAAATTTGAAAGAAACTGCAACAAGGAGAAGTGCATGTCGTAGTTAAATAAACGTTAAGTTGTTAAAGATGTTTGTAATTGTGGTTTAATTTTCTTGTTGCATAAGTCTGAAGGCTCGGGATGTGAGTTATCAGTTACTCGACATCTTGAAAAAGCTCATGATCCGGCTCCAATCATGTGTGTCGAATTGGAACGTCATTAGAAAAGCGATATGCTCAGTTACTTCCATAACGCTGCAAAGCCTAAAGGGATCATGATACATAAGTATTAGGAACCGGATGACGTGCCATATGCACTGGACCTCAGCTTTATGTTGCAACATCTTGGATGGTATGGCTACTCTTTGAATAAATATTCGTAAGGGTGGGAAAATGGGCGGGTCTAGCGCTTGTGTAACGGGTCAAAACGAGAACATTTTCGTAAGGGTGGCAAAAGTAATGTTTTGGTTTTTGGAATAAAACAGTTATTAAGCTTTTAACTTTATTAATCTGATATTCATTTTAGCATCATACTTCATAAGCTGAGAACAATTCATATGTTGAATCTGGACTGTCCTGTAGTTTGAAATATTGCTTCATTTGGCCCAACTGGGCGCAAAAGAGACGGAAGATTAAATTTCTTTGTGCAATAACTTAATGGTTTGTATAAAAAGGTAATTCGAGTTCATGCAAATTATATGACGTACGAGAAAGAACTGATATCGTGCACCGAAAAGGTTTGTACAACATAATGCTGAAAACAAAGACGGGTTGGGAAATGCGTCAAAACAGGATCAGGTTGAAATGTATCACTTTTAATGAATTATTACTGTTGGTTCATCATTGTGATTATTGTGGAAAATGAAGGACTAGGCTTTGGTTAACGAGATTATAGTTGGCTTATATTTTGCTTCTATTTCTATATTTAGTATTAAACAGTTGCTGACAATACTAACTTTATGTTTATATATGGTACTTTATTATTATTATTTCTTGTGTTTTCCTGAAACATAAATATGACTAGTTGACCAAATCCATCATTTTGATTCACTCCAAACAAAAGTTTTGTTTCGGCCCAAAAGTATACTTGATTGTATATTTTTGGTAAAATATTAGGTAAATGATACGATCATTAAATTTAAGTATAAGTTATAATTTGTGTAAATATGGTCTTTGAAAAGGTAAAGTAATTTTTTTTTTGTTGGTAAAAAGGGACCATCCCAGACAAATGTATTAATAAATAAAAAAAATACAAGACTTATATGGACATACCCATAAAAGCTAGTCCAAATGACATGCACAAACAAAACAACAGATATCCAATTCCATCATATAACCTTATTCATTTGATAGGATTAAGGTAAAGTATTTTTTATATGTTCTGGCGAACACGGTCGTGCCGTTGCCGTCACACCATAAGTATTTTTTTTAATAATTTTTCTCCTTAACCTTTTAAGCAAACTAAGCAACTGTTATTTATACTATCTTACAAAATATGGAAATCCATACTCTTCATTTAAATATATTAATTCTTCTTCCTTAAATGTTTAGAGTTTTGAGTGTTATTTTATTATGTTATACGATCTATTTCACTTATAATTACGTAAACGGACATTAGAAATACGCAATGAATTGTGGCTACTGAAAGAAACACATTAGTTACTTGTCTACCATATATGCAAAATGTGTTGAGTTTATAATACATGATATACAATAAAACATGTAGACATCAAGAGTACACGGAAGACTAAGAATCATAACAAATAAATAATTAACTGAAAGATGCGTAACGTATCTCTTGCAATTGGTTAGATCTCTTCAATTCAAGAACCCTAATTAGGGTTTATGTGGTTTAACGAATAGACCCTTACCGAATTTCAATTCAAACCAATTGATGTAACAATAGTGTGTTACACCACGTCTTTGTACACACGTACTATTAGCGATTCGATGCGAATGCTAGTTCTTGATCACAATAGAATAACCAAACACCTTTGTTATGCTCAAGGTCACTCGTAAATCCCTTACAATGGGGATTCACTCGTCGACCAAGAACAAGAGGGAAGAAAAGAAGAAGTTTGGCCTTCTAATGAAATCAAGTGTACCAAAGGATGAATACATGGGGATGTATTTATAGCCTTATGGTAGATGTCAAGTTTACTATGGTTTCCGATGTGGGATTCCATAGTTTGACCAAAAACAAGCCCAAAGAGGGTTCCTAAAACCGTCTCTTGGCTTGTTTACTTTTCTTCATATCCGTTGACATTTAACGACCGATAGTCACTTTCGATAAGTATTCATCGCTTCGTTTAGTCATTTATTGTAATTTAATAATTAATCATAATATTTTATATTAATTATTTAAACATCGAGTCTCATACGTAAAGTGTGCAATCCGTGGTCTCGAAGTTCAAATCCGGTCATACACATATTAAATATATCCATAAACCAACAGCTCCCACGGAGATATCTTAGTATGCGTAATGACATTGGTTAGCATCTAGCAACACGCCAATGACCCCAGAACAACTCGAGTATGGTTTCTCGAAAACCCTTTTGATGATTCATCATCATACTTATCCTTTTGTTTCTAATACCATGTTAATAAGAATATGGATCTCACTCATTTCTTGATTAACTATTTTGTTTCTCGCTTTATGTGATTGATCAAGATTACCAATTCTTCGAACATTTCGAAGACCTTGGGCATGGCCATGCAAACATCTTAACAACCTTACGAGGGCCCAAGATATTATACTTCAAAATAAATTTGAAGGAAACAAATCCTATTTTGACTACAAGCGAGATTCATGATTTCGCAACACTTCTTAAAACAACCCTTATAACTACCGATTCGTATAGCGTTAGATTGCTTCACAGAAATGCACTACATCCATGACATATCTATGGTATCTCAAGTCAGAGGATAAATATTCATGATATACTTAATGACAAAAATCCATAAAGTATCACCATGTGGGTGGGATAAGTCCTATACTCAATCCATTGAATATCATCTGAAATTAGTCATGCTACGCATCAATATACTTTCAAGTATATTCTAACTAATACTCAGATTTTTCTTAATTCAATATCATTCCCATGTTATTGATCGACAACGGACTATTTAGAATAACTTAAGTTATTCAAGGATTTAAACATGCAAATACAGGATAACATCATAATAAATGAATAATAAACATAACAAAATACTTTATTTCATTTGAATAATAATGTTTATAATATCCTTTATCCAAATACTAAATAGATCAATGCATGATAATACTAGTTAATGAATTTTGCCACAAGTCATGAAAATCATACTTGTTGACAAGGCATAATTTCAATTAACTTTGATCTATAGGAATTTTGAGAATACTTATTTCAAGAATTCAATAAGTGAATTTCTTGTATATGTTTACACATATCTTGATATTGTCATATCATTCCATAAGGTGCGTGATAACCTAAACCACCCTTTTATGACAATTATCTTTCAAAACTTTAAAGTTTAAAAGTATTATTTATTCTTTAATATATAATGCAACTATGCTCTTAGTTGAGCATAACTAGTCAACATGGTCATTATCAAGGATACCATGACTAGAATTGAGTGTCATCTCAATTATACCAGCATCATTCTGTACAACAATATGCTCTTTAAACATCCGTAAAATTTTAATATTATTTGTTTGGTGCCATTCAAACTTTAAGTTTGTTGACTATAACAATTACATAACAATTGTTGTATAGAATCTGGGAGCAACTCCAGGCTGAGGAATGCAATTCTAAATCCAAACATAAATATTACAATGTTGTTAAATCATCTTGTAATCAAGCATGATACAACAACCTTATACACAACATGATGTTCATGATGAATCTTCAAGTTAGACTTTAAGATCTCATTCATATACTATCTTGTCAAAGATATGTTCATCATGTTCTATTAGACTCATTTATTTACCGCACATGTTTATAATAATAAACATATATTCAAAGGTTGTATGTCTTATTTCCAAATCTTACAAAGCAGTTTCATTCCCAACTAAAACTTAATTTAAGGGAATGTAGTTGCCCATCTGACATATAAGATTTAAGAAAATAAAAATAATACTCCCACTAGCTTTAGAATATTTATGGGCAATCTTATTTTAACTATTAAATCAAACATGGATTTAATTTTAAACATAAGAATCATCTCCTAGATGGATGCATATATCTATTCATGGATTCTTGCAGTCTGTACATATTTAAAGATTATTTGAATTCATAAAACTACTTTGTATTACTTATCGTCCTCGCAAAAGTAATTCCACAATAAAGAGTTTTATATATTCATTGTCAAAATTTCATATCAATGAAACTAAGTATTATAATCTTTATACTTATATTTAATGTATCTAGGAAAGAATATCCAATCATAGTTAATTGCTTAAGTAGGATTAATATTATTATCACTAGACATGCATTAAATACGTGTACAATATTGTCCATATGATTTCTACACAAAGATTCAAACCACTAGGGTTTTCATCATTTGAAGAAAATTATTTTCATTTAGATAAACCAAGTATCTAAATTGATTACTTTTATGGACAACATCTCAACATTCATAATATGATTGATTTACCACAATTCAATATTTGGTAAATTCATCATTATGATTAACGAGCTTACCATGATCACGTAGCTCATATTCCCAAAGATATTAAATATCGAGATATCCTTACGGATCTATGAATGACAATTCCATCATCTTGAGGTTTATCATTTACATGTTTAGCCTCATCATGATATTTGCTAGTGCATTTTAGAAGATTGTGTATTTTGTAATTCAATCTTTCAAGATCTAAACAAAACTCCCACTTGCCTTTAAAAATTTAAAGATCACCTTTAAATAGTTTAGCCAGTAGAATAACAATACATTGTTCTTTTTTGGGATATTACAAAAACATTGACAGTTCCTGACATTAGTTTGTTACAACTCACTCTATAAGTAGTTTAACAAATTCAGATCTTCATTCATAAGACTTAATGTGATTCATCACATTCCATAAACAAATGGTGTCTTATCAATCTTCTAGGTTGGAGTCTTATTGAGTATATTCAATCTATACTCAATCTACTAACCTTGATAACTTTTGGAAGAAACTATAGTTATCTTGAATCAAATAATGCCATGATTTTGATTCTTGACGATGAACATACCATAAAACTATGGTATTTCCTTAGAATTAATATTGTAAGATAATCTAACAATATTTAAGATAACCATCTACTCTTTGGCTTACCTATTTACCAACAAAGTAAAACTTAATGGTACAATAGAATTACTAAGTCAATTGCATGCATTATAACACAAGTATTTTGACCAGTCAAAAGACATACGATTATAATCCTACTATCGTTGTAAGTCATTAATCAACTCATTGACTTCATGCATATGTCTTAAAACATAGCAAGTTAACGTCTTACTTTATATTGTAAGTCTTGTATTAAAAGACTTCATGTTTGTGACTTTACAAAATCATAAACATTTATAATTAAAGTAATTATAAACACCGCCTCGGGTTTCAATTAATATTTCAAGTTAATATTTACTACATATATTTAAGTCATTCAACGAATACTTAAATTCAAAGTAGTATTAGATTACTTCATTTAATTATGTTATTCCATGAAATGTTCAACGTAAGAAACTGCAAAATCATTCATGCTCGTTCTCACGACACATGGATATTTTACCTTGGGCTACAATCTAGTTCACGTTCTCACGTAACATAAATTGTAACTACAAGCGTTTCTTAAATATTGAATGACATAAATATTTAAAGTAGTCTTTGTTATCATCTTGACACATGTTCTTAATGGGGCAATCATACACATTTAAATGTATAATTCCTATTGGAACGTTACTCTCTTACCTTGCGGTCAAGAGAATCCATTTAAATCATATTTATATGTGTTGTACCTTGCACACAATAAAGATTTCTCCCACTTGTGCATGGAACAACATCATGTAGCAGATAAACAACACGATACACGTTCGTTTATTTGATTAATATGATTTGTGTCATAGATATAACAAGTAGATGTAGGACTATATTGATTAGTAAGGAAACGCACATGACTCTCCTTAAAACATAAGTGCCTACAATTGGAAAGTAATTATCTTTGAATATAATCTGGGTTACTACGGGAAATAAGGCTTGTAGCTCCCTTTGAATCGAAATCAATAAAACAACTTCTTATTCAAGAATGCAACACAAATGCTCCCATTGAATCGACAACATTGTAAGTGTTGCATAACCAATGAAAACAACTTGCTTGCTTTTACTTTCCTACACCTTTAAAGAACCATACGTAATCATTACTAAGGTACTAAAAGGTGTATTCTACTCTATGAATGATGGGTTATCCACCAATGTTATTAACTTGAAAAATTGGGTATGCAATTTCTTCATAATGAGTCTACCATCCCATCTTGGTATGTAGCACCTATAAAGGTTAAAGCAAAACAATTAGATAAATAATGCTAGTTTGCCTTTTACCAATTTTCGCGGTAAATAGTCTAACTTCTAATTTAGTAACTCATATACATGTTTTCCAGTTAACCAACATTCATGTTTGTTACAAAATGATTCATTCACCAAATGAGGGTAATGAAATCTTTATGGAAAATAAGATGTCCAATTCATTGCTATGAGTTACATTAGAATTTAGACAATTCAAATGTTCCTATAATACCTTTCTCATTCATGAAAAGGAATAGGATTGAGCCTCATTCTTTCCCATGGAAAAGAGACTTTGTTTGTCTTTTCGGTAAATTATTCTCGATCAAACATTTAATTCAAAGCGTAATGGATCAATTTCTTGATCAAAGACTAAACCTCGTTTATGGTTAAATGTTGAATTTATACATTCAAAAGAATTACAAAATTCAATTTTAGTATTTTCGATAATTAACCTTTTCAAGAAAATTAAATACCCATGGTTCATAAACATATAACCATTTAATTTTCACTTGAAAACTAGGATCCAAATTGACATAGTTTCATCACATCAGTTGATCTGCTAGTAATGAAATTATTCAAGATGGTACGAGTAGAACCTCAATTGCCAATTTTCAAATTGCAATTCCTAGATTTATGGGATTTACATTTAGCTAATATCAATTGCCATGTAAACATGTTTTATCCCTATCTTATGCCTTGAGTTGCCAGTTCTCACTACAAAACTCAATTAAGTTGTCCAACTTAAGAAAATGCAAAATCATCCATGCCCGTTCTCATGTCACGTGGATATTTTACCCTTTGATTACGATCTAAATCACGTTCTCACGCAAATAAAAGGTAATCTCAGGTGTTTCCGTTTCGTTGGATGGCATGTAACTCAAATTAAAGGGTAATAATTTTGATGTCAAATCAAATATGTACAAAAATGTCATGCAAATCAAATATGTACAAAAATGTCATGCATTCATCTTCGTAGCATAGTTTTTATTAAAACATTTATATCTTGTTTTAATGTATAAGCTTTTCATCATCAAACTTTAATTGAGGTATTGGATTCACCAATCAAGGAATTTAGTGTTAATTATCATCCATTATACCGTACTTTTGCATAAGTGTAAACACTTAGTGTTTCTGGTAATTACCAGCAAAGTGGCGCATGGAATTAAAACTAATTCGCCCTTAAGATGAGCTTGCACATTTAATGGCTTACTAAGGGGCTGTTTGATAAAAAAATATGATTTAGCGCTGAATGAATCAAAGATGCTGAATGATTCCAAGATCTTGAGTGAACCTAATTACAGTGAAAATGATTGTTTGATAGTTGTCCTGAATGAGCAATGAAAGGTTGCTGAAATTACCAATTTAACCTTACATCGATTTTGTATTGAACAAAATATACCGTTAGATAAAAACATTATTAACTCAAATAAAAATATAATATAAATAAAGTAATGTTAGAATTAAAAAAATGTAAATAGTTTTATCGAAAGATCATAAAACAATATAAATTACCAACATTTTTCCATGAATGCATCTTAAGGCTAACTCCGTCTCGTCCATTTACAAAGAACCTCATGTATACAAGCTTCAAGAAACGTTTTAACCACACTTTCTTTTTCGGTTAAGTTTAGGTTTCTATTGTTTGGATGATTCACCAACATTTTCCATGCACGATACAATTAATAGCAATGATTTAACTTTAGCTGCATATATTTCATTAATAGCAATGACAACATTTCTTTAGTGTAATGTATAAGTTTAATCAATTTTAGCAATGTTTTCTTGATAGCAACATAAGTTATCTAGTCCATGTGATATTTTGTTGATATTTAATGGCAAATCCAACTTCTTTTCATCAATATATACATGTTCATTATGATATTTTTGTTGTGACAAACATTTTTAGTTGCATTGTCTCGACGACCGTAGTTTCGTAACCTTGATAATTCATTCATCATGTTTTGGTCATATTTAATGGCAAAGCCAACTTCTTTTCATCAATATATACATGTTCATTATGATATTTTGTTGATATGAGTAGTATGATGACAATTTTCAAAGAGATTTTGATGGATGCATTATTTGTGCAAGAGCAAACAACATAGTTTTAACTTCGAGCAAACATTTTTTAGTTGCATTCTCTCGACGACAAGTGTAGTTTTGTCCACCATGGCTAGACTTCTTGCTTCACAAGTGCAACTTTAAATTATATCGATTACTTCATTTCTTTAGTATAATGTCCACCATAGTAAGTTAACTAATGTTTTCTTGACAATGAGATAGGTTATCTAGTCCATGTGATGTACATTGGTTGTGACAACCTATGTTATCTAATCCAAGCAACCTAGATGCCCGCCACCCTCGCTTATCATGTTACTACTGACAACCTATGTTTTCTTGACAACAACCTAGGTTATCTAATCCAAGCAACCTAGATGCGTGTCACCTAAGCATTTAACATGCAAGTATCTCGTTGGATCAAGAGAAACCAATGTATTTACCATCAAATACTTGGAAAATAAATAAACATATACTATAAAAGTTAATAAGGTTTTACTGTTGGATCAAGAGACACCTAGCGATTCAAGGAGAGATTTTTCGTGAGTAGGGGGCAACTTGTGAGGTGGTTATGAGGTGCGATGCGTGAAATAAAAAAGGGTATTTAGGAGAATGAATAACCTCTTGAATCGCTGAGCATTCCCATGGAGGTGGCCTATTCGGAACCCATTTGGCCCACTCGTAACATTTTTTCATCTACCAAACAAGCGGGCTTTGACCGATTAAGTTATTAGTCTTGAATTGAATTACTAAGGGCTATCAAACAGGCCCTAAGTAGCTCCATTCGAACTTACGAGGCAGAAGGACTGTAAGCGCAAAAGCATAACCTTAGAAATCCTTTCGGTGTTGTCGCACTTCTTTATTAAACCCTTTATAGTTCATTCTAATGGGTGAGCCATTCGGACCATTTGTACCAAAGTCACCAATCAATTAAACGATTATGATTAGTATGCTTAAAAAATACATGTTTCACCATTGTTTAGGTCAGTTTATTTTTCTTGTAAAATACCCTTGTTACACATAACAAACAAACAAGTATTTAAAATAAACATATAAACAATGAATGCATAACAAAAATAAGTCATGCATATCAAATAGCCACATGCAAACGTTTTGATAAATCCTATTAATAACCAATTCTAGATACATCAATATGCATATATTTAATCAAGACTTTCACCCGTTTTCATCTATGTACAAGGTGAGCCACATGCATCGATTCATCGATTGCGTAAGTCAAATTAAATACATACCACATAGCACATAATTGATTAAATTAATAATGATTGAGGTCTTCCCAATTTTAGATCTATCATAATTTAGTGTATATTACTTAAACAAGTAGAACATACAATAAAAGCGGATCCATGATAAAACATGCAGATAATTATCATGGACATAAAATTACACTTAACAATTAATGCAATTAAACAGAGTTACACAAAACACATAAAATTGCATGCATCCTAGGGTTTCTAATCCAATTAAAACTTTAGTTTACAAAACCCTAATTAGGGCACCAAAAAACCGCCCCCCCTAAAAAATTAGGGTTTAGGTTTTGCAAACCCTAGATCTACGCATACAAATAATAACACAGTCATGTTTATTTTATTTATGTGTTTCAGTAATTAATTACTTGTTATACAAGGCTCGTGATGCCACTGTTGAGTTTATAATACATGATATACAATAAAACATGTAGACATCAAGAGTACACAACGGAAGACTAAGAATCATAACAAATAAATAATTAACTGAAAGATGCGTAACGTACCTCTTGCAATTGGCTAGATCTCTTCAATTCAAGAACCCTAATTAGGTTTTATGTGGTTTAACGAATTGACCCTTACCGTTTTTCAATTCAAATCAATTGATGTAACAATAGTGTTTTACACCACGTTTTTGTACACACGTATTATTAGCGATTCGATGCGAATGCTAGTTTTTGATCACAATAGAATAACCAAACACCTTTGTTATGCTCAAGGTCACTCGTAAATCCCTTACAATGGGGATTCACTCGTCGACCAAGAACAAGAGGGAAGAAAAGAAGAAGTTTGGCCTTCTAATGAAATCAAGTGTACCAAAGGATGAATACATAGGGATGTATTTATAGCCTTATGGTAGATGTCAAGTTTACTATGATTTCCGATGTGGGATTCCATAGTTTCGGCCAAAAACAAGCCCAAAAGAGGGTTCCTAAAACCGTCTCTTGGCTTGTTTACTTTTCTTCATATCCCGTTGACATTTAACGACCGATAGTCACTTCGATAAGTGTTTATCGCTCGTTTAATCGTTTATTATTGAATTTAATAATTAATCATAATATTTTATATTAATTATTTAAACATCGAGTCTCATACGTAAAGTGTGCAATCCCGTGGTCTCGAGTTCGAATCCGGTCATACACATATTAAATATATCCATAAACCAACAAAATGTAAGTTTAGTCTTCCATGTCCCTAAGTCTTCTTAAAAGTCCCGTGTGATTAATTATACATGGAAAATAGTTGTTACAAGTCAAATTTTCTTGGCCAAGCTGAGACGGAATGTGTGGACCGTAGGTTGCATAATTAGTGTTATAAGTCTTCTTAAAGGTCCCGCGTGATTAATTATACATGGAAAATAGTTGTTATGGTAGACCATGTACAGGTGATCCTAGTTGTGCTACTTGGGCTGCATAATCAATGTTAAATGACAATGTACAGGTGATGCTAGTTGTTCTACTTGGGCTGCCTAATTAATGCTATCTCAAGTCTTCTTCAAAGTCTTATGTGATATAATCAAATTTTAGTCTTTTGTGGATGACATTCTCTTCACAATTTAGGTGAAAATAATATCAGCATCTTGAGTTCGAAGTTTGTACTAAATGTCTGTCTCAATAATAAAATTTAATCAAGGATTTTATGATAATCTTAGTTATATATTGTTTATACTAAAGCTTTTGTTAATTAATATAATCTAATTAATTAATAATCTATACGTTTTATTTGCTAATATTGGTTTTTTATATTTTGAATGAAATGTCTTGGGTTAAGGTCAATGTCAAGATAATAAGGAACTGGCATTAATTTCACGAACAAGTTGCATGTCAGGAACGTTAACATGCAAAACTAAGTATAAAAAGCCAATGCTAGTTCTCATAATTTTAAGTAAATCTCCAAAAATGAAGTCATCACAAGCAATAATTCACTTATCATCTTCCTCTCTTATTTCTTTTCTTTTTAACGGTCTCACGATAACATGTCTTACTTCCACCACCGTCTCTGCTTCATATGATGGTAATGAGACTGATTATCACGCATTGCTGTCATTTAAGTCAAAGATCACCCATGATCCATACAATGTTCTAACCTCGTGGAACCATTCCTTTCATTTCTGTGACTGGAGTGGTATTTCATGTGGAAAGAGGCACAAACGAGTAACTATTTTACAACTGGTTTCACAAGGCTTAGAAGGTTCGTTGTCTCCTCATGTAGGAAACCATTCCTCATGAACTTGTGAACAACAACTTTCAAGGAACCATTCCTCATGAACTTGGTCGTCTATCTAGGCTACGTCTCCTTTCAGTGTATGCAAACAAATTCAGTGGAGTCATTCCAACAAACTTGTCTGGCTGTTATAACCTCGAAGAGCTTGAACTCGGATCAAATATGCTAGCTGGAAGCATACCCAAGGAATTTGGTTTACTCTTGAAACTTACTCGTCTCATAATTGAGAAGAATAAGTTAACAGGTGGAATCCCACCTTTCTTGGGGAATATTACATCAACGGAGCGGTTCTATGCTGATGAGAACCCGTTAGGTGGGAGCATTCCAGATACCTTGGGTCATTGGAAAAGCTTGGTGGAATTTCACTGTTATGATGCAACTTATATGGAAGCATCCTCATTCCATTTTCAACCTCTCACTCCTAGTTAGTATTTCCTTAGCTGTAAATCACCTCACTGGTAGTCTTCCTTCAGAAATTGGTAATCAGCTTCCAAATCTTGAGTTCCTTCAGTTAAGGAATAACGAACTGACGGAGTTCTTCCACCATCTCTTTCTAATTGTTCTAAATTAGGACATCTTGAAATGGGTGACAACAATTTTAGTGGGAAGTTGACAATCGATTTTCACAATTAAGAGATATTAATAAAGTTAGATTACACTGGGAACAACTTCCATGGACGCGGAGAAGCTGATGACATGAGGTTTATTGATTCTTTGAAAAACTGCTCCAAATTAGTAAGGTTGGAACTTTATAATTGCAACCTTATAGGAGTGCTTCCTATATCTATAGGTAATCTCTCATCAACTCAGCTCTCTAGATTTAGGAGACAATCAATTATTTGGAAGCCTCCCTCAAGTATAGGTAGTCTAGTTGGTTTGACCACTTTAGGTTTAGGAGATAATAGATTCAAAGGAAACATCCCCACTACCATTGGTAAACTACAAAAGCTACAGTATCTTGTTCTAGGTAGGAATCAATTTGCAGGGCCTATCCCTGATGCTATTGGGAACCTATCATTGTTGATTGAACTTTATTTATATTCCAACAAATTAGAAGGCTATATTCCATCAAGCCTTGGGAATTGTAAAGAACTTAATGTGTTAGACCTTTCAAACAATAGACTCACTGAAACATACCCAAGCAACTTCTTCAACTTCCATCACTAAATTATTATTTAAGTCTTTCTCAAAACCGCTTATCTGGTTCCATTCCATCAGAGATTAAGGATCTCAAGATGTTGAGCTATCTCAGTTTAGCTTATAATAATTTATCAGGTCCCATTACTAGTAGCCTTGGTGAGTGCGTTAGCCTTACAAAGTTATACCTTAGTGGCAATAGATTTGAAGGCATAATACCATCTTCATTAAGTTCCTTAAGAGGATTGGAGATACTCGACGTTTCTCAAAATAATTTATCAGGAAAAATTCCTCAATTCTTAGGCAAATGGAAATCATTAGAATATTTGAACCTATCATTTAATGATTTTGAGGGTGAAGTACCGACTGTAGGAGTGTTTGCAAATGCAAGTGCATTTTCAGTTTTGGGGAACCATAAGCTTTGTGGTGGTTTGGTTACACTTGAGTTACCAAAATGCAAGGAGACGGGTAGTAAGAAAAAGGTTTCCTTTCTTCATATTAGTCATCGTGATTGCAGTCATGTTGCTCATACTATTATGTTGTGTATATCTTTTGTGTAAGAAGAAACGCAATAGTCAACCATCTGAGTCATCGGGTAGTGAACGGTTCATTAAGGTTTCATACAGTCAACTTCTCAAGGCTACTGATGGCTTCTCTACAGCAAATTTGATTGGAGAAGGTGGGTTTAGCTCGGTTTACAAAGGAATCCTCGATTCTAATCATAATAAACCTGTTGCAGTCAAAGTTTTGCATCTTCAAAATAAAGGAGCTCACAAAAGTTTTCTAGCAGAATGTGAAGCATGGCAGAATACTCGACACCGTAATCTGTTGAAGATAATAACTTCATGTTCAAGTACTGATTTCAAGGCAATGATTTTAAAGCTCTGGTTTATGAGCTTATGCCCAATGGAAGTGTACACAACTGGCTTCATTCAAGTGCAAATACATCGAAACTGAACCTTCTTCAAAGAATAAATATTCTTAGAGATGTTGCCACTGCACTTGATTATCTTCACAATCGCTGCCAAACAACGATTGTTCACGGTGACTTGAAGCCAAGAAACATTCTACTTGATGATGAAATGGTGGCTCATGTTGGAGACTTTGGTTTAGCTCGACTACTTGGTACAGAATTAAACCAAAACAGCTCAACGGGGTTAAAGGAACAATTGGTTATGCACCTCTAGGTAATTCCACTTTTATTCCATGATGCTTATATTTGTTTACAGGTTAAAGTTTGTAAGTTAATTAATTGTTTTCATTTGTAGAGTATGGTATTGGGAGCGAGATGACAAGTACTGGGATGTCTACAGTTTTGGAATATTATTACTAGAGGTGATGACCGGAAAAGGCCGACAGATAACATGTTCAACGATGGTCTTAGCCTTCATAAACTTGCTTACATGGCATTACGGATCATGTAATCGATGTTATTGATGATGATGCAATTGTGTTGCAAAATACGGAGCGAATGCAAAGAAAGTGGAAGAATGTTTGGTTGCAGTTATCAGGATTGGAGTATCATGCTCTGTAGATTCCCCACCACAACGGATGAAAATTGAAATGGTTGTCAACGAGTTGCAGCGCATTCTCGATGTGCTTCAAAATATATAAGGTACTATGTTCTCCCATTTTGTATAATCTGATTTTACATGAGTTTGTTAATAAATCATCACTAACTTGGTTTCATTTTGAGCGCTTTCAGGTCTAATACCAAGCTTTCTTGGTGAAATTTGAAAGTAACTGCATCAAGGAGCACTGCATGTCGTAGTTACATAAATGTTACTTTGTCAAATATGTTTGTAAGTGTGTTTTAGTTTTCTTGTTGCGTAAGTACCGTAAGAGATGTAAGAGTGCATTTACACTCCTGATGGCTTATCATATGTATCAAAAGTGTGCTTATTTTTCCTCAATCCAATTTCTGTAAAATTGAAAATTGGGGCAAAGTATGCTGGTTACATCTGTCAAACGTGTTTCACTGTTTCGTTAGGCATAATGAATTTTGTTGAAAGTTGTAGTCAGATTACTATTAGGAATTTGTAGTTTGTTTGATATTTGGCCCGCACCTGTTACTGTCCTTTTACAGAAAACGCGTACAAAAAGAAATGCTTCGACAACTCCATCCTAGAAATCCAGAGGGAATCTGGGGAATCTTTTGCTTCTTAAGTCGTCAAAAATTGAAAATTTACTTGATTTCGAGTTCATGGATCCGCCACCTAAACTTAATGATCTTAACTACATGTCTACCTGTATTAACTATGGATATTGGGCTAAAAATGACTGAGTTTCCATTGGACCCACTGCTCGCTAAACTGCTTTTAACATGTGAAGAATTTAGTTGTGTAAACGAAGTTTTAACCATTGTATTTATGATCTCAGTCCCGCCTGTATTCTTTAGTTCGTAAGCCCAGTCAAAAAAAAAAAAAAAGCGATGATGCACGTGGAAAGTTAACAAATACTGTGGAGACTGGTGTAGCACTCATTACTTACCAGTGAAAGCTCTCCGAAAGGCTCGGGAAGTGAGTTCTCAGTTACTCAACATCTTGAGAAAGCTCATGATCCGGCTGACATCATGTGGGTCGAATTGGAACGTCATCAGAAAAGTGATATGCTCAGTTTCTTCCATAACGCTGCAAAACCTAAAGGGATAATGAATACGTAAGTATTAGGAACCGGATGCCGTGCCATTTGCACGGATCTCAGCTTTATTAAGGGTGGCTGCTCTTTGAATAAATATTTGTAAGGGTGGGTAGGTCTAGCGCTTGTGTAACGGGTCAAAATGAGAACATATTTGGTATGGATCAGGTTGCCCTGGAATGTATTTTCCCAGTTTTATTAGAATCCCTACAGATATTAGCGTGCTAAATATGATTACAATAGTTTTTGAATAAAACTATTTAGGAGCTTATAAGCATTATGTATTCATTTTGCCACGAGGATACATTAAGGTTGTTATTATGATTCTGGTATTCATGTTAGCTTGCCATATGGAGAATATTGGCAAGAAATCATTCATCTTGCTACGGAAGGACTCGACAAATAGACTGTAGCAACCAAAGCTACAAGTCTTCTTGAAAAGTTATTTGATCATGTTGAAACATCTTGGATGGTATGGCTGCTCTTTGAATAAATATTCGTAAGGGTGGGAAAATGGGCATGTTTGGCGGCTTGTGTAACGGGTCAAAGCGAGAACAAGGATCAGGCTGGCCCGGAATGTTTTTCGCCCAATATGATTACAAAAGCATGCGTGATATTATATAAGTTGTTTTGGTCACACATTCAAACTCGAAAAATCATCTCGCACACCACTCAACGATTAGACATAGACCAACAATCGCTAACTGGATGAAAAAGTAGCACATTCTTCGTGTTGCCATCGGACGTGATTAGCTGATTCTACTGTTCTACACTGTAAATTCACACCATAAACAGGCTCAAAAAACCACTAGACTTGAAACTGAAACTAATAAGGAGTTACAAGCACGTCATTGTCAAACCATCATGTTGGATTCATCTTTCTCCCCAATTGCTGCTTCATAGAACATGTACTGGCTTTGATACTCGATCAAGTACTGTGTAGATCTTCACACATCCCAAAATAGCTCATAAACTCGGCTCACGTCTTCCATTTCCACAACCTTCCCTTTCCTCTTCTGGCAAGCCAATGCAGCTGATGTGAACAAATTTATGGCGTATGTCAGTGATGTCTCAACCTAATTTTTGTCAACAAAACCTATGCATCATCAGATACGTCCGCATCTTCCTCTTGACACCTTATATCAAAATCTTGCGAATGTCATCTTCAGTGTACTATACACCGGTGCCATGTCGTTTTCTAAGGCCCGGTGAAGGTATGAAAAACACTCAGATATCAAGCATGTGGACTTCATCTATGAACATAACACCAAGAATGATCTCTGCCTTTCCTTCCTCTCGTCACTCTGCAACCTTTGTATCAATCTGCTCCCTCACTTCAACTCGTATTTCTCCAGTGTCACCAGTGAAAGAGCAAGAAAACCCTGTGTTCGGCATTTCATAACAAAAAATAATTAAGTTTTCAGAAAGATCAAGTACCATAGTTACTTTGACATTTCCTAGTTTGTGCGGTTTTTTCTTATCATAATCCAAGTTATTTCATCATGCAGAAGTTCAATGGCCCCCCTGCCACATAGACAACAGAAACTAGCGCTGACAATTGCACAAAAAAACCATCATTGTTCTATTATCAGAGAGTGTAACTTCAAAAAACAACACTACTTCAGTTATTCATGTTAATCTAACAACAGCTGTTTCAGCCATGACCATCAAAAGTTCCACCTAATGCATATTGTAGCGAATCTGAGTGCCTTTAATGACATATCAGGTTCATGTTCACAGGTTCCTTAATTGGTTTCCAGGATCGAATATCAAAGACAAGATTAACAAGCATGATTCATTGATAATCACAACATAATAAAGATTATGTTGTATGTATTGAATTGATCAATTGAATGAACAACTGATGATTGACTAGAGATTCTAACATCTATTGATACACTTTGAATCGGTACCTTTGAAAGAGAGGAAAACCAATTCACAAAAAGTAATCGTTACTTCAATTCTAAACATTATAACCATATAACAAAGTTATATTTGATGTTTCTAACCCAGCCCATATTAAGTTCGGTTATTTACAGATAACCATAATATATGTACATTTAACTACCCTTAACTCTGATTCTTTAACATTAATGCTCCAACACATATTCCCCGCAGCCCAAATGAGGCATCTAAAACTGTAAAGAAATTAATCCAAAATTCCTAATTTCAGTCAAACCTTATGTACCTTTGCAAATGGGCATCTATGCTCTTATCAGTTATATTACAGGTCGCAGAAGTCATCATTTTAAGCACACACATGTTTGTATTTTATACAGAAAAAAACACTATATTTACCCCAAAAAACCCTCGAGCCTCTACAAAATAAGGTAAAGAACAGAAACACTAATGCAATGCGCAATCAAGAAAGGGAAGCATTAGTCATGACTTTGAGAAAATGGCACTTTTGTTCCTAGCAAAGAAGAGTCCTTTCAGATTTCAAATCAGTTTAAATTATAAATTTTAAGTCACATGTGTTTAAGGCGTCATACCAAATTAATGAACAATGTGTCATATAATCAACACAGTTGTAACCTGAATACACTACTCATGAGCCCCAAACACAGAATACGCCTCTTTAGGCACTAGGATAATTGCAGTACTTTTAAATATTTGAATGATCAAACTTAAAATTTAACTAATTTACATGTTGACATGAAAACAGAGTTGTAAACAAGCTTTCTTTCATATCAGTTAGTAGTCCGTAGTACAAGATAAATACAGTCTCCATCTGAAAATTTTCAATGTGGTTCACCAAGCAAACACCTAATTATCAAACAATTGCAAAATCTAGTGAGACATGTCAGCTTCGAGTACATGAAACACCTATGTATCAGGGCATTGCATACAACTAGTGAGACATGGGGTCATGATCATCATTACATTATGTTCATTATAAAAGCATAATAGTCCGTATCAAGACTATGGTTTATTGGCAGTGATGAGTGACCATTTTGCATTCAACTTATTATGCAATGTGGAAATGTAGTGGTCCTTCAGTCTATGGGATGGCAACGGGTCGGTATGTCGGGATTGCATTTCCCATCCCCGTCCCTATCCCAAGTCCACATCCCCATCCCGTCCCCATTGGGAAATAGTTTTGCTTCCCATCCACATCAGGTATCGGGATCCACATCGGATATCAGGAATTTTAAGTTTCTTAAAATCAACCGATATGTTATCTTTTCTACGATATGTTATCTTTACATGTATAATATAATATCAAATGAGCTCATTAGCATACATATAAGCCTACACAAACACCCCCTAAGATTATCCCTGTGTATCCGTGACCAAGAATTTGCATGTGACAACTCGTAATTTCAGGTCATTTTGCAAACTTTGAAAAATTCACTATTTCATCATTTTTCGTAAACTAGGTTTACGAGTATCAAATACTCGTAACCTTGGGGGTTAAGCTGCGTATTCATGGAACATCATTGAGAACATTACACATAGACTAGAGTTAGTCTACATGTCATCAGTAATATCATTTTCATATTAGTTCATGCATGGGTTTGCATATTTCATTAACGCGTATTTGTTTATTAAATAAGCGTTATCGCATCGATCATTTATTTTAAATAATTGATCCGACACTTCCGACAATTGTCACGATCTATTTTTATACTCATTTTAAGACTATAAAAATTATATTATTAGTTTACCCGATGTTTTGGATTTATTTTGTATATATATATATATATATATATATATATATATATATATATATATATATATATATATATATATATATATATATATATATATATTCACGACGATTCTGAAATTTTTATACGATAATTAATTTTCTTAACTGATAACGTTGTTTTTATATAACTATTATAAAAACACTTCCAGAATTATACCTTTCACATTTATCAAACCGAGATACCGTGTTTACATTCCAGCTTAGCGGGACACGAAATACACGGAGTAATAATAATAATAATAATAATAATAACTTGCACCTTATCATCCTACTACACCCCTTTATCCTTTATACATATACAGATAAAGATAGATCAAATCTATCTTATATCACTTACTGCCTCTCCTTCTCTCTAGCACGCCACACCTCCATCACCACCATCTCCACCGCCTCTTCTCCATCACCACCTGATAACACCTATCATCAAGGAGAAGTTTAGGGGCGTTTGATTACGGGCTCTAGAATTTTATCATGGTTTGTTTTGGTTCAAGTAATCACCATAGCCACCACTCTCATCACCATCAAAACTGTATCTCTTGTTTCTGGTAAGACCAAACATACAATAATCAATCTTTCTCCATCTTTCTAATTAAATCCAATTATAAATGTTAAAAATGTTTTCGTGGAACTAAACAAGATTAAAAACGTTTTGAAACCTAATCGTGTGGTATAAATTGTTTAAAAGAGGTGTTTGTTTGATCGGATTGTTCACGGGTCAGGTATTAAACCCGTTTGGGTCTCAATTCAACAACAACCCGAGAGGGGTGTTTGTTATTCTTGTTTTCAGGTCAAGAGAAAACCACCCAACAGGGGTGATTGTTTGTTGTCGGTTTAATGGTGAAGCCCTTGAGGGTGGTTTGTTTAGTAATCAGTAAATAACAAAACAACCCCTAGTCTCGGTTCGCGACAGAAACACCCAAGAGGGTGATCCGTTTGTTTTGTTTCTTGGTTGTTTCCTGTTCTCGGCTCACAAATACACCCAAAAGGGTGTTTATGCTTGCTTTGGCTCAACCACAAAACAGCCAAGTGGTTGTTTGGTTTATTCTCGGTAAGAGCAGCCGACCAAGGAAGGCGTTTGTTTTTGCGCCACACCACAACCCATGGGGTATGTGGTTGTGTTCCGGTATGCCACAAACCCGTAAGGGTGCTGTTGGTTTTATTTGGTCTAAGCCATGACAGCCCAAAAGGGTTGTCGTTGTGATTATTGTTGTTTGCTGCTCTCTGTGTACAGCCACACCACAGGTGGTGTTCGGCTCGGGTCAAGTGAGTCACGGGTTTGACTTATTTGTTCTTAGATTGTCTCGAGTTGAATTTATTTTGGTAATAATTCGACTTGCTTGATTTGAATGCGTATCTAATTAATACCAGGTGAATAGTTTGTGTTTGTAAGGGTGTTGATTATCTGTTATCACAGCCCAACCTAGGGTGCGTTGGTTTGTTTGTTTCGGCCAAAGAGAAAATCACCCAAAGTGTGCCTGCTTGTTGTCGATGACAACCTCGAGGGTGTTTATTTGTTTCGGTTTAATGACAACAACCTGATAAGGGGTGCGTGGTTTAAGTTTATTTTCCGACTTATAATTTGCTTAACTTCCAGCTTATTGAATGGGGATTTGAATGGTTCTTCAGCCATCATTGATGTGTTGATTGAGCTTATTATTCCAGCTCCCTTACAGCATTAAGGTATATATTTTCAGATTTAAGCTGTAAAAGCTAAAAGTGCGTTTGTAAACTGTACGGAGGGGGGTGGTTGCTTGTTATTATTTTTCAGGCAATAGGGTGTGATTAGTTTTGGTATTCACTATGGGCCAAAGCCCAAAGGATAAAAGGGGCGAGTTTGTTTGTTTAACGGGCTTTTAAGCCCAAAAGGTTGTAATAGTAAATTCTAGGACTAAGCCCATACATCATAGGGCCTGTGTTGGTGTTTAGACTTGCAACTATATAAGTGTTTCGATTATGTTTTGATTAAATGTTTAGTTTTTATCGGATGTCGATTATCAGACTAAAGTAAATTATTGTATTGGATACGTGGGACTTGATTATTATACCGGACATAATGTTTTAGACATAACGGACTAAGACTATCGGATCAAATATTATTGGACGACGGACTTGGATATTTGGACTGTTGGACTCACATCGGACTAATTTACGGATACATAATGGATTTATTATTTTGGACAATACATGTAATTGATATAAGACATTGGACTTATATTGTACAAACTAATTAGACTAATATCGAATTAATATTATTTGGACTATATAATCGGACATTTTTGGACATGTTGGATTATTATTCTCATGATAGACTTGAGATATTGGACTTAAGATGTCGGGCGATTGCCCATTGGTTTGTTATCGTGCTATTAAATATAATACATATGTGTTATATGCTTTATACGTTGGCATGCGCTTTCCTAGAGTCTATGACCTTATACCGCCACACGAACTATCATACTAAACTTTTTACAAACATTTTTACGAAACTTCCACGAAAACTAAAACGTATTATCTTTTGAAACTTATACGTATCGATTACTATTCGCGTATTATATTTTGAGACGAGATTATATTCATTAGGTTACGCCGACTCCGTGTCGTTCGCGCCATACGTCTTTATCTTCGCTCGCTATACTTCTTGACAATATTGCATTACTTATGTCACTACACTCTAAGGTGAGTTTTCATAGCCCTGTTTTATTCAAGTTTTTACTTTATTTCAAACCTACGGGGGAGAATACATTGCACATCATTTTTATTACGATACCAAGTATATCAAATTCATTACATTGCTTAAGTTGCTTCATTGCCAATTAAATGTCCCCATTTCATAAGCATGAACCGTTAATTCTGAAAGAAGCCAGGATGAGTGGATAGATATATCGAGGGTGACTCCTCCATCCGGGTTGGTGGATTCCAACTCGACGGATGCATTTCATTTCATTATCATTATTGAGTTGTTTGGCAAAACACTCTTAGCTTAACATCGACCAACGCTTCGATGTCATGTGCTTAAGCAATTGTATCATTTTGTGACATCATTGTCATACATAATTTATACTTGTGGTAGTCGATTAAACATTTACATAAACTCTATGAACTCACTCAACCTTTGTGTTGACACTTTTAGCAATGTATTTTCGTGTAACTAAGGCATTCACTTCATGGCATGCATGTGGACATATCATAGAGTCGCGGTGACGACGCGTCACACATGGGATTTATACACTTTAAAAACATCGTTTGGCTTGTAACAAACTTATTTCCGCACATAATGATTTTCATTTGGGACCTACACTTTGTAAACTCGATTATTTTATTAAATCAAGCGATGTATTTTCCAAACGACACTTTAGGTCGCTCAATATACTTGTGATTGTGATGCTATGACAATCAATCCCGAGAATTCCATTCACCGCAAAACAGTAATTTGGGGTGTGACATCTGCGGCATCAAGCGCAAACACGCACTAATTTGAAACGATAAACCATAACTTTAAAATGCAGGGCAATTTCTATAAATCAAAAGTGACACCCGGGAGAGATGTTAACAACTTAAATCATACAAACACATATATACGTTAGCTTAATTTGTATAAAACACGCATACAAACATGAATATTTATACAAACACGCACAGTAGAATTCATTCTCTTCTAGAGACATAATTAATGTTTAAAGTTGTAGCTGTAACATCTAAATCCAAAATTAATTCATGTTATTTTAAAAAAACCAAAATTCACATCATTTGAGCACATAAAACGGGTATTAAACCAAGGTTCTTACACCGTCACTTATTGTCGAATACTAACAAGCCACAAACATCAAAAGCAATCTCAAATCCATATCTTAACAACTGACCAACAAAGTGTCAGAAACCTGAATCCAACCCAAATCCTATATAAAGAAATATCCAAACTCAAAATCTCGAAACCGAAAACCTAAACATCATACCTCAACAATCCAAGCTAAACCTGGTTCATATCCTAAATTCATACCACATTTTATCAAAACACAAACAAGAAACATCAAAAGCTATCTTAAATCCATATAAAACAATTCAAATCTTAAAAAACATTCATAGACTTTGTGTTATTAAAAGCGAAAATGAATGACTATTCAAAATGTTAACACTCAAACAAGATACAAGTAGAGTGTACATCGAGAAACTAATCCTTGTAGCTTTTATAACCAAACTTAACGAAGATAACGCCTTTATATATGTGGTTCTTATCTTGAGGCAGAACAAGGCTACATACATTATATTGGCTTCAATCATGCCCAAAGGATACTAAGATGATGTAATATATCAGGTTCACCTTATGCTTAAGTTATGCGTTTATTCATTATAAAAAAAAAAACCTTGTTCCCCAAATTACTAATAAGCACTTTGGCATAAGCTTGCCCAGCCTGTAAGTTCTTTATATAAGGTCAAGCAAACACCCCCTAAATCCCATATTCCCATGAAAGTTATCTCTCTCACAAACTCACGCTGCTCTACACATGATAATTAGGAAAAATACAAATGCATCCCAATGTATAAAGCACATTGACATGAGCTTACCCAAACACATTCGATAAGCTCTGTACCTCTTTTTTTTTCCTACCAAATAGCTTATTAACCTCTTAAAATAAGCCTACACAGAGTAGTAAACCTCAGCTCACAAAGTGATCAACGATTACTAGCTACAAGGCCAATGACCAGGGTGAGTTGAGCAGAATCGGCCAAAAGATTCAATATGGTCACAAGTTGGTCAGCTCGGTGCTAATTCGTACAAAACTCGTTTTGAAGTGTTTTAACGATTGTGTTAAATGTTTCCAAACATACTTTTTGGTCCTATAAACATATCATACATATAATTTCAAAACTTGTACATAAAAATTCCAATACCCCCACGTACTCCCCGAGTAGGCCAATTACTCGTTGCCGCCTAGCGAGATTTGCAACTTAATTTTAGCTTTTTTCAGAACCCAATAACCTATTAAGCTACTTTAAATAAGCTTACCCAAAAACCCCCCAAATCCCGTATGATCATATTACTATAAAACATAATAGTCCAAAAAAAGGCAAATACATCATCGCAATGTAATAAACATAAGTCCTCACCTAATA
Organism: Chrysanthemum lavandulifolium; assembly: GCA_022545495.1. Lineage (NCBI taxonomy): Eukaryota > Viridiplantae > Streptophyta > Magnoliopsida > Asterales > Asteraceae > Chrysanthemum > Chrysanthemum lavandulifolium. The sequence goes on from CM040241.1 coordinate 4,368,241, forward strand.
ACGATTTCCTCTCAGACGGACGGTCCGAAGACGACTCGATCTTTCCCCGGCAACTGCAACCCACCAACACCAAAGTAATACATCAATCAAACACGTTAAAACCTAACAACAAACAAAAACCTTTAATAAAGATGAGCTTATGAGATATAACCCGAACCAAATAAGATCATAAGCCCAAAATAAGCATAAACAACCACCTCCAATTAATATAATTGGAAAACCCCAATTAGTCCATATTTCTAATCAAACATCCTGATGTATATATTAATAAATTATCACAACCAATTTATGATAATAATCAAATTACACAATTTTGATTATTGACACATATAGCCAAACACAATTTTTTGCAAGAAATAGAACGTACCATAGTCGGTTTGGTGGCAAAGTATCCAAACTTTGCAAAGTCTAAAAATTATTTTGATGCTGACACGTGTCCCTCCTTCTTTTTCCCTCAAGGATATGACTGTAACCACCTTTCGTTAGATGTAGAAGATGATGAGATGCCCATAAAAACACATTTTTCGGTGGTTTTTGTATGGTCGGAAAATGTGAAAAAAGAGAACGTCGGTGATGAACAAAAAGGAAAGTGAGAGTGGAAGCATTGGGAGTGGGTTAGAAAAAGCTAAAATGTTGTGCATTATGAATTGGGTTGGGTTATTTTGACACCCTATTTTTTAGATCGACCCTCTTATTGTTTTTGAATTTTTTTTAATTTTTTTTTTATTTTTATAATTTTATTTATATCAAAAAACTATAAACCTGAAAATGAGTAAATATAAAGTTTAATAAGTCAAACCATTAAAACTGTCAGAAATACGGAACAGAAACTGATAAAAAACTATGTTGTACTGAAAAAAAGGACAAAGGGAATATTCCCCAATGATATGACATCATAGGGGTTCCAATAATGTATCCCTATCAATTTTGTTAATTTATGTAGTATTTAATTACTGTATATACTTTGCCTCCTTTTGTTTAAATAATACAGTAACGTATTTATGTTGGAAATTGTTTTAGCATCTTATTTATTTTTGTACAAGATAAAGCTGCTTGGAAAGCTGCTTGTATTAACTCTGTGTTTGTGTTTCTTTTGGTGTACAAGATAAAGTCTACTTGTGTTGGCAAGTAGTTGGATTTAGATTTATGTATGCTAAATGTACAAGTTTGTTAGCACATGGTATAAGGTGGTTTTAGTGTGGTTATATTGATTAATATTTTGGTTATGTAAATTGGTACTTTGATCAGTTAGTCATGCTGTACATTAGTTTTCTAGCAAAAAGAAAGTTATCGCTCATCAATAAAAATGTTGTTCAACAATAAAAAGATGTTCATCGCCTACATTTAATTTTGTTCATCAATAAAAGAAATGTTCATCCTTAATAAAAGTGTTGTTCATCAATAAAAATATGTTCATGTGTTCATCAATATAAAGTATTTGTTCATCAACGCCCGCTATACGCTTGTCACGTCATCAAATGGGTTTTTTGTGGTGGTAATAGTGGTGGTTTACGGTGGGTTTCGACGAGACGATAACTTTGGAGGAGGAGTCGAGTGAGATTGGGTAAGAGTGATTCAAAGGATATGAGAAAATGGATGATGCATATTGACATTAGCAAATAAGGTGTTTAATTTTGTATATTTTATGTAACAAATCTTTGAATTCTTGTTATAAATGGAAAATTTAATGATTTTCAATGTTGGAGAGTTGATTTGGTGATGTAATTAGTAATTCATTTGAAATGTTTTTTGTGTGCATATAAGGTGTTTGATGAAAAGTCTGTGAAGGTTTTTATTATAAAATGTGTGATTTTGGTGTTTGAGATATGTTTTGTGATTAAGAAGTGTGTCAAGTGAAATTTTATAAAAGGTTTTGAAAAGATACATCTTCATAATTTATAACTTATTTATTTTGTAAAAGGTGTAATTTTCAATGTTAGTCACATTGTTCATCGTTTTTAAAAAAAATATCGTTCATCGCTTATTTTCTAATGTTCAACAGCTTTTGAAAAATATCGTTCATCAGTTAGTTTTTATAGTGTTTTCGAAAAAATAATGTTCAACAGTTAGATCACTTGTTCATCGGTGTTTTTAAACAAATAGTGTTGTTCATCAGTTTCCGAATAAAAAAATCATGTTCATTAGTTAGGTCACAATCAATCTTGTTCATCAGTTAGTCTTTCTCATCAGTATTCTAAAAAAAATAGTAATATTCATTAGTTCATCAGTTATTTTTTATATTGTTCATCAGTTATTTTTTATAGCGTTCACAGTTATATTTTATAATGTTCAGGAGTTTTTGAAAAATTAATGTTCATCAGTTATTTTTGATAATGTTCATCAGTTCAAGTTAGTATTGTTCATCAGTTCATCAATTTTCTAATAAAAATACGATGTTTATCAGTTCATAAGTTATTTTTGATATTGTTCATCGCTTATTTTGAAAACGTTCATCGCTTATTTTTATAATGTTCGTGATTTTAAAAAATAACCTTCATCGCTTATTTTGATAACGTTCATCGCTTATTTTTATAACGTTCATCGGCCAAACAATAGCGTTTATCGCTTATTTTTGATATTGTTCACCGCTTATTTTTACAACGCTCATCAATTATATTTGATAACGTCCATCGATTATTTTTGATAACGTTCATCAGTTATTGTTCATCTTTAACATGTAATATCGCACTCATATCATATCGGATTTGGGTGATTTATATTTCTGGGTAAAAAATGGTCAAAAGCCTACAATTTTCATGTTTTAAGTTTTGTAAAATTCGGCTTTTAAACTAGTCAAAATTAAAGCCGAAAATACCGAAAATTTTAAAAAAATCAATACCCACTTAAAAAGTTGGCAAAAAAAGTTGAGATTCATATATCATAATGCATACCAAATAAAGAGAATTAAATTTAAAAAAATATTTTGAAATCGGGTTTTCATAAAAGTTTGTCGTTTAAAAGTTATTTACGTTTGAAATTTTGGGGTGGAATAAAAAAATGAGTTAAAAGGACCAAAATGTCCCCTAACCAAATTTAATAAGAAAAAAGGGAAAGATTGGGTGGGGGACACATGGCACTCAATGATAAGCTTTTTAGACTTTTTATTTTTTTCACTTTGCAAGGGATCTCAACTCAAGGTGGTTTTGGTGTGAAATGATACAATGAAATGAAAATAATAATAATAATGGATTGGAAATGTGGGGTGGGATTGGAAGGTCGAGATTAATGGGTGTGTGTTTGGTATGCTGCCATGAATGACAATGGGTATGAGTTTGATAGTAGTGGTGGGTCCCTCATCTATGAAAGATCCATACCTAGCACTCTTGATGTATATGGAGTATTGGATTATATTTATCATTCATTACCATAGTGGTGGGTCCTCTCATCTTAAACAAACACCTTTAATTACTTTCATAGTCATAGTGTCATTCCCATACTGGAATACCAAACGCACCCTAGGGTTGGATATGAAAATGGGGTTGACAAATATGATGCCCAACCTTAACACACGTCACATTTTTATTGGTAGCTTCAAATTTGTTATCCAACCCTTTGTTATTTTTCCTTTTCTTTTTCATGTATTTACTATTTTGTATTATGTTTAAAACTTATAAAAAAATATATCAAATTTTATAGTTTTTTAATTCTTTATCCAAAATGCCGGATGTCACAATATAAGTGGGCACATATATTTTCTTTCATTTTCTTGAGTTAGGATCAAATAAGAATATTACTTAAAATAAGAAGGAATAAGAAGAACTATAATCGCTTATCCGAGATGCACCGACCTAAATTAGATGCATCCCTATAATCTTAGATGCATTATAACGCACCATAGTGTGTTTTCTAGCTTTTTATCAGATGCATATACGTATATTAGATGCATTTCATGATTTCTCTTGTTTTTGTTCCTCTGCACGCCAAAATCATGAAAATCAATTTGCACCATCTATACATCAAATTAACTTTCGAAACTCAAAATGTTGCATCTATATGAATAGAAATGCATCTAATGCAAGTCATTGCATCTCAAATTCATGGTTTTGGTCACTTCACCACTTCTTATTTTAATTTACTCTCACCGATCCCTACTCCATTTTCTTATTGGTTATCCATATTCTTGATTAACTAATGGATAATTTACATTAACTTTAGTTTTTTTTAATAATAATTATATCAATAATTTTCAATTCTCTATAATATATAGTCCAATATCAATATATTTTCATACACCTTCTCAATTCTCATTTATGGTTTTTTGACTTTTTTATATCTAGTTTATCTCCTATGGATCCTAATTATCTAAATTATTTCCCAAACAACCAGTATTATGGAGAATATCAAAGTCTTCTAAACTCTCAGTCTCTAAATCTAAATCAAATGCCTAGTATACCCAATCATGAAACTTCACAAAGTATTTCTAGAAATTTGTTGCAAAATGGGAAACCAAAGAAGATATAGCTCTAATGGCAACATGGTGTCATGTTAGAGTCAAAGTGTTTTTTGGATGGGATTGCGTGGCAACAAAAAAGGAAATACACCAATTACTAGTTCAATGTTCTTCTCATTTTCTATCCATGACACATCATTTTGTTGTAAAATGAATATAGGAGGTTTTACTTCTCTTTATTCTCTCTTTTTGGGTAAAGGGAGTAATCCACGCACCGGTAAATGTATTAACCAAATAAACGTTTAAGTACAATGGATATGAGTGAAATCCCATATCTCACCGTTACATAGGCATAAAGCTTACATAACAAGATACTTCCTATTCTCTAAACAAGAAAACAAACCACTACTCAAATGATAACATATGACAAAACGAAATAAAATTACTTCCTAGGACCTTGAAACTTTGTGCCATACATGGCATTAAAGGCATCCAAATTCGAAGATCACGAACCTTTTCGCATAGTCATCATACTCATCTCAAACTCTTGGCCACCACCAAATATATTAGCGTGCTCATCAAAAGGGTTAGCAACAACCTCATCTTCGAATCGACACCTCAATCTCTCCCACTTTAGAAAAGGGTTAACTCTTAGTAGAAGAGGTAGACGGAATAGGTTGACCATCATCATCCACAAGAGTAGCTTTCCATCAATAATTAGCTTTTCAAGCTTACCAATTTTCTCAACTATGGGAGTAGAACCAACATCCATTGTTCCCATTGAATCACTCACAAGCGGTACATGTGATGTAGAACCGATCTTAATCAACTCATCCTCATTAACCTCCATTTATGCGACCAAGATCCACATCTCAGAAGCGTCCATATTAAGAGCATCAAACCGATTAGACGTAGTGATCCCGGTTCCACTCGTACTAGCCACATCGAAGCCATCTTCATCGACATTTACTTTCTTGGGTTCGGAGGAGGCTTTTGGGCCGATATTCAAAATGCATGCCCACCATGATTTAGTAGAACCTCCTCGACCGGATTCGTCCCAACTTGCTTTCCTTCTTCTTATTGTCAGCGATCGAAAACCATCACTTACATTCTTATGAGGTTGAGCGATCGGAATCACAACCTTAGGACAATCCACCAAAGTATGTCCAAATACCCGACATTTCTCACATCTAGGCGGTTTCCATTCATATTCAACACGGATCTTCTCAATAGTCGAACCCGTACCATCAAGTAAAGGAATCTCGACGGTGAGGTTGTCCCTAAGAACCTCATCCGACTTCACTTCAATCATACACCTAGCAAAACTACTACGGCATTGCGATTCTTTGCACATTTGACTAGTAAAAGCATCTAACCTTTTGGGCGTACTCAATCAATGTAGCAAGAAGACCGAGTCCGTCATCGAAAACGTAGCTAATGGAACATCATGGAATTTAACCCACACCGGAATGTTAGTCAAATCCTCTTTAAGCAAGTTGGTGTTCGGTGTCCATGGTTTAAGAATAATAGGAACATTACGAATCAACCAAGGACCATTATCAAGAACATCATCGCCTTTATTCGAATTAAACTTGAAGAAGAAGAATCCTTAGCGTTCATCATAACCTTTTGTAAACCATACTTAGCCCACGTATTGCGAACATAATAGTCAACAACAGGAAAAGCAAGGCGTTGACTAAGGAAGTATCCGTAGAGAGTATTCTCAAACCTCATGTTCACCTCTTCCACCACTTTCATTGGGACTGAAAGGTCAACATCATCCTTCTTTTTGCTGCATTCTAACCTCCGAAAATTAGACATGTGTTTCTGGGATTCATTAGAAGCAACACCCGCGTAAGAAACCGACTTAACTCCATTACCACAAGTAGTAACAACCTTGGGTGCATTAGGATCAGAAGTAACACTATGATTAGTACCATACATCTGGGATTGCATAGCCACATCAAAACTCGACGGAGGAGTATTTGCAGAATAAACATTAGTACCATTCGAATTAAATTGAAGCCCAATACCACTCGAATTATTCACATCAGAAGATGAAGCCATCTTAGCAATATCACTGTCAATTTTATTCATTGCTTCATCAAATTTCTGATGCGCATTAGCAATCAATTGCTCCACATTAGGCTGTTTTGAAACATTAGAGGCCGAATCAGAAGCAGGTGTATCATGGCTTTGCTCCAAATCATCCAAAACAACCTTATCCTTAACCTTATTCACGTTATCAGCCCCATCACATTCAATATGATCACCAAGACTCTCGTTCTGACCAGTACTACCATCATCATTGCCTATATTCAACCGTGCATCAAGTTCATCATCCTTTTGCAACCCAACTTGATCGGCCAAGTTAGATGGTGCATCAATAGTTTGTGAACCACTAGTTTGATCGGCCAAACTAGTAGAAGACCCCACATCTCTAGTGCCCTTACGAGCACTATTCTTGTTGAAGAAACCTTTTTCCATCCCTCTTAAACCCTCAACCTACCGAACCAAATCACCCCAACCAAGTACCAATCAACCAGCAGATGTACACCAAGAAAACCCTAACTGAAGCGTTAGGGTTTAAACCACAAAGAAGTCGATCCTATCCCATAAGGAGGATGATCGACCTTTTAACCGATGCAACGACCTACAATCCACAAGAAGCTAATTTGCATGGAACAATATGTCTAATAATAAAAGTAGGAAAAGGACCCACGATTATTATTAAAAGGAGACAAGGTCGGTTCACATGCAAGGAAACCACCAATCGATTACAAAATCAGTAGGCCCTAGGATTGGATATAGTATGATAATTGTGATAAACCAATCAAGTGGCCACTGTCCCACGTTAACAAGAACCAATTAATTAATTAAAAGGTTAAGATTGAATTATTAGGGAATAGATGTGAATCGATTTTCGCCAGAGAGAGAGATACTTTTATTCTCTCTTATTTGAGATAAATTTGAGCCCCAAACACATAATCTTTTTTAATTGGGAGACTGAGAGTAAGTAACCAGATCTTCCAAACATGCTCGCAGAAAATTTATTATTTTTGGGACAATTTACATGAAACGGGTCACTTTTGGTTAGTTTATATATATAACTAGACTATAGACCCGCGGGTTTCGCGGGCGGCAATAAAAATATTATAATTAGAAATAACTATGAAAAGATACGACACGTGTTGCAGTAACACATTCACAAAATATGTAATGTAAAATTATAAAACAAATATAGCATCATATGTAAGTCAACAAGTAGCAGGAGCCCGCCGCGTTGTGGCGGGGAAGTTTGCTATACTTTGCAACCTTTTTAGAAACTCGGTGCTTACATTAAAGCTGGCACCTATTACACAAAACCTCTGGTTCTAAGGTTATCGGTCGGGAACAAACTAAGTTATTGTCATTGTCACCATGAAGAAAAGCATAACAATAAATATTTAAAATGCTTCCTTTACATCAGTAAGTAACCTAACCTACAGAGGTTTACATAGCTTTTCTGCATTTACAACGTGAAAGATGCCATACAAAGAAAAAAAAATGAACCTCGCGTCCAGCTGCAGCGTCTCGAAATGGGCTTGATGTGGAATCCGAGATCACCACTTGAAGTCGTTTTCTCATACACCCATTCATGAGCCCTCTTAGCACAATCTCACCTGTGCATCAGCTTTTCCTGTAGGGAGTTCAGTCAACATTCAGTTTTCGATCACTTTCACATTACTAAAATATCTAAAAGTCTGATGATATAGAGAAATAGAAAAAAAAAAACAGTAAGCAAATCACAGACTGGTTGTTGAAGCTGGCCTCTAAGTTAGGAGGCTTTTGCACGGTTTCTGCAGCCCGCAACTACTACTTGGTTGCCGAAGCCTAGTCTATGAACTCCTCAACTGTAACATAATCAGTTTCTGTGTTATCTTGCGTTTCAATTGTGGCCCTATACCATCGAAACTTCGTACTTCTGTTGGATCCTCCCTATCTCCTGATCGAGCTTGTCACTCCTTGGCAGCCTGTCCTAAGTCTAAGAAGCAGGTATGGGGCCACAATTGAACCGATCTTATTCTCTGAACAATCGGAATTTCCCTCCATCAACGGGAGTTGAAATAAGATAAGGATGGGCCTCCAACGTCTGCGCGATGCTGCTGGTATGGCTGTTGCTCTACAATCAGTTGTGGAAGTACCAGCCTGTAAATCATGTATGCCTACAATTATAAGAACATAGGAGGGTTAATAACATGTAAGATCAAAATGACCAACAGTTTTACAATGTGTTTGCAGGTTATTGGAAATCACCTATGCGCATTTCTGCGAGCCTCCTTTTGCGAGTTGCATATGCAGGTCTAGGCCCGGTCATGGTTTTTTTTTCAGAAGCACTTAGGAGACATGTCCTACTAATCATCTTAGCTGTGCCCGGTCATGGTTTTTTTTTCAGAAGCACTTAGGAGACATGTCCTACTAATCATCTTAGCTGTGATTAGCCCGTCTATATTAGTAGGACATGTCTTAACCGTACCTTTGACGTTTGAGCCCAAGATTAGCCGCAAGTGAAGCCATTTGAATAACTGCAAATCATTAGCATAGGCAAGGTAAGCAACAAATATGATTATAGCAAGCACATTATATGAGTGGCTTGAATATGTAAAGGCGAATTGTGAGTAAACAGTATACCTTTATGTCAGCATCGGTTGTCATAAACCACTTTATCAACAAAATGAAAGTATCCATGCTTTCCTTGTGAAACGCCCCTGTTTTTCCTGTCAAAACCAAATACATGATATCACATTAGCCTCGTTATTACCTAAAATCAGCGAGCGCCTAAAATCTACTAAAAGAACATAGCAAAGCTTCAATTTATACCTAACAATGTAAAATTGAAACGAAATAATTTGGCTCCCCTCTACTATCTGTTAAACCTTAACTCCCATGAGACACCTTTATTTCAAGTACATCAATCATTTTTGCCCCCTCGCCACCACCAGACATTACCACTTCAACCACACCGGTACTTGTTGAGCTAAGTAGTAGACCTTATTAGTTGATTTTTGCCCTTGAAAAGTCCATTTCCGGGTGCTGCGTAAATTTAAATCTTGGAGTCAGAAACTATAAAAATCACAAAATAATGACTTGTTTGTATTCAAACTCATTTCACACCTGTATTTCTTGTACCAGTCCCAGCAGCGCATTATGGCTCGAAAATGGTTACTATCAGTTAACAATTTATGTCATAAAAAAAATGGAGAGAATTGAACTCGAAACTTACAGAGATAATGCCAAGGGAAGGCTCGTTTATATATTACATATTCAACCAACAAAACCAAATCAATAAGTTGCAGCTTCTAATACCTGCGATGCTCGGTTTTTATTTTGTGCTAATAGACTGTGTTGGTCATGTGTTATTACCTTTTCATCATTCAATTATCTTGAAGTTGATCATAAATTGAGTTCCTCTGTTTAGTCCAATATATAAACATAATACAGTGAGACATTATCCTCTTAGGCTTAATTCGTATTCAGCTCCTAACTTTACTCAACCTACAGGTTCTTAATTTTGACTTTAGATACATTAGTATTACATATACTTTAACCAAAGTGCAATCTTTGTCTTATGAAATAAGTACATTACTCGTAACAAATATTATCAGCACCGCATAAAATTAAAATCAGATTAGGTGACAAACCTTTTCACTTTCTTTTGAGATAAGAGCTTTTCATGTGGATCCCATACTTGTTAAGTATTAATGCTTTGACTCTTCTTTGTATTGGCCAAAGTAGACCCGTCAGCTTGGTCGCTAATCCTTGCCTAGAAAAATTAAGCACAGAAACGACCCTATTTTAGTGTATCATGAAACTAACGTTGTGCTCGCGAGATTAAGAAAATGAACAGAAAGGTAAGGATCTGTAAAAATAAAACATTACATGTGTTGAGCGTTTAGTTATTTGTCTCATAACTTCATAAATAAATCGGTATCGAACTCGTAGCCAATAGCGTATGCCAACAAAACCATGTATGATATCAAAAATTGGAATAGTAATAGATATGATGAGCATAGTGTACCTTATTGATATGACCATAGTTTTATGGCATGCTTATTCAAATACAAAAAGTACCACTCTACCACATGACTGCTAATCTCGTACCCAATGGATCGGTTGATTTACTTCCACTTTTTGAAGCCCCAACACTGTTACCATACTGACCCATCCGACCATGGTCCGTTGCTGAGGACTGAATTAAAATGTAAATTATCAACAAATTAAATCTTAATTTCAATTAAAATTAATAATCAAAAAAAAAAATCAGCGATATCAACCACTTAGGCAAAACCGCCAATTTGATTAGGGTTTATAGAAATTGAAACTACTAATTAAAAACAAATTGATTCAAATTTACAATTAAGACGAAGAACCATAACAAAACCCCTAATATGAATCGAAATAATAAACACCCCCAATTTAATTAGGGTATAAAAAAATAAATATGATCATTTCAGATATATGATAAAACATACCTGAAACAATAAAGCTGTAATGGAAGAAGAGGTGTAATGTATAACAGTTAGAGCAAATGGTGATTGAAGCTGTAATGGAAGAAGAGGGTGATGTTTGATTCAATAACGGCAAAGAAAAAAGTTTTGAATAGGAACAGTTAACAAAAGTTAGGAGTAGATAAGATTTGCCAGGTGTATATATGACGTAAGAATATGACGTCAGAATTGGGGGATGACATTCAAAAATGTTTTCTTTTATTATATATAAAGATACGTCAAACGGGAAATAAATAAAATGAAAAGCAATAGATTATTAGAAAACGGGTTGAAGAAGTCCAGTTGGTGGTTTGTGACTAGTGAACAGGGTATTTGGATACAGTAAAACTTTTAGTTCTGTGACAATGAGGAAAATAGGTGTTTACTTCTGCGAGAAGTCATTCTATGAATACTTTATACATGTGCGTTATGCTTAATCTATCAACTTCGTATATCTGTATCAGGTTTGAGAATCGCGATCATTATCAAAAGTAGTAGCTTGGTTAAGCATTAGCTCGGGCCAGAATATTGCCTAATCTTCACGTTTACTTGAAACTATTATTGTAGTAGCATTATTAAGGAAGTGGTGAAGTAGATTAACTGCTTACTACGTGAACTCGTGAAGGACGGAATGCAATAAGGATGAAGCGACAAGGGCGAAAGAAATCGTTGAATGTAAAGGGTGCCAAGAAATTTGTTTTAAAGGCCCAAAATTTGTTTCCTGGTCTGGAGGGTATTTCCCAACTATTAGCAGTTCTGAATGTGCATGTTGCTGCCGAAAACAAAGTAAGCGGTGAATCAGATTATTATGGGATACTTTGTGTGAACCCGTTCGCAGATGATGATTCTGTGAAGAAACATTACAGGAAACAAGCTTTATCACTTCATCCCGATAAGAACAAGTCTATAGGTGCAGAAGGGGCATTCCAACTCGTTTCTCAAGCATATAATTTGTTATCTGATAAAGACAAAAGATTGGCATATGATCATAAAAGGCATGCTCAATTTCTGAAGCAGAGGGTTCCTCTGAACTTGTTTTCACAAGTGTATATACCTCCAACTCAGAATGGTTTTCACGAAGAATGCAGCTGTCCCGACAGCTGGCGCAGATGCGCAGACAAAGGTTACAACTTCTCAGACAAAGAAAAAAACGAAGAGTCAAAAGGATGAGACTAATGGGACTGCCAAGATGGTTCCCACTTCTGCTCCTTATCCTCTAATGAACAGATAGCTCCTGAGACGTCAAAGGTCAAAGGTTCTCGAAAAAAGAATAAAGTTAACGGGACTACCAAGACGGGTCCCACTTCTGCTCCTGCATCGTCCAGTGAACAGTTAGCGCCTGAGACGATGCCCGGGCCTTGTTTAACAGAGGTTAAAACTTCTCAAGAAAAGGATAAAGTTAATGGGACGACCAAGACGGGTCACACTTCTATTCCTTTATCGGTTACTAAACAGATGAAGACTAAGACGTATTGGACCGTATGCATGAGATGCAAATTGCAGTATGAATCCTTGAGAAACTATTTAAACCGAAATATGTTATGCCCCACTTGTTATAGACTGTTTCACACGACCGAGATTCCACCACCAAATATCAATGCTTCTTCAAAAGTTGCGGGAACTTCTCAAGGAACGGGAATTAGCCTTTCAGCCCCAGAAACGTGTAAGATAACGGGTATTGAGGCTGGTAATGGTACAAGCTCCAACGGGGTCCACTAAAAAGGGATCGAGAAGAAGCTGGACTAGACACTAATATAGAGGAAGCTTTGATAAATAAATCGCTAAAAAAGAAGCTAAATCCGCATCTAAGAAAGTCAAATCTGTTAAAACAAAGCAAGACATAAAGGGGTTTGATGCAATTAAGGAAACAGGGCCTATCAAGAATCACCTTATAAAGAAGGCGACTACGGAAATAAAGAAGAAACTGGACGAATGGAGTTCAGAGGCCGTAAAAGTTGCTGACATGGCAAACGGCTTCTCAAAGAGTAATGAGGCTGACGTACCAGATCCAGATTTCCATGATTTCGGTATAGAAAGAAGCGAAAAATGTTTCAAAGAAGGTCAACTCTCGGCTGCTTATGATGATCGTGACAGGATGCCTCGGAACTATGCCATAGTTCACAAAGTACTTTCTCTGAACCCGTTTAAGATGAAAGTATGCTGGCTTAGCTCAAAACCTAACAAGAAACCACTTCCATTTCCCGGGTTTAAAACAGTGTTTCACCGACATCTCGACAGCAAAGAAACAAAAGTTATCCTGGAAAAAGACTTTCTTAAAATATCGCATCAAATACCTTCATACTTGCTCACAGGTCAAGAATCTGCAAATGCTCCAAAGGGTTGTCTAGACCTCGACCCTGCAACTATTCCTCCCGAGTTTCTTCATGTTTTAGCAGATAATAAGGAAGCCGATACAATGGATGTCGACAATGGTCCAAGTACTGATGGCGTTTGTTCCATTTAGGTACAAAATTCCTGAACTTGGGAGTTTGGTTTGGTTTTTTGGGTTGTTGGATGGGAAAATAGCTAACATGTAGTGTGCATTATGCAGTTGTAACTTGTGCATAAAAGGGTTATACAACTCACTTTTTGTTAGATGTTGCTGTTATATCTTGACTTTATTTAGAAATGTTTCTTTTGTACTTTTGGAATCCAAACATTGACTGTTAGAACAGGTGTCATGACAAGCTCAAATTACTCATTCGAGGCCCACGGGTGCCACATCACTATCACAAACCTTCACAACTAACCACAACTAACCTCCTCCCTCCCCTCACTCACAATTAACCTCAACTTACTCATTTGGGCTTACCACTTCCTAAAAATACAAATATTACAAGTATAAAAAAGAGAAAAAAAAAATCTGACAATTTACCTTCATTGTGCAGACGACGAAGGTAAAATGGCGAAGGATGAAAGGGGGGGGGGGGGGTGTCATGGCTAGCCATGGCAAACTTGCCAAGTCACCACAACGAGCCACACACCTCCTGCTCTTGCTAAGGAATGAAAATGGATGAATGTTTTGGTACTTAATGGTGTTATTTGTTTGCTTATATTGTAAACTTTCGCGGCATGCACTTTATATTATAAAGTGAATCAACTTTGACTTAAATCTTAGGCCAGGTGTAATGGTCACATTATATTATAAAGTGAATCAACTTTGACTTAAATCTTAGGCCGGGTGTAATGGTCACATTTCCACCACCTTCATCTCAGTTATACATCAGTTTTTTACAGCCGTAATGGTGACCATTTAGTCAAACACATAAAATATCTCACTTTATAGGACATACCTCACATTTATACCTCACATACTAAAAATGGGTAGTGCACCACATTAGGTGGTCTGTACCACCGAACCAACTGAAATACACCTTGGCGCGTGGTGGATGGCAGGTCGTAGTGGCGGATGGCGCGTGATGGAGGCTCACCACGGGTGGTGGAGTCCTCCATTAAGCACACTCTTAAAATTTTCAAAATCTCACTTGAAGGCTTTAACCCGATAAAAATATGTGACATGTCTTAAATAGTTGGGGTATTTATTCGAGTTCTTGGTTAGTTGAAATGTCTATGAAAAAAACACATATTTAGGATTTTTGGAGCCCATGTAATGAGTTGTTGAAATGTCTGCATGTACGGGATGTTTTCTTAAGCTTATTTTTGAGTTATTGAGCTTAAATGATTTCGATTTACGTTTAATAAGCTTACTTTTTTTGGCTTATTTTAAAATTCGTAGGCTTATAACTTATATTAAAATTCATCGGCTTATAAGTTTATAGGTCTTATAAACAAGCTAGAAAAGTAACTTATCAAAAACCACCTGAACTCATAAGCTTAAAAGTAAGCTTAAACAAAACCCCTTAGTATGAACTGTGAAGAACTTTGTTAATGGACATGTCCACTTTGACAAATTACGATAGATAACTTTAAGAAAAATAGAAAATGGATGGATAATGACTTTGGGATAAATAGAGTTTTGTATTATTCGCAAAAATTAACCCAAACAAAACACTAACAAAACCTACATAAACCGATTTTCATATTCTTATACGAAAGTGATTACCAATTCTCGCCAAACTTTACTATGTATCTCGTAATTAGTGCTCTTGAGTCTAACGTGTCACGTGTCATGTTCTCCCATGTATTCGCATTATGTAGGTGCAAACTAGATCATGCGTTGGCTTTGGCAGTGTTGTTATTATATGTTTGATCAACAAATGAAAACCGACTACTGTAACTATGTAAGTATATAACATAGGAAAAACCATAGATGTTTCCGATATAATGGGCTAGGACATACAGTTGACCCAACCCATCATCACTCTAAATAAAAATGTTTTTTTTTTGCCTAAAAGCGAACTTGATTATATTTTTTTTTGGGTATCATATTGGGTAAATGATATGCTGATTAAATCTAAGTATAAGATGTTGTTTGAATTTGATTTAATTGATTTAATATGGAAAAAACTTATTTAGAAAAGTCATATGAAAATTGTTTGTTCTGTTTAATATAGAAATATAACTGAAAATATTAAGTGATAAAACTCAGGGTATCCGCACTATGTTATCTTCTATTTAAACACGACTTAATACAAAATTTAAAGTTATACTTTGTTTAAATATGCTCTTACTCTTTGCATTACTTTTTTTTTTTTTTTTTTTTTTTAAATAATTTTTCTCTTTAACCTTTTAAGAGATATAATATAAAACTAAGCAAGTATCATTTATACTTTCTTACAAAATATGAAAATCTTCTATATTCTCCATTTAAATATATTAATTCTTCTTTACAGAATTTAGAATTTTGAGTGTTATTTGTGATGTTGTACGATCTATTTCACTTACAATTTACAAATGAACTTAAACATAAAAGAAAAGCCTAAAACAACAGGTGCAATGGTAAAAAATATAACATATTAGGTAAAACGACTATAAATAACCACACATCCTTTATGTATAAAAACGCCTTCTAAGAACGCGGGTTAACGGACTTGTTCAAAACTATAGATAGAAAGCAAATACTTATTCTTATGATTTTAATTAAATTTTCAAAATTGAAGTTCACGACAAGCATTAAGTTACTTATGATCTTCCTCTCATATTTCAATTACTTGTCTATGCAATATAAGTTTAGTTTTCCATATCCCAAACTCTTCTAAAAAGTCCCACGTGATAAGCTTCCCTATCCCAAGTCTTGGTCAAGCTGAGAAGGAATGTGTGGATGATAGACCAAGTCTTCCATATTCCAAGTCTTCTTAAAAGTCTTGGTCTATATAAGTCTTCTTAAAAGTCTTGGTCTAGATGATAAGAAATTTGTGGAAGCCATTAATTTCACCACTTGCACACTTGCATGTCACAAACTGATACCATGCAAAAACTGAGTATAAAAAGCCAATACTTGTTCTCATAATTTTAAGTTAATTTCCAAAAATGAAGTCACCACAAGCAATAATTCACTTATCATCTTCCTCTCTTATTTCTTTTCTCTTTTTCGGTCTCGCGATAACATGTCTTACTTCCACCACCGTGTCTGCTTCATATGATGGTAATGAGACTGATTATCACGCATTGCTGTCATTTAAGTCACAGATCACCCATGATCCATACAAAGTTTTAACCTCGTGGAACCATTCCTTTCATTTCTGTGACTGGAGTGGCATTTCATGCGGAAAACGGCACAAACGAGTGACTGTTTTACGACTGGAATCACTAGGCTTAGAAGGCTCGTTGTCTCCTCATGTAGGAAACCTCAGCTTCCTCCGTGAGCTTGATCTCGGGAACAACAGCTTTCAAGGAACCATTCCACATGAACTTGGTCGTCTATCCAGGTTACGTCGTCTTTATCTTTATATTAACAATTTCAGTGGAATCATTCCAACAAACTTGTCTGGTTGTTCTAACCTCGAAGACCTTTATCTCGCTCAAAATAAGCTAGTTGGAAGCATACCCAAGGAGATGAGTTTACTCTCGAAACTTGCTCGTCTTATAATTCAGGTCAACAAGTTAACAGGTGGAATCCCACCTTTCTTGGGGAATATCACATCAATGGAAGTGTTCTCTGCTGTCGGGAACCCGTTGGGTGGGAGCATCCCAGATACCTTGGGTCTTTGGAAAAGCTTGACGGTATTTTATTGTTATGACTGCAACTTATATGGAAGCATCCCTCATTCCATTTTCAACCTCTCACTCCTAGTGAGATTTTCCTTACCTGGTAATCACCAGGCCCGGATCTAGGCACGTGCAAGCTGTGCAACGGAACAGGGCCTCCATTTTCTTAGGGCCTCCAATTTGTAAATCTTAATGTTAGCATAAACTCACTTTTGGATGTTTTGGTTCAATTAAAACAATGTTTCATGAAGAAATACGCTTAAAAAAGGTTTGAAACTTAAAACTTAAGTCATAGTAGTGAAACAGGCTCAAAATTTTGTCTGTAACAGTAAAGGGGTTTTCCATTGGAGAAGATGACACAAAACCCAGAAATATTGTTTTTATTTGGTAAAGTTCAAGTTTGACCCTTCTAGTTTATAGCTTGACAAGTAAACCATTATTTTAAAGTAATTTGTTTAGTGGAGTATCACTTTGCTGAAAAGTAAAAGTAACCCATGTATTTAATAAATATTGTTATTTGGTCTTGACACATTATTTTGATATAAATTTCCACTTTTTGAGTGTTTGATGTCATAACCTATAAAAAAATATTTTGAAGCTATAACAAGAAATACTATGCAAATTTAGTCAAATTTGGGATTTCATATATATGTTTCAAAAGTTTTACAAAGACTCAACGGATTATATTTGAAAGAAATACAATTTAAATTTGAAAAAAGAAATGTTACACAATTACTGAAGACTTGATTATAGAATCTAATGCGATGAATGCGTAATCAAGTTAAGTTAAATAAATTTATATTGTACAAGGGCCTACAGTGTAATATGGCACAGGGCCTCCGAAATCAATGAGACGGCCCTGGTAATCACCTCACTGGTAGTCTTCCTTCAGAAATTGGTAATCAACTCCCAAATCTTGAGTTCTTTCAGTTATGGGGTAACGAATTGACTGGAGTTCTTCCACCTTCTCTTTCTAATTGTTCTAAATTAGGACATTTTGAAATGAGTTACAACAATTTTAGTGGGAAGTTGACTATCGACTTTTCAAAACTAACAGATATTAATAATATTAGCTTAACTGATAACAACTTCCATGGACGCGGAGAAGCTGATGACATGAGGTTTATTGATTCTTTGAAAAACTGCACCAAATTAGTAAATTTGTTCCTTGATAATTGCAACCTTATAGGAGTGCTTCCGATATCAATAGGTAATCTTTCTGATCAACTCAGCTCTCTATATTTAGGAGACAATCAATTATTTGGAAGCCTCCCTTCAAGTATAGGTAGTCTAGCTGGTTTGACCTCTTTATTTTTACAAAATAATAGATTCAAAGGAAACATCCCCACTAGTGTTGGTAAACTTCAAAAGCTACAAGTTCTTTGTCTATATAGGAATCAATTTTCAGGGCCTATCCCTGATACCATGGGGAACCTATCATTGTTGACTAAACTTAGTTTATATTCCAACAAATTAGAAGGCCATATTCCATCAAGCCTTGAGAATTGTGAAAAACTTAATGCGTTAGACCTTTCAAACAATAGACTCACTGGAAACATACCCAAGCAACTTCTACAACTTCCATCACTAACTGATATTTTACAGCTTTCATACAACAACCTGTCTGGTTCAATTCCATCAGAGATTAACAATCTCAAGATGTTGAGCGGGCTTGATTTATCTTATAATAAATTATCAGGTACCATTACTAGTAGCCTTGGTGAGTGTATTAGCCTTGTAGAGTTATACCTTAGTGGCAACATATTTGAAGGCATAATACCACCTTCATTCAGTTCCTTAAGAGGATTGGAGGTACTCGACATTTCTCTAAATAATTTATCTGGTAAAATTCCTCAATTCTTAGGCAAATGGAATTCCTTAGGATATCTGAACCTATCCTTTAATGATTTTGAGGGTGAAGTACCGGTTGTAGGAGTGTTTGCCAATGGAACTGCATTTTCAGTTTTGGGGAATGATAAGCTTTGTGGTGGTTTGGTTACACTTGAGTTACCCAAATGCAAGGAGATGGGTAGTAAGAAAAAAAGTTTTCCTTTCTTCATATTAGCCATCGTGATTGCACCGACATTGCTCATAATATTATGTTGTGTACATCTTTTGTGTAAGAAGAAACGCAATAGTCAACCATCTGAGTCATCGGGTAGTGAACGGTTCATGAAAGTTTCTTACAGTCAACTTCTCAAGGCTACTGATGGCTTCTCTGCAGCAAATTTGATTGGAGAAGGTGCATTCAGCTGTGTTTATAAAGGGATCCTCGATTATGATGATGGCAAATTTGTTGCAATCAAAGTTCTACATCTTGAAAATCCAGGAGCTCGCAAAAGTTTTCTAGCGGAATGTGAAGCTTGGCGGAATATTCGGCACCGTAATTTGTTGAAGATAATAACTTCATGTTCAAGTGCTGATTTCCACGGCAATGATTTTAAAGCTCTGGTTTATGAGTTTATGCCAAATGGAAGTGTACACGATTGGCTTCATTCAAGTGAAAATACATCGAAGTTGAACCTTCTTCAAAGAATAAATATTCTTAGAGATGTTGCCACTGCACTTGATTATCTTCACAATCGCTGCCAAACAATGATTGTTCACGGTGACTTGAAGCCAAGTAACATTCTACTTGATGATGATATGGTGGCTCATGTTGTAGACTTTGGTTTAGCTCGACTACTTGGTGCAGACTTAAACCAAAACAATTTCAACCGGGGTTAAAGGAACAATTGGTTATGCACCTCCGGTAATTCCACTTTTATTCCATGATGCTTATATTTATTTGAGTTAAAGTTTGTAAATTAATTATTGTATATCATTTATAGAGTATGGTATCGGGAGCGAGATGACAAGTTGTGGGGACGTCTACATTTTGGAATATTATTACTAGAGGTGATGACGGGTAAAAAGCCCACAGACGGCATGTTTATTGAAGGTCTTAGCCTTCATAAATTTTCTTACATGGCATTACCAGATCATGTAATTGATGTTATTGATAATGATGCAATTGTCTTTGCAAAGTACGGAAGCGAATGCAAAGAAAGTGGAAGACCTGTTTGGCTGCAACTATCAAGATTGGTGTATCATGCTCATGGATTCCCACCCCAACGACTAAAAATTGGAATTGTTGTCAATGAGTTGCACATATTCTCGATGTGCTTAAAATATATAAGGTACTCCGTTCTCTCTTTTGGAGAGTGTGATTTTACATGAGTTTGTCAATAAATCATCACTAAAATGGTTTTTTTCTTGTCTTTTGAACTCTTTCGGTATGGTGAAGTTGAGAGTAACTCGCAACAAGGAGAGTGCATGTCGTAGTTAAATAAATGTTAAGTTGTTTGTAATTGTGGTTTAATTTTCTTGTTGCATAAGTGTACAAGACATAACTTAATAAACGTTACGTAACATTACGTTTCTTTCTGGTGACCTATCATATGTATCAAGCATGTTTGTAAGTGTGGTTTCATTTCCATGAATCCAATTTGTGGTACTGAATTCTACTTAAGTGCTACTTGGTGTTTGATTCCTTAATGAACGACCTAATGTTGTTCGTGTTCTTTGACTTTTCTTGAATATCTAAATGAGAAAGCTCAAGGCTTCCCCTCTTCTCGTTTCGAGCAATGTATGGTTCAATTTTATAGAAAGTTAACCTCATGTTTGGTATCTTGTATTATTACTGCAAGTATATTGTATTAAAATGTGTCAATAATTACCAAAGTGGAATTCGATACATAAATCAGCTCGAATATTTTGATATCAGTTGGTCCAACACACGTACATTCACATTAGAGACTTGAAACTTGAGAGTTGAGAGTGTTGCCAAAGTTACTACTTAATGGAAGTTTAATTAACAAAAAGGTGTAGTTATGGATTGTCCTAAAAATATAGATAAAGCGAACTAGGTCAATTAAATTACAAAATACGAGTCTTGTATCTACTTACTAATGTAATGTGGAAACATGTAACTTACTGAGAATATGAAATGGGTTAAACATGAAACCAGTACACCCACTCTTGTGAAACAAACCAAAGAACAATGAAAACTAAAATGGGTCAAATGGGGACTCAAAAAATATATTTAACTGTAAGGCTCCCAAGCCTGCCTTTCCAAGGGTCCACATCAACGGTGTGACTGATAAAGCATTAACCAATGCTTTTCAATACTAATAAATGGGAATACCAACGGTTAGGACTGAAGTGTCATATATATGGTTCACAATGTTAACGAGTCTATGTCAAAAACAACGATTTACAGTAGCAAAATTGGGGATCTTGCAACAAATTAAAAGTCAAACATATCAATAATGTTTAAAACACATAATTTTCTTGTGGGCTCAAGTAATAACTTCGGAATGGGCTCGATTATATCATTTGTTCATCGGGTATTTTAGTTTATGTGCGTCATTCTTCTACGAATCAGTAATTCCACCAACACATTTCATGTATCTAAGTCTCATGTCCAAATGAAAAATAACAAGTTTCTATATCCATGTCTTTATGTATAAGAAACATGTGACAGTGATACCGATCCTGAATCTATAGTGACAAAAAATCGAGCCGTAATTTGACAAGTACCCTTGTATTCAGTGTATATATAGGCTTTCATGTTCTCTTTGGTCCACCTTATCTCCAAGCCCTCATGTTCTGTGGTATCAATGAAAATGGCAAGTGTTCGAGATGAAATGCCTAGTAGATCTTAAAAAGATGCAAACATGAATCCAAATACAAAAGCTTTACCAATAAATTGCTAGTTTGAGGTCATATGAACAAGGCTCGTAAAGGATTCTATGTGGAATCGAGCTTTAAACCAACACTAATGGTGACGTTAGGTCTTCTAAAAAGGACCAACAAACAATTATTGAAGATTTTCAACCCAAGCAGTCAACTGAATCAGGTAAAAAGTGATTTAAGGGTTTATGTTTATGTGGTCTAGGTGAAAAGAAATAAGAAAGCGAAGAGAAAAAGAAGGGAGAAATCCGCTCAAAAGGAAAAGTTAAAACAAATAAAGCCGGGTTTTTTTTATATAAAACAAGGCTCTATTTTGTGGCCCAATTAGACCCCGGTTTTTTCATTTCATAACCGGGCTTTATGCCTTTGTTTTTGACGAACACCTTTATAGAGCGCTTCTTTCCTATTAAGAGGGCTCTATTAGGGAGGGGGTTAATTTCAGATTTTGTAGTAGTGTGAGAAAATAGTTTATGAGTCAAAGAATTTCGTTACCAAGGTACATAGCCATCTGACCAATCTTCAAACCCAAACAGTCCTTTAAAGATAACAGCTATTCAATAACCAGATTATTCTACCAGACAATTTCATGACATTTTCCAGCCTTTTATCCAAATTTACTACCAAACAGGACACAATACAGAAGACAATACAGCTGCCTATCCAAACACACTGTATCAGAAGATAGAAAAGCTTGTGAAGCAAAGGTTTTCAAAACCAAGATACATACCCTGTAGTTAAGGCAAAGTACATCTTCCACAAATTAAAGCCTAAGGATGACAAGCTAGCAGAGCAGCCCCGTCACAAAACCAAGCGACCCATAAATTAAATCCATGTTGCCATACGTATACGGTATAAAAATATAGCAGTCTGACTCCAACTAATAACATAACAAAGAAACAAAAGACTTAAATTGCCAAACTACAACAGAAGACCAAAACTTGCGGACTGTTAGACCACTGCTAAACCACAGAAGTATAACTGCATAATATTTGCTGCTGAACTCACTGTCTCGCCAGATGATCATTTCATTTACTGCCAAACAGGAAACTGTCCTTATGAAGATAGATAGCTTATCCCAAACACTCAGAAGATAGAAAAGCTTGTGAAGCAAAGGGTTTCAAAACCATGATAAATAGCCATCTTTTTAAACCTTTATTCCAAACACCTGTTAGGCATATAAAAACTTTTCTGATCAAAGTAGCTTCATTTTCACATAATCCCATTCATGTCAATCTTATAAGCTTTTTATCATTAAGGCTACTGAGCTATACCACGAGTTCTCCTTGAACTTTCACATAATTCCATGACGAGGTCACGGTTCTGAACGGTCTCGATAATCCCTATCATCACTATATCACCTTGAGACCACTCTACCTTCACGCCTATCATATTCTGGTGAATCACGCCTAGAACGCCGATGATCACCACTTTTGGAACTTCTAGATGGAGGAGTAACACAGTGCAACATCCGAGTACAAACTCAGTACAAACGCCTATCATTCTCTAATGGACATTTCATCAAACACCTTTCGTGCACAACCTAATTCACCTCTATCGCACTATAATAATATCACAAATCTCCACAACTAACACCTAATTGAATCAGTTCAAAAGTATACCTGAGAGCATCACAGAACCGAATCTATTTGAATCCGAATTTAGTTGAGCTTATGAGATATAAGCCGAACCAAATAAGATCACCTAATATTAGTCCATACTTCTAATCACCATCCCGATGTATGTAACGCTAATATTAGGCAAACACAATTTTGCACGTTTTAAATTATCACAACCAATTTATAATAATCAAATTACACAAGATTAATAAATATTGATAAATGATGGTTTTTGTGAATGGGGGAGATCAGAGATGATTGAGTGTGTTTGGATGGGATTGCCAACTATGTATTTTTATTTTTTTTTTTTAAGAAAAGTACAAATGCTTTTTAAAATGTATATCATTTACTTTTGTAGATAGTAATAAAAAAAAATTGTTTTTGTTGGTAATTTTCTTTCAAATTGATCTTGGTATTTTGCAAAATTTTGACATTTTTACTTTTAGCTAGTAGAAATTTTTTTTCCAAGAAGAGTAAAATGTAACATAGTAACTAAAAATGATGAATTTGAAATAAAAGACCCACAAAAGAAAGATTTTGTTCGCTACCCATAATAGTGACAAGTATGATATCTTTTAAAACATTTGCCATTTTGTAAAAGTTCATTGTTTTCTTTTTGCGATCTTTGACACATTAATTTGTTGTAAAATGTACATAGTCGCTTAAAAGTTGATCAACTAAACTTAAGAGGTGTTTATTTTTTTTTTATCTTAACTACATATAATGTAAAAACTAACTTTTATTGAAAGTGAAAAAGTAATGATCTTAAAAGAGTGGGAGGATTGGATCGCGGAGATGAATCAGAGTCAAGTGAAAACGCAATGATCTTATCTTAACTACATATAATGTAAAAACTAACAATATACAGGTAGTATAACAAATTGTTTGCCTCACGGTTGGTGTTTATAGTAAGGGGAGTGATACTCACACCACATTTTTTGATATAAACTTCAATACACAAATAGTGGTGCATACATCAAAAGATGTGGTGTAAGTATCAATTCCCTTATAGTATAGTACTACATCTTTGCATTCTTCTTATATAAGATTACAAGTGTCAATGATCAAAAAATAAAAGCGTTATATGTAATATTGAAAAAAACCATAGATGTCTCCTTATGATATAATGGCCAAGAACAAATAGTTACCCCAATCCATCATCATCACTCCAAACAAAAAATTTGTTCAAGTTCAAAAGTGAACTTGATTGTATTTGTTTAGTTAAGATACTTGTAAATGATATGATGATTGAATTTAAGTATAAGTTATACTTTGTGTAAATATGTTCTTACTATTTGTCTTTATTTTTGGATTATGTTTAGGTGCATTTTGGTATTTGGGGTTAGGATTGGATTTAGAAAACCAAAGTAGAAAAAATTGTTTGTTTGTAGCTTTAGTTTTGAAAGTTGGGGATTAATCCTAAAAATAACATTATTAGTAAAGATATCATATTGGGTGGGGATGAGATTAAAATGTGGGCCACATTAATTGTTGTCTCTAAGGGTCTGTTTGGTTTGTTGACGGGTTGATTTGGATTTAGATTTGATGTGTGAGAGAGGGAAAATATATAATTTATATAATTTTATTTATAACAAAAGTTTATTTGAATATTAAAAACATGAATGGACCCACTCAAATCTTTAAAATTAGAAAAAGAACAAAAGCGAAAAAGAAAATGACAAAAAACTCAAGTATTCAATCGAAAATGACAACAAAAATTAGAGTATTCAAGTGAAACAATGGATACATGTAAGGAATGATGTGGCCCACATAAAAAGATATCAAATACTGTTTTGAATCACATAGATGCAAACCAAACAATTATTAACTGTCAAATCAAATGCAAACCGATTTTAATACCCAATGACAAACAACCCATAACTATTTCTTACCTTAATATTTCTTACTTTATAAAAATAATTAATTTTAATAAAATATATTATTTTACACTAATTTAATATACTTTATGTTTATATAATAATATATTTTCTCTCCAAATTTAAATCTAATCCAAAATAAATCCAAATCAAATCCAAATTTTGCACGTGTTAAAATAGAGCAACTTTGATTGACTCAATTTTTTTCTTAATAAGATTGTTTTAGCAAAATTTTTGAGAAATGATGTAATTCTTTTATTCTATAAAAGATAACACAAACCACAACACAATCTCACAAACCTACAACATATAATTTATTTGAGGGTTAATCGATATAGATAAAAGCACTCTATAGTTCTCTTTACTAACACATAGCAAAGACATTGATTCTCGAAGGGTGGGACCGCATTGGACGGTGGAGATTAATTGCGATCAACTGTTTTTTGTTTGGAAAGGTTGTGTGTCGATGGGGATTGCCAACATGGCACCCTCATTGTTTGTTGACACATTTATTTGTTGCAAAAGTGAACATAGCTGCTCAAATGATCGGGATCCTATAATGTTGACAAAAACATGATTGTTATGTTTAATGAATTTACACCATTAGATCTAATTAATGGTTGGGATTAAATGCACAATTCTCTCTCTTATTTCTCTTTTATTAATCACTCTCATTTTATCAATAATTTATCTCTCATTTATATTTTTATCATTATTTGTGGGTCATTTTTCTTTGTTTTTTTTCCCTCCAATTTTTTCCATGTTCTCTCCATTTTCTATCCCTATCAGTTAGTGTTTTTTCATTGAACCAAAAACAAAACAAGTATAAAGTGAAAAGAGCCATAATATAATGAGAAAAAAATGAATTGAACCCAAAAAGACATCAACATGCCACTAAGAGCATTAGGTATCGTTGAGACATAGTTCTCATGCCGTTCTCCAAAACTAGTGCCACGTCAGCAAAACACTGAACGGCACCATAAAGCCTTTGGCACCACATTTTGTGTCATATCGTTGGCACCGAGAAAATGTGGTGCCGTTCTCCATTTTTTCATTTACATAAAATAAAACATACACAATATTAACTAAAATAAACTTCATAAATTTAAAAAAAACACACATTACATTAATTAAAAAAAATGTACATAAAATAAAAAAAATAATACGAAGCGGAAAAAAATATTACAAACTAGTGATTAAGGTTCCATAAATTCTACACAAGGTCTTCGAAGATCGTCATGCAATTTTCTATCTCAAATTTCATTTCTTTTCTAACATGTAAATCACATCTTTCGACCCGATTATACCGTATGTTTGGACTTGGATCAACGAACAAATCTCTAAAATTCACTTGAAATTCTTCGTCTTCCAATATCATGTTGTGTAATATTATACAACAATACATGATTCTTTTCAAGGCGTTGATTTCAAAAGCACGTGCGGTTGTCGTATAGTTCCTCAACGACCTTGTAGGACTCCGAAAGCTCGTTCAATATCTTTTCTAGAACTTTCTTGAAGTCTTTTAAATTTTTTTTCAGACGTTGCAACACTAAACATTTTGACAAATACGGGACATGTTGGATAAATGTTGTCGGCTAAATAGTAACCTTTCATGTATGTATGTCCGTTTACTACAAATGGACATTCGAGATTACCGACAAGTTCATCATCAAATAACGGGGAACTATAACACATTAAGATCATTATTTGCCCTAAAATATGCATGCCAAACCCATAATTTTTGATCCGCAACCGCTTCTAACATAAGAGTTAGGTATTTATAATCACGCCTTATGAATTGAGCATGTAAGGCCTTTGTACTATTTTTCCAATCCTAATTCATATAATCAATGCTCCCGAGCATTCCCGAGAGTCCATGTTCTTTTTCATGCAATGCATATATTTTTTCAACATCCGTTGAAGTGGGCTTTTTTAAATACCTTTCAATGTATAAAATATGTATGCATTTAGTAAAGTTCTCTAAACATTGTCGTGAACAGCGTTCACCAATTTGCAAGTATTCATCAAACGCAGTGTCGTACGCCAATTGGTGGGTGACGGATGTGCACTTCAAAAGAGGACCAATACTTAAACGACCGGTAGCATCGTAACGTTGTCTAAAAAAATTAAAGTACTCGAGAATAGGTCGAACATCATAGCTTAAGATATCGTTGACTATTTTATTAAAAAGTGTTACGATACCTTTACCTAAACCTCTCTTCCGTATGCTTAGGTGGAGTGTCACCTTCACCAAAATAGTCGTCGATTAAACGTTGTTCCGCTTCTTCTCGATCACGTGGTATGTATTACTCGTCCTCTCAATACCCGATCCCTATCCACCGGCTTCTTGATCACACAAAGCTAGAAGTTGTTCATATGCCATATAAACCCTGGATATATCGATCCGGGTCGTTTTGAAAATAAACACCATAATGGTCGTGGAGAAGTTGTTGGGATTGTTTGGATCCATAGTTGAAAGAAAATCAAGTATTATTGAAGTAGAGATTAAATTGGAAGAGTTTATGATAATTGATAGAATAAAGGAGGAATTTATAGAATTTTTGGGTAAAACTTTTATAAATTTGTGCATTTTGGCTATATAGTCATATAACACATTAAAAAACACAAACTAGCCGTTGGTTTAAAAAAGAAAAAGAAAGAATGGCGTGGGCTGGCAAATACAGCGCGAGCTTCCTTGGCGCTAGTCTCGTAGTGGTGCCACATTCTTCATTTTGGGGCTGGTGGGTTGGCGCCATGAATGCAGCACGATACCTCAGGCTCTAAGCCTGTAATTTTTTTTGAACTGCAATTTTATTAAAAAGACTAGCAAGAAACTAGAAATTACAAAGAAATTAGGTAGGGATTTTTTAACCAATCTACCCAACTAAAAGAAGCTTTACATCTATAACGACACCAATAAAAAGAATGTAACACAACATCATCAAAGATATTCGCCATTGAAGGAGAAGCCACACCAAAAATCGTCTTTTTCCGAAAAGCCCATATGAACCACCATAAGCCATAACAAACCCCTTCTAATAAACTCTTGAGCTTAGAAGGAAGCCTTAAGTTACAAATCCAATCCGCTTAACCATCAAACGAAGAAAACTCCGTAACACTCACATTCCACCAATTACAAATCTTCACTTACTCCACGTAGGCGCTCCTCTCAGTTCTCCTCACCCCCACTCACCTTTTTGTGGGCAAAGATACTATATATTCACCTTTCATTAAAATACCCACTTTATACAAATATACACTACTAAATACCCCACACACAAAATAAAAAATAATAAAACATGAGGGATACATGAGCCGTTCACTTTATTTGGCCTTGGGAACCTCCGTTCGCGCATGAGTGGACTAGGTGGGCAAGGTGATGCTACGTGAGTTGGTTTCAAGGCGACAATTGTAAAAAAAAAAAAAAAAAAAAGTTAACACTTCTTAAGGGCCTGTTTGGCGGGGGCTTTTGGAGGAGCATTAGCTTTTTGTTACAAAATAATCTTCTATAAATTAAGTAGCTTCGTTTGGATGCATTAACTACAAGCTTTTATTTCAAACAAATAGCTCCAAAATGAAAAGTCGATTCATGAAGCTTTTAAATATCTTGGGTATTAAAACTTTAAATTAATGATATACCCTCCAAACATTTATTTACAGTTATAGATTTGTCATTTTATGTCATTTTACATTTTATAATTATATTTAACAACTAATTTACCAAACACTTTTATTGAAAAAAAATACAGCTTTGTAGCTCATGTTAACAGCTTTGTAGTTAAAAAAATAAAATAAATAAAATAAATAAATAAATGCAAATCAATTCACTATGTACTCTTCACTTTCCCGTCTTTAAAAGTCAACTCACCAACAACCATCACCAATGGCAGTCGCAACAACCAGCGACAGCACATCACCTCCGTCCCAATCAATGGACAAATCACCACCACCACAAACACCCGAATCATCTTCTCCGGCGCCGGTCACCGGTTCTCCTCCGTTGTCCGTGTAACATATTGGATTTCACAAACACATCAAATCATGATTACAAATAGGCGTATAACTTGAGGTTTTAGAGAGAGAAATAGTTAGAGGTTTGGGAACTTAGTGAGAGAAAGTAAAAGTATTAGTATTAGCTCCAACCCTCTACCTTGGGAGGTAGAGGGTATTTATAGTCTTACATAAACGCCACCTACGGGTGTGGATCACGCAGTGGTAAAGACCGTCAGGTCCTCCACGGTGTTACTTAACTAAATACTACTTAACATTAAATAACTACGACTACGAGCTTTTAACGATTACATATACGGGTGACCGACACTTTAATAATGGATTTACTACCAAGGCACATAGCCATCGACCAATCTTCAAACCCAAACACTCCTTTAAAGATAAGCGCTATTCAAACTTAATTTGGCACAAAGAATTTCGGAGAAACTAATCCTTCGACTTTTAAAACCAAACTTAACAAAGATAACGCCTTTATATACGTGCTTTTATCTCGAGGCGAACAAGGCTACATACATTATGTTGGCTTCAATCATGCCCAAAGGATACTAAGATGATGTAATGTATCGGGATAACCTTATGCTTAACTTATGCGTTTATTCATTATCGAAAAACCCGTGTTCCCCAAATAACTAATAAGCACTTTGGCATAAGCATGACCTATTCCCATATTCCGTGACATGCATCCATCTCACAAACTCACACCGCTTCTACACATGATAATTAGGAAAATACAAATACATCCCAATGTATAAAGCACTTTGACAAGAGCTTACCCAAACATCTTCAATAAGCTTTGTACATTTTTATACCCAAAACCCATCTTCTTCCTCAAGCAGTTTGAAGTTAAATAAGAGGTTAGGGTTTTAATTTTATAAAATTTGGGGATTTTCTTTAAATTGAGGAATTTAGGTGTTTGGTGGTATCTCGAAGATGGTTGTTAATAACCGATATTTCCAAATCTAACCCGTTAATCACTCGAGGCGATTATTCTAGCAAACAATTTCATGACATGTCCGGTCTGCAAGCCTTTATCCATAACCATCCAAATTAATGATCATTTCATTTCCAAATCATCAAAGAAAATTGCGGATAGAACGTATTAGAAAGTGTTTGTATACACAACAAAACTAAATCGTATTAAAAGTGCCATGTTAATTCCATACTTTTGACTACTACTACGGTGAGCTTCAAACAAAAACCTCATAAGCCCATTCTTAAAGTGTTTCGCTAAGCTATTTTGAATACAACATAAACTTAGCAATCTTGACCCAACTGAACCGAGTTGACCGAGCGACCCGTTTTGACTGTGTTTCCATTTGACCCGTTCGACCCATGATCTATTTGACTATAACTAAACCATCACGGTAACAACTAAATCAACGTTTTGCCTATTAAACTAAACATGTTAAAAGAGGTCACAAATTCAAGCGGATGTAGTTCATCTAGTCTGCATATAACTTTAAATTACTTTTAGTTTTATTTAAGTGAACAACTATAGTCGATTCAACATTCTATTTATTTAGATTAATGACTATGTTTAATGTGGACCACAAAAAACATATTAATAAACATAACTAGATCACATCCCGATGTAGTTCAACACTGCATATTTAAACAAACAACGACAAAGCGACAACACATATGGTTTAATGCAGCGGTACCGCTTCACACCGCCATATCTATAAGATTCAAAGAAGGTATCAACCATATCTAAGTTAGGACAATAGTTCCATTTTGTTTTGTGTACCAAAATACAACTAGATAATCCAATGGTGTGTTGATTGCAATTAATAGTTTGGCGATAAGAGAGGGGAGTCACAACTCACAATATGCATATATTATAGAAGCGATAGAACATTTCATATGTATTACTTTTGGGTTATATATTTCATACGAAGTTTCTTTGCCGGTTCCTCATGTCTATTATAGCGAAGCTCTACCAACCACCTCATTTACATGACTCATCCTCTGAGTAACTTCGCTATAAAAAAAACAAGATATAATGTGATTAATAAGTAGGAATCGAAAACCCGATTGTCATGCACCGAGCGTTCGGGTCCTATTAGTTGATTCATAGCAAAAGTTATGACAAAGTAATTCGAGCTGCATAAATGATATAATATTATCTTCATTGACAATCATAAACAATTATTAATTAAATAGTATTTATTTGTTGGTACACATTGCCATGATGCAAAAAATTACAAGCCTTACTGGATACAAATAAGATACAACGAGATGAGCGATCGCTCTGCATAAATAGACCAAGCAAGAAGTAGAGTTGACTACTTGACTTTGTCCATTTCATCCTTAGTTGTAGGACATTGATGCAAGTTTTCGGTCAATAAATCAAGTTTTAAGATACATACAACAAGCAAGGACACACATGATGCACGGAAATGACACTATTCACATATTACATGTCTCGCCACATCATTAAGTAAAGAGAAAAGTTTCAAGCATATGCTACCAAATTGATAATGTGCACGTTATAATGAAATAAAACCTAGCCAAGAGGAAAACAAGATAAATTTAAGCTAAACAACGAGAAAGAAGGGTATAAACTTGACAATTTCGTGCAACCACTTAAAAGCAGTGGCCAATAAAGTTTTAGTAAATAATTAATTGAACTGTTAGTTAATATCGAGTCGCATAACATAATTAAATATAGGTTAGCATTATGTGCCAATTAATTACATAATTAGAGCACATCTTAAATGTAATTCGAATAATTATTTAAAAATTAAACCTGACTTTATATGAGGTTTAATACAAGTAGCACCTACTTCACGAGATCTCTTGATGCATCTTGAACTTAAGATCCTTCTGTTGTTTTATGAAAAATCTCAAAGAGCTCGACATAATGTGGCGATATTTTTTTTTGGGTAAAGGGGAGTAATCCTGCACCCTGGTAAATATATTAACCAAATAAACGTTTAAGTACAATGTATATGAGTGAAATCCCATATATCAGCCCGTTACATAGGCATAAAGCTTACATAACAAGATACTTCCTATTTTCTAAACAAGAAAACAAACCACTACTCAAATGATAACAAATGACACAACGACATAAGATTAATTCCTAGGACCTTGAAATGTGGTGATCTTTTGTTCGATTTCTGTGGAATATTAAGTATAAGTCATCATATTACATTACAGTAGCATGCGTAAAGAGTTAACTTTTCATAAGTAATGTAAACTAACTTGATATATAGGAAACTTGAATATACTCGATAAAACAGTTAACAACTATCATTCACAAGAAGGCGCAGATGATGATTCTATCCATATAATTCAAAGCCTTCATGCATCTCAATATGTCTAAATCACACAAACCGTGACTTTCGACACATTCAAATTGTTCCCATAAAACTAACTCATTCCTTTTCCCTGTTTGACTGTCAGAAGAGAAACCCAAACCGAGTTGGTCAATTTACATGTAGATGAACCCCCCTAATTGGTTTTACAAATTTAAAAGAGTCGAAAAACATTAAAGTTGACCGGTTTAGTTAGCTCGAAAAAACTACCAATGTCGGTCAAGTATCGGTATCCTTCACTTTCAATACCCACTCCAAACTCATAAAAATATATGAAAAGTAAAACTAAACGTGGAAAATTTCTAGTAGAAGCTGTGTTTCATGAACTAATCTCTCACTCAAATGGCTCTTTAGCGCCTATTGTAGTACTGACATATCCATATTGGTAAGTCGGATCGGTTTCACACATAAATCTACTCTAGTATCTTACTTGATAATTGATATATACACTTTATGTTATCAACGAGTAGTACATCATTCGGGTTGATGCAAGAATAAATGGATGATTAGCTCACAAATTAGAAAACCCGAGGTAAATAAGCAAATTATTCGGATGAAAACATTTCTTAAATTGCGACCATATTAAACATTGGGGTGTTATTCGGGTTGACCCGGTCGGGTTCGGGTCAACTCGTGTTGGGTAAATCGGGTAAATCGGGTCAATCGTTAAAAAACATACCCGAACCCGACCTTGTTTAGAACTCGGGTCAACTCGGGTCGGGTCAATTCGGGTTCGGGTCAACTCGTGTCGGGTCATTCGGGTCGGGTCAATTCGGGTTTAGGGTCAACCCGAGTGTTTTACATTGTAAAGGTGTTGTTGAGCGGGTTAGTCGGGTTGGTCGGTTAAGGCTAAAAATACGACCTTGTCTAGAACTCGGTCAATTCGGGTTGACCCGATTGACCGAATCTATTTTTGAACCGATTGACCCGAGCCGAATTGACTCGGGTAAGGTCGGGTTCGGTCGGGTCACCGAATAACACCCATAACAAGTGCTATCAACTTTAACATTGTTGAACTATATATCTCTCTGCGCTAAAATGAATGTAAATAGTAAAAGTATGTAATGATTTGGTATGTATTGGGGTACTTCGCCTAATTTCATTATCCAATATCATAACATTGTTATCTCCATTAAGCTAGACTTACCTATATGCATACTTAATACTAATTCATTTTGTGCAGTAAGATTCTTTTATATTGTCATTATCGAACACCATTTCTATTAATCTATATATTAGGTATTTGGTTTTACACATATTAAAGTACTCATATGTTTATAGAAAAGTTTTCAAATAACATAAATGTGCCTACACACACAAGATATGTTCATGTTATCAGAAGTTACCCAACCCAACCATTTTGCTAACTTTAAGCATCTATTAGCCCACATTGTGTTATGCGCCTGCAATCGTAAAGTTTTTTGTGACTGCAAATCACATGAAAACTAATGTAACACTGTTGCCAAATTTGCCGTTGCATTGGCAGATATGTATAGACATGTTAACGGTTACCCAAAGAACATCACACAAAATGCCTTTTTGCTCCGGAATACATAAGGGCAATTTAAAAACCAATATCTATCGATTTAACAGCAAGTGATAAACTAGCCAGTAGATGCGAAAACGTAACAACAAAACTTCCCATTTCTGCAATTGACAGGAAAAACTAAATGTTAAATTTTGGGGTATTAATCCGTGGCAAACATGTCACTCTATCAATTGCTAATGGCTTTCAAGTTATGATCATTGCAGGACTATTACCGGGGTTAATCATGGACAAAGCATAAATGGTTTAAAGTTCCAAGACATTCATTTCTGCTAAAGCTTCTCTTGTTTCTGCTGATGAGTCATTTATAGCCGTTAGAGGGGTCTTAGTGTTTCTTTATCTCCTATTTAATAAGTCCCTTAATCTAGGGTTACACACACTTGAGTGTGCAGTCATTTCTCACTCTCTTCTCTTCTCTTTGATCATTTCACTGATCTTGTCTCCTCTTTGTATTTGTATGATTATTGTCTCATTGACATTAATCTAATCTTGTAACATTTTGGATACTATTGTTGATATAATCTAAGCCGACTATTGAGGCTTAGGTTTGAATAAAAGTTCTTTTGTTTACTTGTTGTTGTTGATACTTTCGTACATGGTATCGGAGCGTCGGACTCATAATCATTATTGATTCTACATCGAGGGTTTTGTGGAAACTTGGGACATCTCTTGACAACAACTTGGTGGTTTATGGTTATTGCTATTGGCATAATCACCGGTTATTTAATATTGTGATTTATTCTTTCCACGCATATTGCTCACGTAAGTCTAAGTCTAATCTCTTCTTAAAACAAACAAGTGCTTAAGTGCGTGTGGGTGCAAATGGGTAAACTAACATCTTGATCCGCCACCTCGAGGTGGTATGAATACCGCTCTGGTTTACCCAGTTCACGTGCTTGGTGCTTGTTGTTTCTTAATTACAAAGTCTTATTTATTTCTTTATTTGTCTATCTGCTCTTGTTTTTATTTCTGTCTGTGTTTTTGTCTATCTTATTATATCTGTTTGTCTTATTGTTTGTATTATGGCTATTGGTGATGATAATATTGGTGGTGGTGGTTCTTCCACTGAGAAAAGCTTATCCTTTGGTGATGCTTTGTATTTACACCCCAATAACACAAATGGTACTCCCATTATTACTATCAAACTCACTGGGCGAAAATTACAAAATATGGAATATGGCCATGACCTTTTCCTTGAGGAACCATAATAAGTTAGGGTTTATTGATGGTACTTGCATAAGAGATGATTCGAACCCTAGTCTTGCTAATCGATTGGGATACGTAACTCTGTTGTGGTTACTTGGATTCTTAACTCTCTCGACCTGAACTATTTCTTTGGTTCTATATATGCTAAAGCTGCTTATGAAATGTGGAATGATCTTAAAGATACCTATGATAAGGTTGATGGTTCATTATCTTTAATTTGCATAAAAATATAAACTCTCTTGGTCAAAATGGGTCCTCTCTTGCGATTATTATAACAACCTTAACTCTTTATGGAAACAATTTGATTGTATGATTAGCTTGCCTCCTTGCACTTGTGAGGCTGCAAAACACTTTGAAAAACACAATCGACTAATCAAGTTAATGCAATTTCTTATGGGTCTTGATGACTCCTATGTTCCCATCGAAACAATATTTTAACGAGAGATCCTTTACCTAATGTCAAAGCGCTTTCTCTGTTGTCTGCGGAGAGAATCTCACGAATGTTTCATCGGGAATAGCTCGCTAAACCCAATGCTACGACTTTTCTTTGCAAAACTTCGATGGTGGAAAATTTTTGATAACAAAAGGATTTAACAACAACAATTTTAAAAGTTCGACTTTAATCTTGGTAATGACTTAAACAACAGAGGACCAAACATGAATCTCAAATGTACTAACCGAAAAAACCTAGTCACACCGTTGATAGATGTTATGATCTCGGTTGGTTATCTGCTTTGGATATGTCAAAAGGAACTTTAATTCTAAACCGCCGGTGATAATAATGTTTATACGATACTAATCGTACCATCGATAATAGTGCTAGCAACTCTAGCAACTCTCTCTCTCTTTGTCTAATGAGCGACTCTCCAGACTTATGAGTCTTCTTAATGACAACAATGTGTCTTCCGCTAATGCCAAGATGGCGGGTAAAATTTTTCAGGAACCTTCTTTAATGGCAGTGTTAAGTTTAACATAAACTTCAACAAAATTTTCAAGAACAACACAAAAACTTTATCTGGAAACATCAGTCTTGGTTGGATTGTTGACTCTGGTGCAAATCAGCACATGAATGTATCTGCCAAATTTTTAATTAATGTTGTTGACATTTCAAATCTTGGTCTAACTGTTGGACATCCCAATGGTACTCAGGCCCTAATCACTAAAATTGGTGACTTAAAAGTCAATAAAGACCTAACTCTTTTTGATGTTCGGTTGTTCTCGAGTACAATGTTAGTCTGCATGTCATTCATAAGATTGCTAGAGACAATAAAATGTTTGTTGGGTTTAATGAATCTAATTGCTATATACTGAGTTTACATCAAAAAGGATTGTGGGGATGATTGGTAAACAATGCAATGGATTATATATGTTTGATATTGATTCTACATGTAAGATTACCTCTAATAAGCGCATTTACATTTGTCATGTTTCTAGAAATCTGGCATCAAAGACTTGGTCATCCTACGACCAAGTCCTTCATATCCTTAAATCCACCCTTAAAATTGATAGCTCATCTGAATTTGATCATCTTTGTGATACTTGCAACAAGGCTAAACAAACCGGGAACCATTCCTCTAAGTGAACATAAGTCAACTAAAATTGGTCAACTTGTTCATCTAGATGTATGGGGACCATATAAAGTCGCTAGTAGAGATGGTTACAAATATTTTTAACTATTGTTGATGACTATTCTAGGCGTGTGGATTTATATGCTTAAGGGAAAGGATGATGTTTATGTTTCCATTGTTAATTTCACTCATATGCTATCAAATCAATTTGAACACAATGTTAAGACTTTCAGAAGTGATAATGGGACATAATTTGTTAATAATAAACTTCAACACTTCTTTCATGAAAAAGGAATTCTACATCAAACCTCTTGTGTTTATACACCACAACAAAATGGTATTGCGAGAAGGAAACATAGGCATCTCCTTAATATTGCTAGATCCACTTATGTTTGTGGGAATTACCTTTATATCTTTGGCTTTGAATGTGTTCTAGCGCTGCCTATGTCATAAAAGGTTACCTCTTGATTACATCAGCAAGTCCCCTTCTCCCTTGTGTATGGGCATGACCCTTCCTCTCTCTCCTTAGAGTCTTTGGTGCTTATGCTATGCCACCATTCTCAACATCTCGATAAATTTGGTAGTAGGTGCGAGAAAAATGTCTTTATTGGTTATTCAAATGAGAAAAATGTTATAAACTTTTGAGCTTAGAAGCAAAAATATCTTTATTCGGAGATGTCAAATTTTATGAAAGCTATTTTCCTTCAAAATAAAAATACTTTGTCAAAACCTTTTGTTGAAGCGTATGTGCCTAAAAATACACACACGAGGGCACCATATCACATGAATCACATCCTGTGATGCATCTTACGACTTTGTCGATACATCATCGATTCAAATCGAACTCGAACAAGAAAGAGGCTTGCCGTACCATTATTGCTAGAAGGTCAACCGAGTTTCTAAGTTGCCCGATAATCTTAATGACTTTATTGTAGAAGGAAAGTCAAATATGGTGTTGAAAAGGTTGTTAATTATTCTAATTTAAACAAAGATAATTCTTGTTTTGCTTCCGGTCTTAATAAAAGTATTGAACCTACATTATGAAGAAGCTATCCTTGATAGTAATTGGGTTGATGCTATGAACTCAAATTGAGGCCTTAAATGAAAATCATGCTTGGGATATAAGCGATCTCCACCTAATAGAACTCCATTGGTTACAAATGGATCTTTAAAATCAAATATAAAGCCAATGGTGAAGTTGATAGATACAAGGCTAGATTAGTTGTTAAAGGTTATAATCAAAGGAAGGAATAGACTATGATGAAACTTTCTCTCTGTTGTGAAAATGTCTCATGTTAGATGCCTTATTGCTTTAGTGTGAAAAAAAATGGCCTCTTTTCCAACTTGATGTTAACAATGCTTTCTTGTATGGAGATCTTGATGAGGATATCTATATGACCATCCCTAAGGGGTTACGTAATGAGAACAATAAAAATAAAGTTTGTAAACTTGTCAAGTCCCTATATGGCCTAAAACAAGCTCCCGGAAATGGAATGAAAAACTTGTCGGTGTTTTAAAGGAAAATAATTTTGCTCAATCTATCAATGATCATTCTTTGTTCACCATATGAGAGAATAACAAGTTTATTGCTCGCTTGTTTATGTGGATGATATACTCCTCCTTTGAAGCGTATTGATGAGATAAACCTATTCAAAGAGTTTCTAAAATCAAAATTTCATATCAAAGACTTGGGAAACTTAAAATACTTTCTTGGTATTGAGGTTCTAAAAACTGAGAATTTCATTTGTCTCTCCCAAAGTAAATATTGTCTTGAACTCCTCAAAGAATTTGGTCTTCTTGGGTGCAAACCGTGTCCACTCCTATGGAACCCAACTCTGTCCTTCCATACATTCCCACTGCGATGATCCTTACTTGTCAACATCATGGTTATCGGAAGTTACTTGGGAAACTTATCTATCTCACCCATACAAGACACGACATCTCACACTCGGTTCATTGCACGGCACAATATATGCATTCTCCTCTTAAATCTCATCTAGAATGTGCCCTCAATGTTCGAGATATTTAAAAGGAGCTCCGGGAAAGGTCTAAGGTACAATTCGGCAACTCGAAAATCATCTTGAAGGATATAGTGATGCAGATTGGGCCGAATGCAAGAAAACCGAAAATCATATAGGTTATTGTGTTTTCTTTAATGATTGTTTGATCTCATGGAAAAGTAAAAAACAAAATACTCTTTCAAAATCTTCCACGAGCAGTATAGATCTATGTCTCTCGCGCCTATGAAATCATATGGATCCAAAAATCTTAAAAGATCTAAAAGTTGATATCAATCTCCTGTTAATCTTTTTGTGATAACAAATCGCTTTACAACTTGCCGTCAATCACTTTTCCATGAAAGATGAAAACACTTTGAAATTGATGTTCACTTAATCGGGAAAAAATTGCAAGAGGTGTTATAATTGCAAAAAAGATTGGGTCTTCAAACCAAGCTGAGACATACTTACAAAGAACCTTCTGTTTATCGGCATAAATTTTGTGTGAAAATTGATATTGTTTGATATGTTTGCCCATCGATTAAGGGGAATACTAAATTTTGGGGTATTAATCTGTGGCAAACATGTCACTCTATCAATTGCTAATGGCTTTCAAGTTATGATCATTGCGGGACTATTACGTTGGTTAATCATGGACAAAGCATAAATGGTTTAAAGTTCCAAGACGTTCATTTCTGCTGAAGCTTCTCTTGTTCTGGCGATGAATCATTTATAGCCATTAGAGGGTCTTAGTGTTTCTTTATCTCCTATTTAATAAGTCCCTTAATCTAGGGTTACACACACTTGAGTGTGCGATCATTTCTCACTCTTCTCTTCTCTTTGATCATTTCACGATCTTGTCTCTTCTTTGTATTTGTATGATTATTGTCTCACCGACATTAATCTAATCTTGTAACATTTTGGATACTATTGTTGATATAATCTAAGCCGACTATTGAGGCTTAGGTTTGAATAAAAGTTCTTCTGTTTACTTCTTGTTGTTGATACTTTCGTACACTAAACCTAAAACTGTTTTATCCAATGACTAAAAATGTTTTCGGAGTTGATTATCATACTAATGACTAAAACTTATTATTTCATTATAAACGACACACCAAACAATTTTTGCAAGTCAAAATCTAACGATAAATATTACGCAAGTATCATTCTCTAATGGACATTTCATCAAACACCTTTCGTGCACAACCTAAACCTGAGCTTCAAACCATAGCCGCACGTAACACACCTAATTGACCTCTATCCCACTATAATATCACAAATCTCCATAACTAACAGCTAATTGAAGCAAACAAAATTAATCAATGAATTGAGTTCAAAAGTATACACAGAGCATCACAAAATCGGCAACAGGACTACAAACTCGTACATTTTTATACCCAATAGCTTATTAAACTCTTAAAATCGAGACTACAAAGTAAGTAATCGGTGATTACAAGCTTAATGCAAAACACAAGAGAACATTTCTTCATTATCGATAGTTAAAACAAAATGAAATGAGAGTGAAACAAACAAAAAATGGAGAGGCGATGGTTTTGGTGAATGGTGGAGATTAATTAGAGTCTAAAGTGTTTTGTCACTTCACAAACCTATTGAAAAGTTAAAGTCTTTTTTTCGAGTTTGACCGTAATTATTTTTCCGTGTTATATAATAAGCGATGAAAAGTATATACCAATGAAAATACATTTAAAACACAAATCAATTTATATATTTTTATCAAGTATTATATAACACGAAAAAATAATTGCGGTCAAACTCAAGAAAAATATTTTGACTTTTCAACCATGGACTTATAAAATGGAATGGAGAGAGTGTTATTGTTGTTGTTATTATTATTATTATTATTATTATTATTATTATTATTATTATTTAATCAAAGTCAACAAAATCTAAGACTTCTTTCTTAAAGAAAAAACCTCATGAACAATTTTATCGTACTAAAACTCTTCAAAATAAATTCAATCTCATATTAATGTAAACTCTAATTTTCATGTTTTCTTTATCCCCATCTATTTTTACAATCCAACCACGCACAAAAATAAATCTTGAAACCCCATATGTTTTCTTCATCCACCTATTTTCTTCATCTCATTAAACTTTTCATTAAAATGCCTTCTTACTAAGGCCGTAAGCAATGAAAGTTTAGTGAACATTTCATGAACCGTTCGATAAAAATTCGTTTATGTTCATTTATTTATTAAATGAGCGAACATTAACAATATTTTACGTTCGTTTAGTCAAATGAACGAACATAAACAAAAGTTGCGTCCATTTATTTATGTTCGTGAGCGTCCGATTATCGTTCATTTATGTTAATTTATTTATGAGTAAATTACATCATTCGTCCCTATGGTTTGCCCAAAATAACACCACAAGTCCCTTTGTTTTTTTATTTTGCGTCATGAGTCCTTATGGTTTCCCAAAATAACACCATAAGTCCCTATCTCTAACGACCGTTAGCTTTCTCCGTTAACTACCACATGTGCCTTACAAGTGCCGTCCATTTCTAATGATCGTTAGCGTTTTTGCACATTTTCGTCCGTTTTCGCACATTTTCATCCGTATTTGCTCGTTTTCTTCCGTGTTTGCACGTTTTTGTCCGTTTTTACATGTTTTTGTTCGTTTTTGCACGTTTTCGTCTGTTTTTGCACGTTCTTGTCCGTTTTTACACGTTTTCGTTCATTTTTGCATACTTTGTTTGTTTTTAAGGTTTTCGTCCGTTTTTACACGTTTTCGTCCGTGTTTGCATGTTTTCATCCATTTTGCATATTTTTTGTCCATTTTTGCACGTTTTCGTCCGTTTTTACATGTTTTCATCCGTTTTTGCACCTTTTTGTTCGTTTTTGTACGTTTTCGTCTGTTTTCACATTTTCTTTTATTTCTTCATGTTTTCGTTCATGTTTTCCTCCGTTTTTGCATGTTTTCGTTCATTTTTTCACATTTTGTTCATTTTT
This sequence comes from Chrysanthemum lavandulifolium, assembly GCA_022545495.1. NCBI lineage: Eukaryota > Viridiplantae > Streptophyta > Magnoliopsida > Asterales > Asteraceae > Chrysanthemum > Chrysanthemum lavandulifolium. The sequence goes on from CM040241.1 coordinate 4,410,113, forward strand.
ACGTTGTGTCCGTTTTGCGTTTTCATTTGTTTCTTCACGTTTTGTCCGTTTTTCACGTTTTGTTTATATGTAACAAAAGCGGACAAAACATGAAGAAACAAAAGAAAACGACAAAATGGACAAACGTAAAAACGAGAAAAATGTGAAAACGAATCGAAAACATGCAAAACCGAGGAAATCATGAACAAAACATGAAAATAGACGGCGTGATAATGTATTTAAATGTACAAAACGAACAAAATGTGCAAAACGGATGAAAACTTGTAAAATGGACGAAAACGCAAAATGGACAAAAAATGCAAAAATGGATGAAAACATGGAACACGGATTTAAAACTTAAACGAGCAGCGTGTAAAAGCGGACAAAGTATGCAAAGCGAACGAAACGTGTAAAACGAACGAAAACGCAAAACGGACAAAAAGTGCAAAAAGGACAAAACATGCAACAACGGACAAAAGCGTAAAACGCAAAACCTCAGTAAAAGCGATCAAAGTAAGCAAAACAAGCGGCGTGTAAAAGCGAACGAGCGTGCAAAAGCAGAGCGGCGTGCAAAAAGGACAAAAGCGTGCAAAACGAACAAAAGCGTGTAAACGGACAAAAGCGTGCAAGCGGACGAAACGCGAAGCAATCTGAGATGAAAGCGTGCGAAAACATGCAAAACCGGATTTAAAACGCATAAAAACGGCGACGATCGTTAGAAATGGACGACACATATAAGGCACATGTGGGAGTTAATAAAAAAGCTAACGGTCATTAGAGATAGGGACTTATGGTGTTATTTTGGGAAACCATAAGGACTCATGACTAAAAATGAAAACAAAGGGACTTATGTGTTATTTTGGGCAAACCATAGGGACGAATGGTGTAATTTACTCTTTATTTATTTATGTTCGTATATCATATTTTTTAATTGTATAATATTAAAATTGGTTTGTTTGAAAAAACAACACTTATAAAATAATATAGTATGCATAATTTTAAAAAGGTTTTGTTTGTTTGTCTGTGTTCATTTATGTTCGATCGTTTATGTTTGTTTAGTGTCTTAATGAACGAACATGAACAACTCATAACATAAGTGAACATGAACAATTCATTTTCTTAGTAAACGAACATGAATAAGAAAATCCGTCTATTTAAGCATTCATGTCCGTTTATTTGTTCGGTTAGAATTAAGCGAGCGAACATGAACAAGGCTCGGTTGTGTTCATCGATTCGTTTATAGCCCTACTTACATATCATTTTCTATTTCAACATCTAAAACATAAATAAACACACATACCTCTTTGTCCTCATTAAAGTTCCGCCAACCCACCGACAACCCGCCACTCACCATCACAAACACATCACGATCGTGGCGAAACTACCACCGCATCATCTCACCTTAGTTGTCGAATTAAACTCGGGCAACCATTTTTTTTGGCATAGATGGTGTTTATGTGCTTTATTAATATGGATTATGTTTAGTTTATGTTTAGCTTTAGCCCGTGGATGTTTTGGGCCCATGATTCATTTACTTCTCTTTATATTATATATTTCACGGTGTAATGCGATCATCATTAACTACCGGTTTATGTCGTTCCAAATTTACGCTAGAAATATGAATTCCGCGTCCTATCTATTTAGATATGTCCATAGACATATGAAAGCAGTGAAAAACCATCGTTGACAAGCGAGCGAGCAACGAATGACATATTTCATCTTTTAGGACCACAGTTTCATCCAACAAACATTCACCGTTTGTCAAAAGGATACATTTCCATATTTGATTCTTTGAATTGTAGGCTCTTAATGTGGATTCAAATACAAATGTATAGTCAAAGTACTCGCCTAACTCATACTTTTGTTCTTTGTATTTATGAATATTATAACAACCTCTAATTTTCTAAGTCATTATTTAAACATAAAAACTCAAAATAATTCATTTTTGAACTTACATATTTACTTTTTCGAATATCTTTTAACTAAACTACACGTAATGAGAAAAGCGAGCCAAGACGCAGCATCGACACTATATTAGTAACGGCATTAATCAATAACTATTATTAGGGTCGATAATTTTGTTTTTATATTATTTTATTTCCAAAATTCATTTTCTCGGGTTTATACATAAGCGAGGTATCACGGTTACACGAAGCTCAACGGACACGGAATACACTTAATACATAATAGAGTTAAAATTCTAATAAAATTAAAATGTTCTGACACCCCATTACCCCATCTTTTCCTTGGTTTCTCTTTTCTTTCCTTGTTACGCTTCTCATACGCATTATGTTGCACGGGACGACACGGAAGCAGGGACGAGGATGGGTACTTAGAAAGCGCCAATTCTCAAAATTCAAGAAGCGGGTGCGTCTAGAAAGCGTTTGTGTATTTTGTATAATTTTATATATAATTATTAATAAAATAAATAAACATCAAACATGCAACATCAAATTGTTATTATCAACATATCATTATTTTATTTTAGAATAAACAAGGTAGGAGTTGAATAATATAAGAAACGCAAAAACCTTAGTTTTAGTAATTTTATACAACATAATTAAGGCATGAAGTGAGTCATTTAATATTTTCTTTGATCTGCAGTGTTTATAACAATCTTCTATTTTACTTGTCATCTCATATTCATATGTTTGTCAATAACAGAATTAAAAAAGATAAAATACATATAATAAAAGGCAAATGAAACAAAGGACACCCACTTGTCATTCAACCCACGTGGTCTTGCAGTACAAAACAAAACAAGATGGGTTTACCTCTTTTTCTATTATACTTTTACTTTATCTACTATAGAAAGTCCTTCTTCCTTCTCCTTCCGTCAACTCAATGCATCTGCTTTTCGGTAATACATTTTTTCCTCTTATTCCGTCATGATGACAAATTGACGACAAACAATAATGTATACGTCAAAACCGTGCCAATAAACGTTTAAAAGGCTCGAAAGCGTTTCCCAAACATTTCTGCTCAACACCTCGCGTTTCAGGTCAACATGAAACGTTTCCTTTTTTCGAAAAAGTATTCGCACGTTTTGGTGTTTCTAGGCGTTTCCGTTTCGAAAGCGTTTCGACGGAGACGGCACCATGGAGCCTTTTCATAGCTAGGCCTCCTCTTTTCGGCGGCACCCCGACGGGCGTTTCCATGCAACATAGAGCACGATACCAACTCACACTCTCATATCAACATCACCATAGGGATAAAATTAGATCTGGTACTACGCTTTCCTCAACTCCTCCCAACGCATCACCATTAACGACAAAGAGTCAAACCCATCACCATCTTCTTTCTCCCTTTACATGGTCAACATCACAAGACTACTTTGGAGAAAAGGATTTGATAAGGATAGATCATAGAGGTCTCATCTTTTCGCATCTTTTCTACATTTATTGCCCTCTTGGATACACCACTTCAACGTCATCTTGATCGGTGGTGAGGATTTTCCACATCTTCGTCTATAGATACCATTGTAGAGGAAACTTTTGTCCGGGAACTTTAAATGATCCTTCAACTCGTTTTATGTGTTATTAAAGACAATGAAAATGAATGACTATTCAAAATGTTAACACTCAAACAAGATACAAGTACGATGTAAACCATAAACTAATCCTTATAGCTTTTATAACCAAACTTAACAAAAATAACGCCTTTAGATATGTGGTTCTTATCTCAAGGCGAACAAGGCTACATACATTATATTGGCTACGGTCGGGATAACCTTATGCTTAACTTATGCGTTTATTCATTATCGAAAACCCTATTCCCCCAAATAACTAATAATCACTTTGGCATAAGATTACTCACTGTAAGTTATTTATACAAGCTTACCCAAACACCCCTAAATCCCATATTCCCATGACAGATATCCTCTCACAAACTCACGACGGATATCCTCTCACAAACTCACGTGATCTACACATGATAATTAAGAAAATACAAATACATCACAATGTATAAGCTTTGTACCTTTTTTATACCCAATAGCTTATTAACCAAAACCCATCTCACCAATCTCTCATTTCTTCAAACTTTGACTACCATACGCTTTTGAAGTTAAATTAGAGGACTATGGTTTTAATTTTATAAATTTGTTTAAATTAAAGGAATTTATTAAAGGGTTATTGTTTCGTTGGTGTTTGGAGTTAGTGGGTGGTTGTTGTTAGAAATTGTTTGTAAAGTGATAATGAGGAAAGAGTTTGTGGGGCTCTTTTATTTTGTTACTTTGTAGTATAATACATGAAAAGACCAAAATACCTTTTTAATTAATTATCAACATAGTCAAACTAACGGTATTTGTTAAAATTGGATTAAACACGGAATGAATGTTTAACCATTTGTGAATTCAAAACTTTTAAAAATTAGACCAAAGTGATATACTCGGCGAACCACAATGATCAAAATGTAGTTCATAGCTCAATTAAAACCCTATGAATTGATTGGTGTAGTCGATGTTTTTAATTATAGATCGTATTTAATTTAGGGTGCTTTTATTAATTTTATATAAATTGAAGGATTGAAAGTGAAAATTGTGAGAAGATAAAGGATAATGAACATTACAACGAACAACAACAATATCCAATCATGTCGAAGCGAGTTATAGGGAGGTGAGATGTAAACAAAAACACCTCTAAATTGAGACAGTGAAAATGGTTTTTATGTGATTTATGAAGGAATTTTTTTTGTTTTTAAAATGAAAGTTGAAGGGGTACGAGTGTAAATTATAAGATGGAGGATCAAAGAAGTAAGGGTGTTTTTTAGCACTACTAAAAAATAGTAACATACTCACACTTTTTAAGTATGTTTACACTCTTTAAAGTGAGAAGAATAAAAAAGTTACACTAGTATGCGGGTGAGTCAATTAGGCATAGCAAATACTTTCACACTTTTATGTCAAATCTCTATATTTGACGTGGCGCTCAAAGGTCCATTTTGGTAAACCAGTAAAATTTGGCCCATTCTAGCATATTCATTTTGGTAACTTATTCTAAAAGAGAAATGATTGGGCTGCCTAAATGTCTGCCTAATTTTGTGCCTAAAATTGTGTGGCATTTACTTATTGGTTTGTGAGGTCGTGGGTTCCTCATCGACAACCAACATAATGCTACCACGTATTTCTCATTCTAAAATCTACATGCTATTTTCTAAAAACCAATCAACCCTTATATAAAGGGAAGTGATTTGCACATTCCTAATAGTTATTAGGACACTCTTTTTTGTGCTTCAAATAGTTGTACAAAACTCACACCGTGCTTTATATGCTTGTACTCTAAGAGTCCTAATCAATAAATTGAATGTGCAAATCACTTCCCTATATAAACACAAATGTTATTACTATTATTAGCCACAAAAATCTATAAAAATAATAATAATAACAATAAATAAATAAAAATCAAGTGCCCCATCAAACTATAATTAGTAAATTTTCAAAATTCAATCTCTTTTAATATTCGAACTAAATCTCCCTATAATAACGTAATTTCCTATAAATTAATAAAATCTCAATAAACAATCCTAAACATCTCTCCTATAATAAATCATGTGTCTGCGGGTTATATAATTAATTCTTGAAAAAGTAGTTGTAATGTATAATCGATTCAATTCTGATCACTTCTATATTCGAGCATCTCTAATGAATAGCTTGGGTTACTCATGAATGTAGGGGTGTAAACAAGCAAAGTTAAGCCGAATCCGCCAAGCTCGAACTTGACTTGATTACTAAACTCGAGCTCGGTCAAGCTTTGGATTTGAAGCTCGAAATGGCTCGTCATCTCAAGCTCGAGCTTGATTATTTCCACATTTAAAGCTCTTAACTCGATAAAAATTCAGCATATGAAGCTTGACTCAACTTGATTTTTTTTACAATTACAAAACTACATGTATATAAAAGGGTAAGACTGTAATCTCATTGAAGCTCGATAAGGGATTGCGAGCCTCACGAGCCAGTATTTTCGAGCTCGAACTCGAACTCAACTGGAAGCGTACTCGAGTAGCTCAAGCTCAACTCGTTTATATCGAGTCAATTTTACGAGTCAATCAAGAATAGCTCGCGAGCTGTCTCGTCTCGTTTACACCCCTAATAGTTATAAATGACTTGAAATAAACTCGGAAATGAGTTGATGCATTGGAGCTATATCGAAATGGTTATTTGAACAATAAAGATCAACCTTTTGAAAATGATTATATATCACACATTATATGTCGGTGATTAAATGTTATGAATAAGTTGAGAATAACTTTTTAGCATTGGAGTTAACGGGCTAAAAAAGTTTAAATGTTCCAATAGCTAATAACTACTCAAAAGTCCAACCGCACATTTTCGTTGGATTATAAGGGCATGTTTGGTTTGTATATGAGTTTAGGATTAGAATTTGGATTTGGATTTGAATTTGGATTAGGATTTTCTGGAAGAAGGAAAATTTAAAATGTTGTTTGGTTTGTAAACACATGTAAGAATACTTTTGACTTATAGTACTCTTTTAAACTAAAAGAATAATATTGCTAAAAGATGACCCACTACATTGATGAAAAAATTATAAACACAAAGAAAAAGTACACAATTGTGAGTAAAGATGTTGACTTTGTCTCAAACCCCACCTATTGAGGTAACTTTTCGCAATCATCGTGTTTAAAGATGTCAAAGCCAAATTTTAAACCCCATTTATCAACCAAACAATTATTTTATGGATTCCCTCCATTTCATATATCCAAAACCCACGGACCAAACTACACCTAAATTATAGTAACAAACTAAAGATACAATTATGATCATATGAACCTTGAGATTTGATCCAAGCAAAGCTTAAAATTTGAAACTAAGCATGGCCATACACTCGGTCACAAAGACCGTAAAATTTGAACGTACTCCTCTATTTACAACTAACACCCCCACAAGTAAAGAATATCTACCTAGGTGTCGTGGCTAGCCAAAACTCCCCATTTAAGGCCCACGGGGTGCCACATCACTTTAACAAACCTCCATAACTAACCCCTCTTATCTCAAATTACTCATTTGGAGCCCACCACTAACAACTTTTTTCTTTATTTAAATTTCCAAATAAACTAAATTCATTTCATTGAAAATAAAATACATTACAACATATTAAAAGTAGACGCAACTTAAAATAACAATACGAAAAAAAACGATACGGAAAAAAATGACACGAAAAAAAATGACACGGGAAAAGAATACAACACATATTAATAATACATTACTCGTCGATTTGATATTTCTTCATGACGTGAGGAGGTTGGGTGCAAAAACCAAATTTTCAACTTGTTTTAGTTAGATGTGCAATATTATATTGATGAAAAAAGTCAAAGAAGTTGGGTGAAAACCAATTTTGATGCACAAAAAATAATTTAATGCATAAGCGTATTTTTTCATAAATTTTTTGGAAAAATATCCACTTTTAGAAAAAGTTTTCACAACTTTTCATGCACCATCATACCCGATCTTGTGAAATTTTTGAGAACTTTTAAAAAAAATCTTTTATCTTTTACGGATATTTGCCTTTTATTTGATCTTTATCCTATATATATATATATATATATATATATATATATATATATATATATATATATATATATATATATATATATATATATATATATATATATATATATATATATATATATATATATATATATATATATATATATATATATATATATATATATATATATATATACTTTGTATATATTGTCTTGGGTAATGTAAAAGGTAAAAATCTAAGTACTTGATCCATTGACTAGGTAAAACCGGAATCCATGACCCATACCCATGGAGCTTGATCCATAACCCATGACCCATTGTATGACATCATGCATGAAGTCATGTTGGGTATTATCCATGATCCATTACCCAAGACCCATGACCCAATTTCTAGATACATTGAATCTTGTATAACCTATGGTTCAATACCCATAACGCATAACCCGGTTTGCAACCCAAAATCTGGACATAAGTTGAACGGATCTGGGATCCTTGGATTGCACTTGCGGATCCTACGGGAGGATCCGTGGGAACAGGGGAACAATAGTGAAATTTCTATAAATAGTGAGCCATTTCTCACTTGTTACTCATCCCTTTTACACATACTCTCTTAGTATTGTAAACTCTCTAACCTCGGATCCAAAGGATCTTTCTATAGTTTGTGTTTGTGTGATTCTCTAGGTTCCTCTTAAGGAGAGATCACCACCTCTTGAAGACGCAAGCTCAAGTTCATGAGGTTCTAAGCTTCCTCATCATCAAGACCATTGAAGTGTCTCTTGTTGATAGTTCTCTCTCCCTCCATAGAAGTGTAGTGTTGAAGGCATTAGTGAAATGTGCCGAAGGTCCGTATATAAGGCATTAGTGAAAGGTGCCAAAGAGTCAAGTCGAAGGCATTAGTGAAAAGTGCCAAAGGGTCAAGTCAAATGCATTAGTGAAAGGTGCCGAAAGGTCGTGTCAAAGGCATTAGTTAAAAGTGCCAAGGGTGTACATTCGATATGGTGCATCGATGTACAAGATAGTTAGTTTGGGTTTAAGGATATTGATATCCTTTATGATAAGGAGTGTGTCTCCTTTGGGATAGCTGTGTAGTGTTGGGTAGTAGTTCCTCCTTTGTAATGAAACTCGGTATCTAGCCTTGTGTTGAAAACCAAGACCTTGATAGATCTTAAGCACTCGGAGATCGTTAGTGTTGCCTATGTAATCACAAGCAAACTAATAGAAGATCTCTACAACTCGTATTTTGTAGCGGAAAATAAATACAAGTTATAATAACTAAGAACTCTTTGATCCTCTATGGATCTTTTGATTATCGAAACTCTATGTTTCGGATAGTTTACAAGACTTGAAAGACTTGAGAGAAACTTATCTATTACAAACTATCATGGTTTCTTATATAGGCAAGAAACCCTAATGAGCGTTTACAATGTACGCTCCTAATACTAACATAGACCAAGCATGCATCTAGAAAAGCATGCAACTAATCATATTGTTTTGTTAATCATATTGTTTATTCGAGTAAGCTCTACATGTCTGGCGCCAACCTATCTTTAATCTGGTGACTTTTACTCTATCTTGAGCTTGTCTCTCCCTACGTGGATTCGCACTTTCAGCAGACAACACGATATCGCTTTAACACTTCTGTTCAAGTGTGACTTGACAGAATCCATTCTACTTCGTGAGAATCTCTTGGTAGAAACTTGGCGAGAATCGGTGGTTTACCTTAATTCCCAACAATCCTCCCTAAACTGGAATTTGACTAGGTTAAGTTCCGGTTTCCTTGATAGATCGATAATCTTTGTTGAGGATTGTACCATTTTCTGAAAAATTTTCAAACAAGATCCTCCCATATCTTAAACACTTACGAGCTATGAATGGCAAAGCATCTTGAGGATTAACAACAAAGATTCGGAAGAAGAACATCTTTATGATGGTGAACTGTGAGACACGGATCTTTGCAACAACATATGACATTATGTACATCAAAACATATAAGTTTGGACTATTCTCATCACTTCCGGTGTGTTAACTCCTGTGAGAGGTGAATCATTGAAATTAATGGGTTTGATGTCTCTTTACCAATAGCCATTACTCTTGGAGTAGCCACATGTTTGAGTTCGAAAACTATGGTACATTGATAACCATCGATTTATGGGCAAACCAAAGAACCATATAAACGGATTTGTTTTGTCTTTACACGTAGCCGTTTGCTCGGGACTAGTCAATTCTTAGTATTGGTGAATTGAGAACCAAATATGGATTCGATTGCCTTTACCACATGCCATATACATGTGGGCTAGCCAATTCTTGGATTCCAAAAGGAATAGACCATGGTGAATTGATGACCATACAACCCTCGGCGAGTTTAGCATGGGTGGTTGCAGACCCTATGATTTTGAGCAAACCATTCTGACTATTAATGATTTGTTGTGTCTTTACCAAAGCTGTACCCTTTGGACTAGCCAACTCTTTGTCATACACAAGGTACATCGGTGAGTTAAAACCATCGAATTGTACAACAACCAAACACGCATAAAAGTTAGTTTTTTTTTTTTTTTTTTTTTTTTTTTTTTTTTTTAACTAATCATTGAAAAATTAACACGGGAAAAGACAGTATATACAAAAATAAAAAGCAACAAAACAAAGTAATGCAAAAGGGTACCAAGTGTCTGATATGGATGAGGATGAGGCCTATTGCGGTTGTTGAAGTTGAGTCTTGATCAATCCCACCAATGTTAAAGCCGTGTCTTTCATTGCCAATGGATCGGAGGAATTTCCAATTTCGACTCAACATCTTTTCCATAAGTCTTTTGGGCAAAGGATACTTTCTTTCGAAAACATGCGCAGTGATTCCACCTTAGTCTCAAGCACATGCACACGAGGAGAGGATAGAATCTCCGGGATGCAAGCTTCCACCGATGTGAGTTTTCCCAAATGGAATGTGCTTTGTTATTGGGAATGTGAGAGTTTAACAGGACTTGAAGATCTCTGGTAAGAACATCCCGAACCTTGTGGTTCCTTGTTGCGATAATAGGTGGTAACACGGTGAGCAGAGAAAGCAAATGCACTGTCTACCAAGTGTAGAATTTCCTTTAGAAAGGTGAATTCCATTGAAGTGGAGTCCTTCGATGAATGACATTCATCTCATCATCCTTCAATTTCAATCTACCACCTCATCCGAATTTCCATCGGAAAATCGCAGCAGAGCCCTCAATAATGAAAGTTGAGTTATCGACTTCAAGATCTCTGGAGATCTTTTGGCCATTCTCTTTGTCCTCCTACGGGTTTATAGATTTCCCGGAGGAGCATTTTCATCTTGAACACTTGCGATAAGACTTGAAGAGGTAGAGGAGACTTTGTTGGAACAAGAAGTGCATTCATCACTGAAGCATCTTTATTGCCCTTTTGTTTTAATTTCGGTGAGTCACCTCCTTAACTTGAATCTTCTATTTTAACCACGGGTGCCACGGATGAAGTGGGGCTAATATATCGGTGCTTGAGGAGAATTGGAAGATGGTTCGTGATTGACCCTTGTTAGTAGAGGAAGCAACTTGAAGTTGCTTGACGAGAATATTGGAGATGTCACCTTGGGTGGAGCATCATCGACTTAAGTCTTTTGGCTTGAGCGGCTTCATTCTCAACAATCCTTTTCAAGTTGGTAGAATGTGTTGAAGATGATGATCATCCTCATGATCGATTGTATTTGCGAAGCAGGACATGATCGGGAAAAGCCTTGACTTGTTTCATTGTTAAGCGAGTTGTACATTGATCATTGATTTTCACCACCCTTCTCATTTCATCTTTAGTAGGAGGTTTCTCTTTGTCCTTCGAGCTTTGATGGCCCTCTTTTGTGCGATAGCTTCTTGCTTCCTTTGTCTTCCACGAGCCATCATTCGCTCCACATAATTGTCACCGAGGAAATCTCCACCTAGTATACTTTGAGCAAGAAGGTCTTGAAATTACTTCTTGAGTTAGAATATCCCGGTGTTCGTGAGCATCCGAACCCTCGGTGCATCCAGTTCTCTTCTTCTCCGGAGTTAAAGATGAAAATTCCTCTGTTTCAAGTTGATGAGCCAATACCTCACTTTCCTTTGACTTTTCAAACTCGGCCAATCTACTTGCTTGACCTAGTCTTTCCTCCTCACTTACTAGGTCCGGACCAAGCTCATCTTGATTATTATATCTTTCCCTTTATCATCGAGCTTCTTAACGGTCATCTTTAGTTAAATCAACGATTGGAACCTCGGTAGTAGTACCCAAGTCAATAGGTTGATGCAGATTACCAAGCTGGGTGGTCATAGCAACAAGATCGAAAGATCTGCTGAGGTGAAAGGTCTGACGGTTCTTGAACAGATGACGATTGACCATGATCGAAGATGCATCCTCCATTTGCACATCGGCCAGATGCATCCTTGTCAACATCGAGGTTCCTTTGAAGCTTCAGAAGATACCTTATGAATATAAGATCTCTTTCTTCTTTTGTATAGAACAGGTTCCTTCCTTGAGGAAGCAGCAACTACTGATGTAGGATCATTGAGAGAAACATCAGCCAACATATCCAGAGACTCAAAATGAGGTACTTCTTGTTCTTCATCAGAAGAGACCACAAGCTTTCTTTTGGAGGTCCTTTCGAGTTTGACCTCTAATTCCTTGACTTGATTCTCGTAGTTCTTCAATCTTACTCCCGAGGCGACTTGGTCTCTGCAAGATCCTTTTAGACTATTAACCTCAAAGAACATACATTGACAAGAGCATAGACAGATGAGAGTGTAATAGGGTCCTCAGCTCCACCAGCAGATTGCTCTGTGGTAAGGAGAGCTTCATTGGACCTTTCAGTAGAATCATGGACATGCTCAAAGTGAGGAAGATCTTCATTGAGAGGATCCCTAACAGGACTTGGTGTGGGTAGTCTATTAAGATCAGATGCATCATGTGAAACAAGTGTGGGTGTTGGACTGGGACAGGGTGGTTGGTCTTGAGCAACATGAGTTGCTTCAACGAGATGATGAAGGGCCTTCATTTATGTTAACTAATGGATTACCATCGGTAGCAAGGTGAAGTAGGAGGATCATTAGTCACATTCTCCTCATCGTGACCTCATTACCTTGTGGCAACATGGCTGCTAGCAAGGATGATGTTCCCCGAAAGTGGGTTTTCATTGTTGCAAACAATTTAGCGATTAAAGTACCTATAGGATAAAAAGATTGGGCTTGGGTAGTGGTGTCTAAAATCATTTGCAGAAACCTTGGGTACATTAAAATTTACCCTTTTTCTTTTGAATATTTTCAACCATGTTTTCGAAAATATACCTAGAAAAATTGAAAGTTACCCTTGAGAAAGACACAATACCATATCCCATTGGGTAGAGAGCTGGTCCCATCCTCCGGTCTTGTTGCTTATGCATTGAAGCAACGTGTGAACCGAGAACCTCCACTTTGGGCAAAGTTCCTTCTTGACCACATATCGGTTCTAGTTCCTCGATAGCCAATTGCTCTTAGCCCGATAAGTACTCCTTCACGATTAGAGTGAAATGCTCCATCGGCATCTTCAAGTGAAGCTTCCTCCAATTAGATCCTCTGTCACTATGTGTTCATTTAGTCAATCACAGCCCTAATCTCTGTCTCATTCCTTTCTTCAGCAGATTCCCAAAACTGAGTAACTAGAGATTCATAAATCTCATTTGGAGAATGAGTTAGAGCATAACGAATCTTGGACCTTTTCAAGAATTCCACCATTGGTTCGTACAGTTCATATCCCTTACCGTTTCCCAGAAATGCAACTTTGTTGTGATCATGTTTAAATTCAAGAGCCATGAGGGATATGAGTGTTTAGGGTTATGATTCTTGAAATGGTGAGTGTTTGTGAAAGCGGAATGAGAGGGAATTTGTTTGTATTGATGAGAGTGATGGTGGATTGATAGTTTTGCCCAAATTATAGTCAAAGAAAATTGACCGTTTGGTTGACTATTCTCGGCGTGTATTGCATCTTTGACTCAACCCAAAACAACACTTGACGGGATCCCATGATCAATCTCTTGAAGTTATAACTTTCAATGAGAATGCATTAAAGATAAGAATATCTTGGTAAGTTTCTAGAATTCTTGTGCCACCCACTTGCATTAAACTCATTGAACCTCGAACCCGTCTATAAAATGATCCCAATGTTACTCATCTCTTCATCAAGATCCCCAAATATTTACCACAAACCCTAGATGTAAAAATATCCCCAATTAACCAAATTGCACCATGAATACCAAACCTGAGATCATAGATCTCACTTCCTCATCTTCATCATCCTCTTCATCATCATCAAGTGGTGAAACAAACCCATGGCAACATTACTTTCCTCAACCCTATCCACGACCAAATAAATCGCCCTTTCTCCCTTCTTCAGAAGATGATAGTGTAGTGAATCCAAGTGAATCTGCGATGATTACGATGACTCCTATAAGGAGGAACATCTTACTCCCAACCTCCGCACCTCGGTCTCAACAAAGACCTCGTGCGAGAATCCGCCACTCCCAAAGATAGAGGTGGTTCTTGGTCTCACTTGTGCCATCTTTTGGTGCATCAACACACATCGTATAGTAGAAGGGCTTAAGGAGGGTGGATCGATTGCATTTTGGTTGAAATGAATAGATGAAGCACACAGGACACGTTATTTTTCTCCATAATCCTGTGGGGTCATCGTCATCATCAATCGTTTGCATCAATCCATCCTTCCATTTTGGTCCTTAGCATCTTCGTCGTCTTTGGTCATGCATATCAACCGGCCGATTAAGCGGAATGGGTGGTTATGCAAGACCTACAAAAGCAAAGCCAACATCTACGCATATCCAACATTCAATTAGATTTTGAATGAAGGATATACACTAGATTAGGCTTAGCTTTAGTGCTGCTTCGTATCTTGTAGATGCATATGTAGTAGGTTGACTTTATATGTAAGTAGTAAACTGTTTCTTGAATGAATGAATGAACAATTTGACTTCAATTTCTTTTCTTGATATTAACTTGATGGAATCAAATTGTTCGCTTGATACTTTTAATTTCGGAAGAAACAAGCAACAATCTTTTAGCTATCTTGACCATGTACCATTGTGACACACTTGATGAATTTGAACTTGATCATGGAATAGACAAAGCGCAATTTAGACAAGCTGCAAAAGCATACAACACTACACAAGAACAACACAAAAACAAGCTAAAGAATAATTAGGCAGTTAGTGTTAGCAAAGAATTATAATTAATGAGGCAAAAATGCAAATAGAGGAAAACAAAAGATAAATTATCTTAAATAAGCGCTATCACTATAGGCAAAATGATGTTTTACAAAGCTAATGATAGAAGACAAATTTAGAAAAAGGAAAACTGTTTAATGAAAGATATGTCACAAAATGTGAGTTTGCACAAATCCTCCCCGAGGCATATGCCTCCCCGAGGCCTATGCCTCCCTTAAACTATGCGGTCAAGGGTTTAACATTCCAATATTGACCACGAGGTGTTGAAACCTTGGTCCATCAAACGCTTTGTTTATGCAGTGCGCCACATTATCATCGGTATGGATTTTAGCCACTTTAATCAAATGTTTTCATATGCATCCCTTATAAAGTGGTGCACGATTTCAATGTGTTTTGTTCATTTGTGAAATCTTGGATTTTTGACTATGCGAGATGGTACTTTGATTATCTATATGAATGGTAGTGTTCATGAAGTTGTACCCATAGTCCAAAGAATTGGTTTTGAATCCATAGGACACGTCCACGACAATTTCGTGACTACATACTACGCTTTAGTAGTTGAGGCACCACAATGGTTTGTTTCTTGCATTGCCAAGAAATCAACCTTTGCCAAGAAATTGGCGACCTCGGTTGTGGATCTTCTATCCGATTTGCACCAGCATAATCACTTTGTCACTATATGCTTCCAACTTGAAAGGAGACTCTTTTGGGTACCAAAGACCTAAAGAGGTTGGCCTTTGAGATACTTAAAGATCTTTTGTGACATTGAGGTGGGAAGTGAGTGGAGTGACTTGATGTCGAGAACAAACAACGACGAGAAAGCGTAATATCGGGCCTTGAAGTCGTTAGATACATTAATGAACCAATCATGGACTGTACAAATGAACATTCGCGGGTAGATCGGTTCATTATTTGCTGACTTTGGAGCTTCATAAGGTGTTGTGGCGGTCCTAACACCTTCCATACCAAACTTCTTCAAAATGTCTCTCACATATTTATCTTGTGATAAAGATGCCATCCTGTTCTATTTGAACTTGGAGACCCGAAAGAAAGTAAGCTCTCCCATAGCACTCATTTGAAATTCACCCTTCATTAGGTCCTCAAATTCCACACCAAGCTTCGTTTGTGGAGCCAAAATAATGTCGTCCCATACACTTGCACGAATGATGTCGAATAATTCTTCTTTAGGAGCGAGTTTTATCAATAGCACCTCTCCTATAACCATGCTTGGTGAGGAATGATGAAAGCTAGCATACCAAGCTCTTGGTGCACGATGTAAGCCATAAAGCGCTTTAACAACCTTGTAGACATGATTTGGGTGATCGGGTCTTCAAATCCTTGGGTTGAGAGACATAGACCTCTCTTCAATCTCACCATACTGAAAAGCTCCTTTGACATCCATTTGATACACCATGAAACCCATGTAAGAAGCATATGCCAAGAAAATGCGAATTGCTTCAACTCGCAACAGGGCAAACACTTCATCATAATCAATCCCTTCCTCTATGCGAAGCCTTGAGCTACTAATCTTGCTTTGTTTTGATCACAACTCCCGAGCATCTCTTTTATTCTTGAGAATCCACTTTGTCCCAATGGCATATTTGCCATCGTGGAGTGGAACCAAAATCGAAACCTTGATTGTGAAATTGTTGCATTTCTTCTTGCATTGCTTCTAGCCGACTTGAATCGTTAAGAGCTTGAGAAACACTAGTTGGTTCCACTTGAGAGAAAACAAGCAAGCAGACAATGTTTGAAGTATGTGATTGTCTCTTTCTTGGTTGGAGACATAAGAGAAAAGCAATGCCCAAATTAAGGACTTGTTATAGCCTGCGGTATCTAACAGTGCGGAAGATCACCTATGATGTTGGATTGAGGGTGAGCCATGTTGATCCTTTGAGTAGCGATGGGGTTGACTTCAATGGATGAATCAAGATTAGTGATTGTTGGTTCAAATTCGACATCATAAGAGGGTGAAGTGAAAATGCCGACTTTGGGTTGATGATTTCCAAGATCGAGGGTTTTGGAAAGCGTGTATGAGGTTCTCAAAGTCGAAGAAACTTGAGAAGAAGCTTGACATGGCCTTGATTTGTGGATGATAGGTGTGTGAGTCAACCGGTGAAACATGGTTTCTGGCGACTCCTTCATTAGTAACCTCTCCATTCGGTTTCTCGCTTCAAGCTTAGCGGCAAATTCTTGAGTCACGAAGCCTAGCAAGGTCCTCGGCATAATGAGAGTCATCTTCATCATTCTTATCGACAATCTCCTTGGAGGTGGTACCTTCAATATTGTTAGGGAGAAAGAAGGCACAAGTATGGGTTGCTCATCATCTTCAAACTCATTTTGAGTCATCATCTAAGGGACTGCATTGTTAGTTGGAGACTCTTGAGGACCTGCATTTTGGTTAGCCAAATGTCATTGTAACCCGAGATAATCGGTTAAGTAGTCAAGATCAAAGGACCATGTATGACCTGTCCTTGAACATTCGCTTATCTTCCGAAATCTCGGGTTCAATGTCTCCTCTATCTTCTTGGCTTGCAAATTGTACACCACAGTAGGCCTTACTATGGTGAATAACCCACAATATAACCATCATCGACCTTCTCATCAAACTTTCCCAACGGATCCTTTGGTGTTCGGAATGGTCACTTGACAACCAAAAGGTTTTAGGTAGTGAATGCGGGAACCTTTCCAAAGAGAAGTTCATATGGTGTTTTGAGTTGTGGTCTTGTAATGGAGACCTGTTTGCTTTATGCACTGTTGTGCCATGCCTCGATCCGAACATAGTGGGTAGTTTAGAGTGCAAGCATTGATCTTGCACCTCTATTAAGGTCCTATTCTTTCGTTCACCACCCCATTTTGTTGTGGGGTTCTTGGATTACTATAGTCCCTTTTATACCTTTTGACCCACGAGTTCTATAAGAATAGCATTTTAAACTACGTCCCATTATCACACGAATACCCTTGACCTTTTGTTCAAGCGATTTTCAACGAGAGTGATGAATTGATCGACGCTTGAGATGTTTCATCTTTGGTTACGAGAAAGAAAGCCCAACAAAATCTGCTATAGCCATCGGTGATAACCAAAGTAAGTACTTATGATCAATGCTTGACTTGAGTTGGACCAAACAGATCCATGTGGAGCAGCGAAGAGGTTCGATAATGATGCTCATAGCATTGATAGCTTTGTAGAAGCTCGTGTTGTTTTCCTTTGTTGCAAGCGACACAATTATGATCATTTGTGAATATTTTGGTGGGAAGACCTTCAACAAGACCCATTTTAGAGAGTTTGTTAATGGTCTTGAAATTCACATGAGCCATCCTCCTATGCCATTTAGTAGATTCATCAAGTGATGCTTTAGCCTCCAAACATGTGAGATCACCATCAGGTTGAACTTCATTAAGGTTGAATGTGTATAAATTGTGAGTTCGAGGAACTTTCAGCAGTATTGAAGTTTCTTACGGGAGTTTGAAGTCTTTAGACGGACAAGACATTCATTCTCCGTGAAGAGAACTTTGTTCTTAGTGTCACGATTTGTGAAGCAGAGAACAAGTTGAGCTGTTGAAGTTCCTTAACATAGTACACATTTTCAAAATCTAGATGAGGTGTCTTTATGGTGCCTTTCCCTGTGATACTTCCATTACTTCCTCCAAAAGTCACATTGCCTCCTCCTTCTATAGGAACAAAATGGTGCATCATATCTCGTTCCCGGACATGCTTCGGAACAACCGCTATCAACAATACCAATATTCTTATGCTTAAGGGATGATCCTACAAACAACAATAAAGTATATACAAAAGGTTAGAATTCGATGGAGGTTCAAGTCATTCTTGACTTGAACATATATGGATCATGAGGTTTAGGACATGAAGATTTAGAGGATCCACCATTGTTCTTGGTCCTCCATTGATAATTGGGTCCTTGTTGGTCCAAGAACAACTCTTTGAGGGTCGATAGCGGTGCTCCCATATCCCATCCCAGCATACATAGAGTCAACATATGTAGGCCAATAACCATGTTTAAAGTATGGGCTAGTTGGTTGCACATAAGGTCTGGTAACTGAACCTCTCCAATGAGAGTCAGTATTAGCTGCTTGAGGGACATAAGGTGGAATATTAGCAACATTGGTCCACTTAGATCTATGTTTCTGGTGAGTAGCACATGCACCCAATCTTTGCTCATGAAAATCACAATCCTTAATTAAATGACATTTACTTCCACATACAAAACATGTCTTCTTCTTGGAAGATTTATTCAAATAGGGAGATGTTTGATTACATGCAGAAGTACTTAAAACAGAAACATTCAAGGAATTGTTTTAATGATTATTCAAAGATTTAAAGACAAGTCTTGAAGAAAGCATCTTGAAATTGATTCTCGTGACTTCCTTAGAAGGCTTGTAAGTAGGCGGGGTGCGAGGCTTGGGTGTGAGCTCGGGCTTGGGAGGTCGAGACTTCTCATTTGAATCACGACTTTCATAGGAAGTAGACCCTTGATCCGATGAATTGTCCTTTGTCGAGCAAGAGACAAAGTCATTAGATGAGGTGTCGAGTGCAGCAAGTCTTTGACTTTTGCCATATAGATGATGTGATCCATCAAAGTCAACTTGATGATGGATAGGTGCATGGGCATAAATTCACCTCTAATAGGACCCGGGAACAACATGCATATTACCTTCTTTTACAAAGTTAGCCAACCCTATTTGGTGTGGATTCGACCATCATACCTAGCTTCTACTCCTACATATTTTTGAAAGCCTAATCCTAAGCGGTGGTTCTTGATTGATCATTATAGAGTTCTCTAGCAGATTATCACTTGACATTAACCATTATTTATTCCTAGCTATTTCCTCATTACCTTTTCTTTAAGCTCTAGGTTCTCGGACACGACTTCATCCTTTGCTTTCTCGAGACGGTTTAAGTAATTATTAGCAACTTCTAGATCAAAGCTGTAACACTTTTATCTTTTCTTCATAAGCTATTTGATTCTTTTGAAACCATACTTTTGTCTTTCTCTTGTTTTTAATGCTAGTTTATGAGCTTCATTTTCTATATAGCATTCATCAAACTTAGGTTTCATAGCATCATATTCTTCTTTAAGTTCATTGTATCTTAGACTACAACCAAATATACGATTGTGTACACGAGATAGTCCCATCAAGGCAAGCCGATCATGCCTTTCATCAAAGTACACCTTGCCAACAATCCAAGCTTATCGGTATCATGAGCTTCCTCATTCACGAGTTCATGTGCGATCCGGTTGACTGTTCATCCATGGTGAGGAGGCTGCTGAAGCTCGGTTCCTCATTGTTCTGGCGATATGAAAGGTAGTTAGCTCCATCTCCACTTTTCTGTCTTTGCATTCCTCGAGAAATGCCCCATCGGTGGCAAGTGAAACACTTGACTTTCCTCCTATCAAAGCGGTGGTTCCTTTCCCTTGAAAGCAAACTTCCTCCGGACTTCTCTTCAAACCTTTTGATGTCTCGTGACAATGCCACTGCATTTTCGACTTCATCTCCTCCATTTCAAGAGGTCCAAGCGATCAAAGTCTTCATATGCAAGATCTTCTTGAGTATCATAATCGACAACAAGCGAATGAAGAACATCCTCCATCACACTACTTGTCTTAGTTTGAGAACATGGTGGAGTGGGACGAGTGTTATGTGGTGGAGTGGGAGTGCAAGATGATGGAAAGTAGTTGGAACTAGGAGATGATGGAAAGTAGTTGGAACTAGGAGGCGGTACCATCGTGTTGGAGTGAGATGTCCCAACAAAAGTCGCATGGCGGAAGAAGATGTTCGGTAGGAGTCACGACATCGGGTTCAAGGGTTACAGTGCATTATCTGACTCATCAAAGGTAAGCATGTCCAACCCTCCTTTAGCCTTGAGGGCTATACTAACATGCAACCATGATGGCGGCAAGGATCGCAAGAACTTTGAGTTGCAATCTTCATTATCGGGTTTAGCATTCAATTTGGTTGGTGACTCAAGATCTATGGAACTGTCGTATCCCTTGTGGATACCTTCTTCTTCGGAGATATTGAAGTCACGAAATTGTTGTCTCGGCATGGACTTCCTCATTCTCTTTGATTCTTCATTTCCACCGAACCTTGCTTTGAGAGCCATCCAAATGTCTTTTGCATCATCCATATGGTGAAAATCACAGATGATCTTCATGAATGGCTTGAAGCGAATAGTTTTACTTTATGCTCTCTGCATGGCGGCACCTCTTGGCGATTTTGGGAGGAGCCATGATAAACTTCCATCCTATGCTGGAATCATTTTCTTGAGGCTGTTTCCTTTCTTTACTACCTCCCCAGATTCCAATCAATATTGGAAATCAGTTTTCCATTTTCATAGTCCAAAGGTCATACTCTTCCCTTTTAAATAAGGAAATTTACCATTCTTTGTTTGAAGACCGGTTTGTTGCATGGAAGTGGTGTTGGTGTTGTTTGTGTTGGTGACTTGGTTTCATTATCGGATCCGGGCATGGTGAATGAATGTTTGATGGTATGGGGTGAGATTGGTTCTTAGTATCGTAGAGACTTTCCGAGGCTCGATACCACTTGTTGAAAACCAAGACCTTGATAGATCTTAAGCACTCGGAGATCGTTAGTGTTGCCTATGTAATCACAAGCAAACTAATAGAAGATCTCTACAACTCGTATTTTGTAGCGGAAAATAAATACAAGTTATAATAACTAAGAACTCTTTGATCCTCTATGGATCTTTTGATTATCGAAACTCTATGTTTGGATAGTTTACAAGACTTGAAAGACTTGAGAGAAACTTATCTATTACAAACTATCATGGTTTCTTATATAGGCAAGAAACCCTAATGGCGTTACAATGTACGCTCCTAATACTAACATAGACCAAGCATGCATCTAGACAAGCATGCAACTAATCATATTGTTTTGTTAATCATATTGTTTATTACGAGTAAGCTCTACATGTCTGGCGCCAACCTATCTTTAATCTGATGACGACTTTTACTCTATCTTGAGCTTGTCTCTCCTCGTGGATTCGCACTTTCGGTGACAACACGATATACCTTTAACATACCTCAAGTGTGACTTGACAGAATCCATTCTACTTTGGCGAGAATCTCTTGGTAGAAACTTGGCGAATCGTGGTTACCTTAATTCCCAACACCTTGTACCGGATAAAGTGTAGGTAGCGTTGTGATAGGTTTGGTTCTACCCGTGGAAGAACCCGATATCTAGCCTTGTACCGAATAAAGTGTAGGCGAAGTTGTGATAGGTTTGGTTCTAACTCGTGGAAGAACCCGGTGTCTAGCCTTGTATCAGATAAAGAGTAGGCGATGTTGTGAAGGATTCTCCGCCACATTAAGGAGCTTGTGTTGTGTAGTGCTTACGAACTCTCGAGTGGGGAACTCGGGGAGTGAAGTAGGGCAAGGAAGGTGTCCTTGTAGCCGAACCACTATAAACACTCGTGTCGTGGTTTTGTGTTCCTTTACCCTTTATCTTTGCATTACTTATTTACACGCTTATCTATCATCATCCAACACACACACACATTTAATAGATTGACATAAGTCGATCTAAATAGTTTAAAACGAAGTGTTAATCGGTAAAACTATTCAACCCCCCTTCTAGTTTTCCACAATTGGTACCAGAGCTTTGTTACCATGTTTTTTTAGAGTATATTGTACTTTAAAAACTTGATACGATCCGTATATGATTGAAAACTACAAAGAAGACTTTCTAAAAACAAATACCATGTTTTAAGAACACTTTTGTTGGATGATGATTAGATGACAACATCAATTGTTCTACATCTTATTTTGTCCTACAAAATGCACTAACCTTTCTTGTCATTTTGTTTAATTAATCTCATATTAAACAAGCCATCAGAATTCCTTGGTAATAAGATAGCCTTTTCAAAAAGGGTGTCTTAACATACTATCAACTAGATCTCGAAGAAACCGGGGTTGTCCATTGATACTTTTTGTCAAAAGTAAGGGACACTCAAAATTGCATTAGAGGTATGATTTTCTTTAATTATCTCTAAATAACATTATCTAAGAATAGGTATGCTTGCATAGAAATTTATATGGTTATATTAATTTTTCTTCATTTATTTATTTATAATATATGCTTTTGTGATATACGTGGCTTTATTAGAAAACCTTCGTGAATACGTGTTCTCTTCCGTTTAAACCTAGGTATATCAATATGTGTTATCTTAACCTAAAACCTAAAAATCAAATCTTTCTAAATAATAATAAAACAAAATACAAATCTCAAAAATTCCTCTTTCCCATAAAAACACCCACCGATCGTTCAAATACCACCAAACCCCAATTTTCAAATCTTACACTTTCAAAATACCTCACATTCAAACTTCATCTTCTTCTTCATCTCACTTTCAAAATTAAAACCAAGGAAGATTTCCATCATCAAAGTCTACATCGCCCGTGATCATCATCATGTCACTCATCACATTCGTGTATCCATGATCAAGTTTTCTCATGGAGACATGTACTTTTTCTTGTTGATCTACATTTGTATCATATATCCGATCCTTTGTATTGCTCTTTGAAATGAAATATTATTAATGTCTTAGATTACCTCGTTTATTTCTCATAGTGTGTTTATCATATTATTTTCCTTTTTGCACCTTTAAACCTTGACATGTTTTGAAATCAACAATGCATGCTTAAATAGTAAAATTGGCTAAAACACATTCCTTCTATAAACATAAAAGTTGCAAAAACCAATTTTACGTCAAGATCATTTTTCTGTCAAACTGGAGATCCACGGATCCCTAACTTTTAACTAGACGGATCCCTTTTTAAAGAGAACCGGCAGGACCGTTGATAACATCAAATAGTCATGAATATTAAGTGTCAATTTCCGATAATGCTTGTAATTTATATAATTTATATGGATTTACGCTTGTTTTCCATTGTTTTCCACTTTCGGGTAAATTACGAGCATTAGAGCTAAAGAGGCAGGCGGAGAAATATCAAAGATTTATCATAGTATGCTACCTTGAAGAAGTTACGGCGTAACTCATCTCTCGCATTACGCCGTAACCAAAGCGTGACTCGGAAAACCAACTCATCGAAGGTTACGGCGTAACTCTCCCCAAAAGCTCTGACGTAACTATATTAGGTCAAATGAGGTTCCATCGGCGATAACTATGCCGTAACTATTCCATCAACTACGGCGTAACAAAGTATATTGAAGACTACGGCGTAACCACTAATAAGGTTACGTCGTAACTATGATCTAGTGCAAAATACGAAGGAATTGAAGGTTACGGCGTAACTCTTGTTATAGTTCGCCGTAACCAATCAACCTATAAATACCCGAATTCCAAACATTTCTAATCATCCCATTCCACATACAACAACGAGAGAACATGGTAAAAGCTAAAGCGTGTCTAGAGGAGCATACAGAGTGCTCTCGAGGAGAAATCACTCCCTACGATAAGCATTAGCATTCTATCTTTTCTTTACTTTCGATTCATGTATTTCGTACCTTTGAATATTGAATTGATTTGTATGGTTAATATGAGCGGCTAAGCACCTCTTGGTGCTAACCTAGTTATGATTCCTTAATTGTTTTGTTTGCGTTTACATTACTTGGTATAATTATTTCTAAGTGTATGCATGCATAGTTTATTGGTAGCTACCCTTGTTTTGGTAGTTTTGAATAGCGCAGAGGCCAACCGCCTAGGAGATATGACCAACTAACCCTAGGTGAGCGGATGAGGCGGAAGGGTAAGATATGACCAACCGATGACCCGCTCTACTTGTGCGATTTGACCAACTGATCACCCACCGTTTGGATGAACTTAAAATTAGTGGGTGAGTGTTTAAGTTGCTAACGCCTGGGCACTCACTATTATAAATCTAGCATGTAGCGGTACTTAATGACTTGTATTAGGGGACCGGGAACAACGGACTTATGAGGGACACGACTTCTCAGTGGTGGCATCTTTCTTGATAGGTTAGGGTGAATTGACCAAATGTGGTCCTCTCGACTTTGACCCCACTCAAGTAATTGAAAGTAAGTAGGCGAGACATAACTAGCTAGGAGGAATAACTAGGTTAGCACCACTCTCTTCTATTAATTTACCCTTTGCCTTTATTTGCTATTTTACGCTTTAGTAGTTAATTAATTAATTCCTTATCAATATGTGACACTTAGACTTAGTAATTATCAACACACCTAGCTCTTAGGGCGACCTCGGCTTTCTTGAATACTACACTACCGCGACCAAGCACATCGCCTGTTAGTAGCACTAGGGTAGACCATAGGTATAACGAGACTTTATAAATATTAAAACATGGTCAAGAAAAACGCATCAAGTTTTTGGCGCATTGCGGGGAGTTATTTTAGGATTAATATTAAGTCTTTCATTTCGTTTAAACTTTTCTATTATTCTCACGATCATTATTCGAGTTTTCGGTACCATGGAAGTTGTTAACATCGATGACCTCACTCTTGAGGAATATTTGGCGTTGACAAGAGCGAGAACAAGGGTCGGGTCTCGTAAGGCCGCGCAATTAGGCGGATGTCCATTTGAAATCAAAGACCAATTTATGAGGAGCTTCGTGCTAACCCTTTTTCGAGAAACAGGATTAAGATGCATATGAGCACGTTGAAAATGTCCTATACATCACAAGCCTTTTCAACATTCGGCGTGTATCATGATGCTATTATGCTAAGGGTATTCCCAACGACTCTCACCTGGGTCGCGGAAGATGGATTGAAAGATTGCCACGGGCAATTAATACTGAGCTCTACTTAAGAAGCATTTTATTCAGAGATATTGTCCGCCATCGAAGATTTCTAACCGACTTTTGAGATCCATAATTTCAAAAAGAAGGAGATGAAACGTTGTATCAAGCACAGGATAGATACATTGATCTCCTTTATAATTGTCCTACACATGATCCGAACAACCAAAGCAAAGGTCAATATCTTCTACAAAGAATCAACGTAACTACGAGACAAATGTTGGACTATCAAGGGCCTATTCCGAACATGACGCCTACCCTTTCTATTGAAGCCATTCAAAAAATGATTGATCATTCTCAAAAATGGCATGACAGAGGAAGCAAAAGAAACCAAAGCGGAAGTTTCGACGGAATTGCAGCAATCGCTAGTTAAATTGAAAATCTAAGTCGAGATATGCTGGAAGTTAGAGAAACCGTTCATGCCATCCAAGTAGGTTGTGAAAGGCTGGGGAGGACATCTCACTAAAAATTGTCCTCACGTTGATGAAGAAAATATGATTGAAGAAGCTAAATATGGAGAAAATTGACCGCTTTACGGAGATAATCGAAATAATAATGGGTGAAAATTGACCGTTTACGGAGATAATAGAAATAATAATGGGCAGGGAATTTCAACAGTGGGCCTTATGGAGAAAGAAAGCGATCTTGAAGAAACAATTAACAAATTCCGAAACTTCAAATTTTAAACAAGCAGAAAAAGATAAATGGTTAAGAGATTTCGGGAGAACACAAATAAAAATCTTTCCAAGCACGACGAAACCCTAAAAATTCTTGAAGCAATGATAGAAAAATGCGGTCTTTGAGATAGAAGACATCGAACTTAATTAACCAAAGCCCATGGTGGAATGCAATGCTATTTTAGCCAATAATTTGCTAGAGGAGATTGAGGAATGCAATTCCACAACCGGTGATTTTGAGAGACGATTGTCGACAATAAGGAAAAGTTATGTCGTAACCATATCCACGAGTTACGGCGTAACCATGATTCGAGAGACGATCCGTGTTTGACACGAGTTTATTTTCGATCAAGGATATTAGCGCAAACGGGTTAGTCATTCCGTGTTCTATTGGGAGTATTGATATCTTGGGGGTAGTAGATTTTGGATCATGTATAAACATCATGCCACTTTACATATTCTTAAAACTTAAGATTATCCATCTTTGGGAATCGGATATCTCGATTAATTCAGCAGATGGCACCAAGGTCACCCCTTTAGGTATTACAGGTGGTACTTATGTCAAGGTCGATAAATTTGTTTCAGCACCTGAATTTGTAGCATCGACATGGAGAAAAACAAAAAGGAACATTTGATTCTTGGTAAGCCGTTCCTTGACTCATTACTACGTTACGGGGGATACTATAGTAATATAGTGGAGTCTAAATTAGACAAAACTTTATGCCTTGAACCGGATAGAATTGTTACAACTGAAGATTCACCAAGGATTGAATTAGATGATTCCGATAGGTTCCCACCTTCATATTTTGGCCATTTACAGGGGACCGAATCGAGTGATGATGAAAGCAATGAGGAAGAGATCCCACCTTACATACCAGTTATGTTGTTACGAGAAAACTTCACTTGTTGTGCTCCTGATACTTGTTTAGTTGATGGGACCAAGGTAACATTGCCCACGTGTTCTCCTCTTCATAAAAGATGCAATGGAGGAGGACAACACCTGATTCGAATGATTAAAGAGGCTGCGGGAGTTTGGTGGTGCTGGGAAGATGAGAAGCTTATCAAGAAAAAGTGGTTACAAGGGCATAATGTTTTTAGCGAATGGTTCACCGAGATTGATTGGACCATTCATTTTTGTGAACCGACTATCATGATGATGACTACACCATGGCATGGCCTACATGCAACCCCGATCGAAAGATCTGCGATGGAGGAGAATTCCCTGAACCTAAATGGCTCAAACGCAAGGAATGGGCATGTTTTGACGAAGATAAGAGAAGCAAAGTAGGATACAGGGGGGTCTCATTTGAAAATTAGTTACAAGTAAAATTTGGATATGCTAAAATAAAATGGGACGAAGATGCTAAATTTTGTTGCGAATGGGCACAAGCTAATTTTCTGCAGAAAAGATACACCATGATTCGGTTTATGTCTCCACATGTTTGGGACCAGCCTTCTTCAATTAAAAATGACATAGAGGAAGTCGGGCAAGCCCAAAGGCCCCCATAGAGCATCACGACTGAGTCTAACTTAGAGGCGATAAATAAAGAAATGTGCTCTTCGGAGACCACTTGAATTATCCCTTTCTTTTGTTTTATTTCCATTTAGGGGTTTGTGTTTTCTAACCATTTTGCAAGAAACGAAGAAGTAATTCTTGCTGCGGTTCTTTGATTCGACGAGTTACGGCGTAACTCATCTATGTGATGCGTAGTAACAAACTTTTTGCGGTAATTCTTGACGAATTACTAATTACGACGTAATACCATCTCGTGGTTACGCCGTAACCACTCGCTTTTGACTTATGCCGAGTTTTGCGATTAAACGTAACTCCTCAAAGAGTTCGACGTAACCTTCCTCTGCTTTTAATTCTTTTATTTTAAACACAATAACCTTGTATTAGTATTTTAAATGAACTTTGTGGGTGTGTTCCTGTAAACCCTCACGAGACTTCACTCTTCCACTTGGGACACTAAGTGGTTTAAAAGGCATGTTGCATATGCTAAATGCAACCGTGATTCCCTGAAAGGGAGTTAGATTTGTTTTCATTTTCATTTTTTTTCTTTTTAAGAATTATTCTTCTCGGTAGTGTGATTTCGAGGATTGAAGTTTGTTCATGACGCTTATCTGAAGGCACGTCTCTTTTCGTGGGCCTTCTTTCTTTTGGAGCAATTCGGGGAAGTTCTCGCTCTAATTCTACTTTTCCTTCACCTTTATTTAATGCTTAGTACAAAAGGGACTTTGTACAATTCAAGTGGGGGACGGGAGTAGAATTATCTCTTGAACATTATTTTGCCCTCGTTTTTCTAGTTTATTTTAAAAATTATGCCATTTTTAAATTTTGACATGTTTTTCTTAACCTAACTAGATTAGACCTTAGCCGAGCACATACAACCCTTGATATATTATGGTGAGATTAGCCTTATCAATTTCCAACATTTTACCCCAAATCCACCAAATTATGAGTGTCTTGGGTAGCTTGTAAACTTTAGAACTTGTCCTTTGCATCATTTCGAGACCATAGGCGAGGTATGTTGAGTTAGCTCATTTGTATTTGGACTTTTCGGTTTTAGAAGGCAATATTATAGGATTATCACCCAAATAGCCTACCATTGTGTGTCTATCGATTAGTCACCTCGACTTCTCGACCCCATGTGAAACCCTTTTGTTGCACTCACTTTTAGTGTAAGATACCCCAAGATACACCCATCCGAGCCATTCCTTTCACTTTGTTAACCCAATTTATTGTTTGATACACCTATACACCTTAGCCTACCCCGTAGTCTTTATTTGTGATTGGGAAGTCATCATTTGCCTAAGTTCAAGGTTCAAGTGGAAAGGTTGGAAATGGCGCTTTCATCGACAACATTCACGAAGATCATTGAAGACCCCGAATTCCCATTGTTCATCTCAAGTGGGGATATTATGTTTAGTTATCATAGTTATGATTCAACAAATAATAATAATAATAATAAAATGTGATTGAAAAAAAAAAAAAAAATTGGTTGTTATGTTATTGTAAAGTGCGATGTTATAAGCACTATGTTATGAGCTTTATTAGATTTAGTATCGAGGAGGCCACCTCGGTGACATTTTAAGATTAGAGTTGGTACTTATGCCAACAGTTGGAGAAAAGGTAGTGTGCCCATCACAACGTCCTCTAATGACACATCTACCTAGTATTTCATGATCCGGTTTCTTGACTTCGAAGCTTGAACTTTGGGCGGACGGTAAGTGGTGATGACTTGGTTATAGATTTAGACTACGTGGTTGTTTTTTATTTTACACCATTTATATATCCATGTCTTATCCTAGCCTTTAGTCATGAAGCGTGTCTAGGTGATCAATGAGCAATCTTTGGTGTCTTGGCCATGGATTTGGTCATGTATCATTGATTTTGTCCACTTGCCGTGACATGTTAGTAATGACGAGTCACCCTTTACCTTTGTCGTGTCTACCCATATTGCCTTGAGAATTGTTGTATAACTCTAGTGGTGGAGATTTGTGTAACCGCCAAGCTTATGATAGAATATATGCTATGGTATGCGATTGAGTGATCACCCGAAATTGACACTTAGAATAGTTGATAGATTTGAGTGTTTCGTTCCCATTTAAGTGAGGTGTACGGCTTTGTTTTATTCTAGCATAAGGGATTTGTAAACTTATATTTTCCGGGTTTTGGGATATATTTTTTAGGAATCTTTCTAATAAGGTCTACTTGAGGGCAAGTAGAGTTCAAGCGGGGATATTTGATAACATCAAATAGTCACGAATATTAAGTGTCAATTTCCCCGATAGCGCTTGTAATTTATATCATTTATATGGATTTACGCTTGTTTTCCGGTTTCGGGTAAATTACGAGCATTGGAGCTAAAGAGGCGATGGGCGGAGAAATATCAAAAGATTTATCATAGTATGCTACTTTGAAGAAGTTACGGCGTAACTCATCTCTTACATTACGCCGTAACCAAAGCGTGACTCGAAAACCAACTCATCGAGGTTGTGGCGTAACTCCCCAAAGGCTACGACGTAACTATATTAGGTCAAATGAGGTTCCACGCCGGCGATACCTACGTCGTAACTATTCCATCAACTACGGCGTAACTAAGTATATTGAAGAATACGGCGTAACCACTAATAAGGTTCTGCCCGTAACTAGCGATCTAGTGCAAAATCTGAAGGAATTGAAGGTTACACGTAACTCTTGTTATAGTTACGCCGTAACCCGCATCCGCCTATAAATACCCCACTAATTCCAAACATTTCTACTCATCCCATTCCACACACAACAACGGATAACATGGGAAAAAGCTAAAGCGTGTTTAGAGGAGCATACTGAGTGTCTCAGGAGAAATCACTCCCTACGATAAGCATTAGCATTTTATCTTTTCTTTACTTTCGATTCACGTATTTCGTACCTTTGAATATTGAATTGATTTGTATGGTTAATATGGCTAAGCACCTCTTGGTCTTGACCTAATTATGATTCCTTAATTGTTTTGTTTGCGTTTACATTATACGTATAATTATTTCTAAGTGTTTGCATGCATAGTTTATTGGTAGCTACCCTTGTTTGGTAGTTTTGAATGGCGGTGAGGCCAATTACCTAGGAGATATGACCAACCGACCCTAGGTGAGCGGACCGAGACGGAAGGGTAGATATGACCAACCGGCGACCCTTTCTACTTGTGCGATTTGACCAACTAATCACCCACCGTTTGGATGAACTTAAGAATTAGGGGTGAGTGTTTAAGTTGCTAACACCGGAAATCACTATTATAAATCTAGCATGTAGCGGTACTTAATGACTTGGCTTAGGGATCGGGTGAAAACAAGACTTATGAGGGACACCGACTTCTCTGTGGTGGCATCTTTCTTCGATAGGTTATGGCGAATTGACCAAATGTTGTCCTCTTGACTTTGACCCCACCTGAAGTAATTGGAAGTAACTAGACGTAGACATAACTAGCTAGGAGGAATAACTAGGTTAGCACCACTCTCCTCTATTGATTAATCCTTTGCCTTTATTTTCTATTTTCTACTTTAGTAGTTAATTGATTAATTCCTTATCAATCTGTGACACTTAGACTTAGTAATTATCCGACACACATAGCTCTTGGGACGACCTCGGCTTTACCGAATACTACACTACACGCGACCGGGTACACTGCCCGTTAGTTCACTAGGGTAGACCATAGGTATAACGAGACTTTATAAATATTAAAACATGGTCTGTAAAACCTGCATCAACCGTGGACCTGGTAACAGAAACTCATTCAACATAAAAACCACCTCATAAAATTTATCATAAAAACCTTACTAAAACATTAGAACAAAGTAAGTTAATTATCATTGTTAATAAAAAAAAATAGTCAATAGAAAATAAAGAGATCATACCGTTTCAACATTAAAAATGATTGAACTAAGATGTCATCAATCAAAAACATTCTCACCTTTGATGCGTTACTCTACCCTAACTTACTTTTTCAAATTATTCATTTCATGTCTATACATCATGACTCATGAGTGTGAATTCGATCATCAACTCACTTGTTTCTACATTCCTAATATCTCCCTTGAGCCTAACACACCTGGCAATCATGTTCGTGGGTTCAATAATCTCGAAACTTGTTGCTTTCATGAAGGACGTGTTGTTGACTCACCTCTACTATACCAACAAAGTATCAATACCTCATTCCGCACTATAGGACTAGAAGGTCTTCTCGGAATTAACGAGAAAATTTTTCCGCGGTTTGTTTTGGAATTCTTCCGTCAAGTTGAACTCGTTCGTAACGAGGATCGATCTCTATCACTATGGTTTTGGATCAAAAACCAAAAGTTTGTCTTAACTCTTGAGAAATTTGCTCACATTCTCTGAATTCCAAATCATGGACAATGTGCCTTCATTGAAGATTGGTCTCTTGATTCTCTATTTAACTACCGTGAAGAAAACAGTCCATATTGTTCACATATACCTTCTACTTAAGAAATAACTCGCATTTTATGCACTCCTCAATCCAATTACACAAATCCAAACATAATCCATACACGTGATATCCGAGATGATCTCAAACCTCTCGCAGTCATTCTACATGAAAACGTTTGGAGTCTTAGAGGAAACCGTGAGATACTTCCTGCATGTTGTGCTCGCATGATGGACTGTCTCCTAACTCAACAACCATACAATCTCGCCTACTTCTTCGCAAGGCGGATTGTAAATGTTCAAGGTAGCATGAACAAACTTATTCCATATGGAATGTTCCTAACACGCCTTTATCATCATATCATGTACTTTCATCCTCAATTTCAAAGTCCTTTATACATACTTATGAACAAAATGATGGAACCTTTGAACACATCTCACATCACGTCATTCTTCATTCCTGATTCCTCAAATACTCACCACCCATTCGAGGATCCATCAAACGAAAACGCAAGAGAAACCTAGTCTTTTCTCCAAATAGAATCTATCCATAAGACTCATCGTTTACCTTGTAACATGATCATTCCTATGAAATAAAATGTTTATTGATCATTTGATATCTTGCTTATATATGTATTTTTGGAAATCATTAGTTTTCGTAATTGGACACCTAGAACAAAATAGTGCACATTCACTGTTAAGTATTCTATCTCAGATGACCGGATCCCTGAGTTTCAACTAGCCGGATCCCTTGAGCAAAGGAACCGTGGGATCCGGGCAACAGAAGTAGATTTCTTTTTATCCTCACTTCAATCCAATCTTTCAGACCATACTTTACTAGTTAAACATGATACTTTAGGATCACTTAAGTCTTCCTTAAGCTCAGTTGGTTTCACATCCACTCATAGATAACTTAGGATCACTTTCAAGGTGTTTTTGATTTATCATTTCATCAAAAACTCACCATATTTTCGCTCCAATGCTCACACATTGATTGTCTCAACTCAAAACACCTAGCTTGATATTTCTCTCAATTTTAGCAAATTGATTTTAGTCATCCTTACCTCAAAATAGGCTAAAAACTAGTTTTTCATTTCTTATGAGTTTTAAGAAATTTTTCAAATTTCTTTTAAGTTACCAACTGATCTCTAGGATCATTTGACTCCACTTGACACTCTCAATTTGTCTATTGTTATCCTTGATCACCCATTGGTGCTCATAAAACCCCATTTCATTCCATAAAAGACAATCATTAGCTACCCTCACACATTTCACTTGATCATTTAAGTCTCATTTCATTTAAGACACCTGATAAGACTGAAAACACTCAAGATGTGTAGGTACTAGACCTTACAAAACATCATCTTCCTCTTCTTTGACTGCTGAGAGTCGGACCCCTAGGTTTAGCCTAGACGGATCCCTCATTTGAGGGAACCGTGGGAACCGGCTGCACAGACTAAGCTAATCCTAGCTAAAACAATAATTTCAATATCTCTTTGCTAACTTGAACACTCTACATTGCCTTAATTAACTTCCTTGATCAGTGCAACTCTGCAGTTGACTCGTGTACATGTAGTTCATAGTAATTTGAAGGATCTTAGTGGCTTAAGCTTTAAATTCACTTACCAATTCCTTCCCTTTATTAACCTCCTTGTTAGTACTTCTAAGTCACCACTCACAACCTCATTCTCAGCAACTAAAATCCTTTATTTCACTATCTATTTATCATTTCATCATGAGGAAATCTCCTAGTGCTAACTCATCTACCAAAGGACCTCCCAAGAAACTTGCTCGGGTTGTTCACGAAATCTCTTCAACCGAATCATCACCCGTTAAAGCCTCAAACACTAGAATTCCCTCACAACCAGCTCTACCAATCAAACCAATTCCCAAAAGAATTGTTCCCACAAAACTACCCTTGCCAAACACTACTATACCTCCCAAACCAAACACCCCTACTTCAACTAAGCCATCACATCTAGTACCTAGAGCCATATCTTTCACCACTCCACTCTCATCTCCATACCTCTACAACCTAGAGGACTTACCTTCTAGGCTATCTCATCCACCACCATTGCCAACATTTTCCTTAATTGAGAAAATAGCGCAACAACAAAACTTTGGTGTTGAAACAACACTAGCACCCGTATCCTTTTCTCCATCACCCTCAAATAGTCCATTTTGGATTATGAGGAATCAACAAAATCAACAACCGGATCACATGGAAGTAGATACCTCTTTATCACATCCTCAACACATATTCCACCACCTTCATCCTTAGTTGAACTAGGTCCAAACATGCCTCCACAAATC
This sequence comes from Chrysanthemum lavandulifolium, assembly GCA_022545495.1. NCBI lineage: Eukaryota > Viridiplantae > Streptophyta > Magnoliopsida > Asterales > Asteraceae > Chrysanthemum > Chrysanthemum lavandulifolium. The sequence continues at coordinate 4,444,512 of CM040241.1, forward strand.
CCTCCTTCTTTTGTGGAACCTCCATCCAACCTTCCATCTCAAACCACTCCATTCCTACCACCACTATTCCCTAGCCATGACAAAGATTAGTACATGAAGTACGTGACGTGCTCCGTTTCATGTTTTATCACCTCCTTGAACTTTTCGATGAGGTCAACAAACCTAAACATCCTTAAGCTTAGGAATTCAAGTGGTGCTCTATTCTTAAGCTTAACTTAGATTGGTTAGGAATCATACTTCATGTTCGGGTCATTTTCTTAGTTTTAGAGTTATGTACATCATCTCTCTCAATTTATTGAATGATATTACCTGTTGTATGCTACTTGTTTATGAAAACATGCTTAGTGCCTTAATATATAACTCTTGTTGATGTTAAACATCACATTTTACATCCACATTGTTGTCATGAGATTGCTGGTATACGGATCCCTGAATTTTGCCTAGACGGATCCCTCCTAAAGATGAATCGTGGGATCCGTGCAACAGAAGCACTTTTTATTACTAATTTCAGTTTCATTTGCAGGAAATTATGTATCATATACTTGCTTTCTAACCTTTGTTTTGTAGATTTTCAAAATACACATTAAGACTTTGACACCCTCAACAAAGGGGAGCTTTTTGTCAAAGCAAAGCAATTGAAAAAACGCTTGCAATACTTTCACTTAGGATTTCTTTATTACTTGACGTTCTCCAAAGGGAGCACTCGTCAAGGGGGAGCATTTCATCATAGACGAAACCATTTGCAATCAAAATTACAACATATTCGCTTAGTCTTCCTAGTTACTTGACGCCCTCACAAAGAGAAGCATCAGTCAAGGGGGAGCTAAGATGAGAATCTTTCTCCTCTCTACTTCTTATAGTGCATTTATCCGTCTGTCGCGGTTGCTGATGGGCGTTTTATTCCCGTTACTAACTCCGGTCATAGTATATTGTCTACACCTTTTTGTCCTCTTCGTTTAAATAATGTTTTAATTACCCCTCATATCGTAAAAAATCTTATTTATGTGCGTCAATTTGTTCATGATAATTATTGCACTATTGAATTTGATCCTTTTGGTTTTTCTGTAAAGGACTTCATAACTCGACGGGTACTCCTCCGTTGTGATAGCACGGGTGATCTTTACCCTGTTACGAAGCCTTCTCAAATTCCTCAAGCATATCTTACCAGTCAGTATACGTGGCATCAACGACTTGGACATCCGGGAAGTGAAGTGTTGCGGCGTCTTGTGTCTAGTGATTCTATTTCTTGTAATAAAGATAAGCTTCCCGTTCTTTGTCATGCATGTCAGCTTGGTAAACAAGTGAAGCTTCAGTATGTTAGTTCGTCTAGTTCTGTTACTTCTTTTTTTGACATTGTTCACTCGGATTTGTAGACATCCCCAATTCCGAGTCTTTCTGGTTTCAAGTATTATGTTTTGTTTCTTGATCATTATTCTCAATATGTTTGGGTTTATCCATTAATGAATAAATCTGATGTTTTGTCTAAATTTTAGTTGTTTCGTAGTTATGTTCGTACTCAGTTTAGTGTGAAATTAAATCGTTTCAGTGTGATCATGGTGATGAGTTTGATAATACTTCCTTTCACAAATTATTTTCAACCCATGGCATCCAGTTTAGATTTTCTTGCCCCCGCACCTCTCAACAAAATAGAAAATCTGGATGCATGATTCGTACTATAAATAATCTTATTCGTACTTTATTGTTTCAAGCACACTTACTACCCAACTATTGGACTGAAGCTCTTAATATGGCTATTTATTTATTGAATATCCTACCTTCCCGTGCCATTAACAATGAAATACCATTTACCCGCCTTTTTGGTGCTACATTATAGTGTCCTTCGTGTTTTTGGATGCCTTTGTTACCCACATATTGATACCAACCATAAATTAAGACCTCGCGCTACACCTGCCATATTTTTGGGACATGCTGCCAATCATTTTGGCTATCGTTGTCTTGATCTTAATACAAACAAAATTATTATGTCTCGTCATGTTACTTTTGATGAAACTGTTTTTCCGTTTCAAACACATCCGTCCAAACCCACTCCCTCAAATGATTTTTTGGAAGATTCTTCCAATCTCATTTCCACCATTATCAACACAACCCCAATTGGTCCTACTTTAAACCCGATTCCCGTACCCCCAGTCGACATACCTACCTCCCCTTCCCCACCTACACCTCACGAACCTGTCCCTGAACCACCTACGCCTACATTTAATGATCCTCTTCCTGACCCCCCAACACCTACTGTACCAACGCCACCTTCACATGTTGTATCTACTCATCCCATGGTCACACGTTCTCGTGTCGGGACTACTCGTCCTAATCCTAAGTATGCTGGTCATGTGTCCACTGTTTCTCCTTCACCTAAGTCATATAAGGATGCTCTTGATGATCCTAATTGGCGAAATGCTATGTTTGATGAATATAATGCGCTTATTAAGAATAAAACTTGGACTTGTGTACCTCGTCCTGTAGGTGTCAATGTTGTAAGGTGTATGTGGTTATTTTGCCATAAGTATTTGGCTGATGGCACTCTTAGTCGGTACAAGGGACGTCTTGTTGCCAACGGTAGCACATGAGTTGAGGAGTTGATGTTGATGAGACATTTAGTCCGTTTGTTAAGCCGGGCACCATTCGGACGATTCTAAGTTTAGCTATTTCGACATTGGCACATTCATCGACTTGATGTCAAGAATGCGTTTTGCATGGTGATTTGGCTAAAGCTGTTTATATGCATCAACCACCGGTTTTCGGATCCCGAGCATCCGGATTATGTTTTTATTACATCGATCTCTTTATGGTCTTAGCAGCGCCTCGAGCATGGTTTCACGATTTCTTTGTTTATATTCTTCTTTGTTGGGTTTACTCCCGAGTCGGTGTGATTCTTCTTTATTTATTTACCAACGGTGATGCTACCGCTATTCATTACTATATGTAGATGATATTAAACTTCATCGCTTCCTCTGATAGTTTATTACATCAGATTATTCCTTCTTTGCATAAGGAGTTCTCTATGACTAATTTGGGTGCTCTTAATTATTTTTTGGGTATGTCGGTTACACGTGACTCTTCTGGGATGTTTTTGTCACAACGTAAGTATGTTATGGAGATTTTGGAGCATGTACATATGGTTGGTTGTAACCCTTCTCGGACTCCTGTTGACGCAGAGTCTAAGTTGGGTGATGATGGTGATCTGGTTTCTGATCCTACGTTATATCGGAGTCTTGCGGGTTCTCTTCAGTATCTCACTTTCACTAGACCCGATATTACTTATGTTGTGCAGCAGGTTTGTCTATATATGCATGATCCTCGCGAACCTCATTTCACTTGCTCTCAGCGGATATTACGGTATGTTCGGGGGACTTTGGCCTATGTTTTCTGATTATTTTCTTCTACTACCGAGTTCTTGGTTGCTTATTCGGATGTCGATTGGTGGTCATTGCCCTACCACCGCCATCTACATCAAAGTTATTGTATTTTTCTTGGCAACAACTTACTTTTATGGTCCTCTAAACGTCGACCAACGATTCTCGTTCAAAGGTCGAGGTCGAGTATCGTGGTGTTGCCAATGCCGTGTTTGAGACATGTTGGCTTTGGAATTTACTACGTGAGCTTCATACACCATTGTCATCTGCTACTATTGTTTATTATGATAATGTGAGTGCAGTGTACTTGTCCTCTAATCCTGTTCAGCATCAGCGCACAAAGCATACTGAGATTGATATTCATTTTGTTCTGCATGTTCCTTCTCGGTTTCAGTATGCTGATATTTTTACCAAGGTGTTACCATCTGCCTTTTTATCGAGTTTCGTGATGACTTGAGTGTTCGGTCTCCTCCGCTCAAACTGCGGGAAGTGTTAGTCTATTAGTATTTGTCCCATTGTATATTCGGCCCATTATGTATCTTATATAATCTTGATGTACCAAACAAATTTGATCAGTCAATATACACGATTTACACAATCTTACAAAAACATGCACAAATCATAAGTGTTATTCAAGATAATTATCGACCTTGTATGTTTTCGAGCAATAAGTAGTAACTATTTTATGCCATCAACATAAGGTATAAAGAATTCCATTCAACAACAATATTTTTTTTTCACATGATACATGCTATTATAAAATTCTAATTAATTGAATACTAAGATAAATATAGAGTTGCGATTCTTTGAACGAATATGTAGAGGAGAACAAAAATTTCGAGTAAATAATTTCAACCACCTCTAATGCAAATGTTTTCATAATCCTATGTTTTACACACTACTTCTTCATTTAAGAATAGGACCAAAGAAAATACCTAATTGACAAAAAAAAAACTACCTACCATACCACCCAAGTACAATACACCACATTGCCACCACGAAGCTACCAAACTACCGTTGTTGACATCGTCAAACCATCACCACCACCACTGCAAAGACGACGCCAACGCCGGCCATCAGTCCTCAACGGTAGTTTGGTAGCTTCGTGATGGTCATGTGGTGATAGTGGTGATAGTGGTTTAAAGATTACGACACATGATTCTATATGTGTGTTTTGCGTGTTTTGTGTTTCTGGAAAAAAGAGAGATAGGACAAAAATGGTTACCAGTTTATAATTTTATTTTATTATTATTTAGTTAATTTGGGTTTTTAGTAGTACAGTAATACATAAGAAATTTTGTCAATGGCCAAAAAAAGAAACTAAATAATTGATATATTAATGATGGTGTACAGATAAAATTTTACTGTTGTTTAAACCTACATAGCCATAACGTATATATGCAAAAGCTTGTACTTTAAAGAACTCCCTCAAGTTGTGCTTGAATATATTCATTACAGCTTAAATGCTCAATAGTCATTGTTGGATCGATGTACTCTAACCAAACTAACTTAAATAGCTTGTTAAGGTTTAATAACCTCGGATAAATCCTAAGTTATTAACAGAGAAACACTGAACAAACTCTATTAAGTATGCGGAATTTACTTAACAAAGCTAAGAAGAATAACTTTAACTATGAACGATTTTATTCGAACTCTGCTTATTATGCGGATCTTTAACAACTCTAATAATATCGAACTTCTCTCTAAAACTCTAATAAAATCACGTACGTATTATGCCAATCTAGGGGTCCTTTTATAGGCTCAAGGATACCCTAGTCGGTTTACAATATGTATCCTTGTACATCAAGTAATCTAACATAGAATATTCTAGAATTACAAGACTTTCTATAAATGAATAAACAGTTCTTTGATCTTGCAAGACTTTGACCTCGTATCACGATTTTGACTTAATCATTAACAAAGACTTTGACTCTTTGACTTTTCCAAGATTTTATAGTTTACGATGCTTTATCCTTCCGTAACACTCTATCAATCTTCATGCTTTCATATCCCAACAATCCTCCCTAATTTGAATTCTACTAGTTTGACTTCAAGTTTCTTTGTGAATAAATCTTTATCGACTTCATCATTGAAAAGCATTGTATCTTTGTCTTTGGATTGTATCTTTGTAGTTACGTGCATAGTCAATGTATCCAGTAGAAATATTCTTTACAAGATCATCCAAAGAAGCTCCATCTTTTCAAAGAACACAACAACATATGACAATTTGTACATTAATTGGTTTAAGTTGCAAACTATTCTCATCACTTGAGGTGTGTTAACTCCTGAGAGGTGAATCATTGAAAATATAATGGATTTAGATCTCTTTACCAAAGCCATAACTCGGAGTAGCCAAATGTTTTGGTGTGTAAGACCATGGTACACTAATAACCATATGATTTTTAGCAAATCATCACTATCAATGATTTGATTTGTCTTTACCAAAAGTTGTACCCTTCCGGACTAGTTAGTTCTTTCATCATAGTGAACTAATTACCATATAATGGTTTTTCCATGACCTTTACCACAAGCCATTTTCTTGTGGGCTAGCCAACTCTTCACATTATTGATATGGTGAGTTGAATACCATCCAACTTATTAGCAAGTTGTCAACTAAAAGCGGATTTGATATATCTTTACCGTAGCCGTTTGCTCATGGATTAGTCAATCCTTTTGTAACCATGGTGGATTGATAACCTATTGATGTTATCATCTCAAAAACCATTTATTCAACCTTTGTTTCAAAATTATTTGTTACTTAACAAAATTTTTCTTCAAAAATCACTTAACTAATTAAAGTCGCAAGCGATACTTTGATTAAAGTCATTGTTTGATCGTGATACTTTGAATAAAATCGATTTATCAAAATAATTTATTCAATTAAGTTTCATACCGCTTATTCATTATCTTCGCAATAATAGTTGATTCGCTCCGAATGGTCTATCTTTTATTAGTCAACCACTTGTGAATGGTCAACCATAAAGTCAAACATTTCGAGAACAAAATGCAATTAAGTCCGGAGAGTTAGTGTTTCCGGTCGTTAAGTCCCAACGAGTGTCGCGATTGAATAGCTAAACGCGTAGTGATCGGGTGATATTGAACAGGAAAAGGGGTTATGATTGATTACACTAGGGAAATAATTAAAAGCAATCAAAACTACAGAATCTATGATGAAAACAAGTAATTAAGACTAATTATGCAATCTATAACTTAAAATGCGAAAAATGTACTTTATAAAACGCTAATAAAATGCAAACTACTCTATTTTAACCCATAAAAATGAACTACTACTTTTCTACAGCTACATATGATATTTAAAAGTTATTTGTAATTTAAAACTAATTTTTAGGATTTTTCTTGATTTATTTCGAATTAAAAACTAATTTTGAACTTTTAAAATGTAGCTTAAAATGCTAAAAATTAGGAAAAGATGCAAGAAAATTACAAAACTATTTTTAAAGAATCAAATTTAACTAAAAAGATTTTTCAAAACTGGAATCACATTTTTTTGACTTTTTCTCTATTTATTATGAATTTAATACTATTTAAAACTAATTAAAATGCTAGAAAATACTATTTAAACTAAGAAAATTATGGAAAAATATTTTTTTGGCTTTTAATATTTATTCTAATCAATGAAAATTGAAAAATTATTTTTTTGAAGATTTTCTGATTTATTTGTATTAAAAGCTATTTAAAAAGTCCTAAAAACTGTTTTAAAATAGGAAAAATAGCAAACAGTAATGGAAAAATCTGAAAATTTCAGGAAAAGTCTAAAATTTTATTATAAATCTACGAAAAATAATAGAAGTGATGCAGGTGTGCAAGAAAATGAAGCTGATGTGAAAAGTGCTTAAAAATAAGCTATAAGCTACCTAAGTGCTCCAACTTATCAGAGAAGCTAGAGTATGCTAAAATTACTTAAAGCCAACCTATTCCAACTATCCTAAACCTCTGAAAAGCAATCTACAATGATATGATTATATTTAAGCACTAGTGCCAAACATTCTAACTAGCTTACTTTGAGCTTAACCACCGCTTATCAAGAGAGCTTATGGGAAACTGAAATGAGGGACTTTTAACAACCAACCAAAGACTTTGTAAACCAAGTTTGAGCTCTAGAGAAGCTATAATAAGCTCTCTAAACCTTTCCAAAAGTCGTGAAATGGCTTATAAGAGTCGATATTTGACACAGGCATATGAAATGCTTTGAAAAGTCGATTTGAAGCTTAAAGAGCTTTAGAAAAATTTAACAAAATCAATTTTAATCACTAGACCAACTGAATTTGTTAAACCCAAATTTTCAATGATTATGACTTAGAAATGAACGGTGAAAATTCAACAAAGTTTTGTGAAAACACTTTTGACACTTTTGACTTTCTTGTAATGTAAATGCATTTGACTTTTATGAACTTGTGAGCTAATTAAATGGAATGTGGATGATGTTTAATGACTTATTGGACTGAAATAAAGCTATCTTACCTAGTTATAAATCTATATGCAAGTTTTTTATTCCTACAATTTAACTAATATGAGATTAGAACAATTTAGAAGAGATTTTGACTTTTAGGTAAAGACAATGCAATTTTATGATAAAACTTGACTAAATAACACTAACTTAGCCTAATGCAACAGTAAACTTTCACTATACTAACCTCTAACACCAATTAAAGTTCTGATCCAAACAACTCTTAACAAATCTGATATGAAACTTAATCCACTAGATCAAATGTCTGATCCTCAATACTGTTTTATCTAGAGTCTATATGCTAAATTACCACTAACTAATGAATTATAAATAATTAAACTACGCTATATCTAATCTGAGCTTAATTTTGCAAAGTCTAAATTAAATGCAGAATAAGTAAACTAATACAGCAAAACTAATGAACTAAAGTAACAATTAAATTTACTGAGATTAAAGCTAATCTAAGCTATTACTAAGCTAATCTAACAAGTTTATAAGCTAAACAGTTTTAAAAGAAAATCAATACTCACATGAAGTCCAGCTAAATAGCAGCTTATCTGAGAACTATTCTAAACCCAATACCAATCCAAACCAAGCTTAATCAACCCATATCAGGTACAATTCAACCCAGTTCCATCACTTATTATATCAGCAACCCAGATCAACCAATATCCTACAGTTTGACTTAGTTTGACTGTTTTTGTGGATTTTGAAATTGAAACAAGAGAAAAGCTCACTATAAGCTATAACAAGCTTAAATGAACCTAATGAAACAGTAGCTGAAGCTCTAGATAAGCTTATAAGAGCTTGAGAGTATTTTTTTATTTTTCAAATATTTTTCCGATTTTTTTATTTTTGAATAAATGAAGAAACAAGTGAAAATAAACTTTGATATAAGCTAATATGATTCAAACAACGATAATAAGTTGAAATTTAGAACATCAAACACTTTAACAAAAATTAATAAGGAAAGTCAATTTTATTAAAACTTCTAAAATGAAAGTACAAAGTCGAAATTACTTAAAACATGAAAACCGAAATGAAATTACAATTTAAGAAGTTTAAACTAAGACATTAAAATTAAAGCGACATAGAAGAAAATTAGAAAATTACACTACTCTCTTTTTGACTTCTCTCCCCTATTTATTGACAAAATGTTCCCCTTGTCCTCGAGTAATTCCCACCACTTTGCGAGCCATTGGATCACTGGGCTCTTTTAGCCGCTGATGAGTTTTTGGCGGAAAACGATTTTAGCAACTTGGGGTGGATTGAGTGCAGTAAGAGGAAGCATTAAATGCTTTTGGACGTTTGGTGAGGTGGAGTGATAAGGGTGGTGGTATGTGAAATGGAGGTATGGTTGTGGGGTGGTTGCAGAGAAGGAGGGAAGGGATAAAGGGAAGCGGTTTTATTTTTAAACCGTGGGTTGGTTTAGTATTGGGCCAAGGTAAAAAGGTTGAATGGGTAAATATTAAAAGGGGTTGGTTTGGTTTATAAGTTAAGCCAAGGACTAATCTTGCAATTCATCCAAACTTGAGGGACCGAAATTGTAATTGTCCAATATTCATCATAGGGACCAATTATGACAAGTTTAATTTTCCCAAGGACCAAAAATAATAATTTTCAAATTAAAAATGTCCGGGTAAATTCATCAATCTTTGAAACTTCAAGGACTAAAGTTGCCATTTTGCAAAACCGAATCAGATAATGGTAATTTTGACAACTTGAAAATCCTCGAGGGTCTTTTATGAAAAATTAACATGTTTTGAATAACTGTGGACTAGATTTGACAATTTATGCATAAAATCTGATCTAAATATTTTTTCTGCCTTTTTAAGACTTTTCAAAGTGTTTTTGACTGCTTTTTGCGGTCAGATGGAATAAAATGATGAGTATTTAGACACTCATCAATCCCCACACTAAACTATTGCTAGTCCCTAGCAATCTTTTGAGAAAACTTAATGGATTTGAATCTCTTTAACAAAAGCCATTACTCAAGTAGCCAATTGTTTCAGATTCAAGTAAGAACCTTGGTACAATGATAACCAAATGATTTTGAGCAAATCACCACTTTCAACGGTTTTGATTTGTCTTTACCGTAAGTCGCTTTGCTCGGACTAGCCAACTCTTAGATAAAATATCTTTGGTGAGCCGATTACCAATTATGGTTTTCCAACCGCCTTTACCACAAGCCATAAACTTGCGGGCTAGCCAACTCTTCACTAATTAAAGATATGGTGGTTGAACACCATACAATTTTGGGCAAATTGCAAGCCGTCAACGGATTTGAGATATCTTTACCAAGAGCCGTTTGCTCTTGGATTAGCCAATCCTTTTGTTTATTAGACATGGCGGATCGATAATCAGAAGTCGAGTAAGTGCAAAACACTTACTCCAAAAAAATTTGGCCAAAATGGGGAATTGGGTGGTATAATTACATGATAAAATTCGTGAAATTCCCCCTCACTAGAAATGAATATTGCCATCAATATTCAAAGTACCCATGTTATGCCGAAACATAGAACGTAAAAGGAAATACTACGGCCATTTTTTTTTTTTTTTTTTTGGATAAACTTATATACAACAATGGGCAACTCCCCACACTAGGGTGGTAGAAAATAGAAAGAAGTCGAAATATGGGTGAAAACCCATATAGTGTGCTCTTGTTTTTGATTCCCGAGTCGCTAGCTTGACTCGACCCGTATTCATTTGTTCTTGGGAAGCAACGTGGAAAACCAATCTCGATCGGACTTTCGCTCACGGTGTTAATAAACATATGAACATCGAAAGTTCCACACCGACGAGATACAACCATGTATTGTTAATAGTAGAAACTATAAAGGATGATACGGGGTCAAAGATGGTGTCCTCATTCCCGAAAGAGAAAAGGAAAGAGCAACCACACCATCGTGAAGAATGGAATAAAGATGCATGAGAATGCAAGTCCATTCCTCATCAAGAAAAGCAAATCACCATTTTGACATTTTTAAGCTTAGTCTTGAAGTTTGTATGGTGATTGTCAATGAAAACTTCCGGTAGGAGGGTTGAAACGGTTCTTCAATCAATGATTTTCCGTAAAAAGGATGTCCCCTCCGAATCAAAGTAAGTATTATCAATTCTCGTTGGAATCGACTCATCACTAAGAAAGGCATCGACTTCATTCCAAAGTTGTCATCTTCCTCATCCGGAGGAGAGAAGGGATGGAAAAGTCGGAAATAATAAGACTAGGAGATGAAGGATCATTTTTGAGCAATTCTTCAATGGGAAGAATGTCTCCCATTGGATCACAAACATCATCATCCAATCCAGATGAAACCAAGAGAGTTTGGTTTCATCCACAGAGTTAACAAACTCGACACGACAAACCGATTCCGGAGGTGGAACAAGTGGTGTGCTCTTAGAGCTAGCAATTTCCACCACTCCGATAAAGTCTCCGATTCTAGATCATCATCATCAAGAACACTCTTGACTTCCTTGGTACAACTTTCAAACTATTTTTTTGAACCGGGGTTGATTTTCAAAGCTTTTAGCTCAACACGCTTTTGGTGACTCCTCTTAACCGTGAAATTTGAGAGTGTTGCATTGATTCTTTCTGATTTTTGATCAATTGTGGCAACACTATGTTTGGATAGAGGTTTGGAGTTCGCTGATATTAAACGTGAGTTCTTCGTTGTCAACCCGTATGGTCAACTCTTCAAAGAATACATCAATTAGAGCACGACTGCTCTCAAGAAAGCTCTCCCAAGATGAGGGAACTCTAGGATCTGCATCAAAGTCTACTACAACAAAGTCAAGAGGAAAGTGAAACTTTCCTACTTTCACCACGACATCCTCGGCCATCCCAAGTGGATGTAAGTTTAGGAAGAGGCAGTTTCTTCAAATCTTGAGTGGCATGAGGTTAATGCTTGCGCCAAGATCGCCAAGGCGGAGCATTGAACCATCCCAAGAAATCACACGGATTAAAACCTGCTGGGGTCTTCAAGCTGGGAAGCTTCTTGAGAAGGACCATTGAGCATTGCTCATTGAGAGGGTTTTAGCCATCTCGGCTAACTTATCTTTGTTGCTCGGTGAAGCCTTTAAGCGTGGATGCAAATTTGGGCATTAGAACGAGAGCATCAACGAAGCTTATATCAAAGTGCGTTCATTGAAAATTTGGAAAAAAATTCCATTTGCTCTTTGGTTTTGTCTTTGAGCTTCTCATCATGCAATCTTGATGGGTAAGGAAGTTGACTAGACTTTTGAGCCGGACGGAAGTCATTTCGCTCGGAATTTGTCTTCGAACTTCGGGTTCGGACTTAAAGCTTGACTACCAGAAGGTGGGACGTGTCTTGATACTTAGTTGGCTTGAGAAATGCACCTTGTCCGTTGTATCCTTGGTAACTTGACTCATTGCTCCTGGTGGAGGAGGCATTGGAGTCGAAGGTCCATTCGCGCCTTACCACTACGAGTGGTGACGGCTTTCAACTCGGCATTTGGATTTGGAATCAGATTGTTGGGAGTCTTCCGGAAGATGACGAGCTTTGTTCATATTCATGTTCATGAAACCGCTCATCATATTCTTCAACTCATTTGTCCGCCGAGACATTGTGGTATCAATTTCCTTTTTAGCTCAACTCTCATGTTATTGATCCGAGTTTGCATTGAATGTATGCTTGACTCAAGAATTTTCATGAAGTCATTTGGTAGGGGAGCTTGAGAAGGTTGTTGATAACTTTGTCGATTTGGAGCTTGATATGGTTGGTTGAAATTGTTCCGCTCGATTGAAATTTTGAGAGTTATTGAAGTTTTGTCCTTGATTCGAACAAAGCGATTTTGATTGCCATGATTTTGCACAGAGGAAAACCGGTGGTGTCATACCGCTAGGTGCAGTAGTGAGGATCACCGTGGTCGGTATTGATTGTGGTTTATGTAAGCTACGGAGCTTGGTAAAAGAAGCATCGGTTGCTTGACAATCATAATACGCGTGTGGACCACTACAAGTTTCACACACCTTGTTCACGGCTTTGATAGGTTCTTGCTTATGAATTTCGCTTTTGATTTCCTTTACCTCTTTCATCATACAACGGATGACGTCCGTTAGAGCGGTTAATCTGAGCGGCTAACTCGGAAGAGTTACGGATGAAGAAGCAGGAGTGTTCGAATATTGACTTTGTTGAGAAATAGAACTTTTGATTTTTCTCGCAAATCTCAATCACATCTTTAGGCTTACGATTCAAGATATTGCCACCGCCGTCGCTGCGCTCAAAGAATCTTGATCGTTACTGCTCAACCCATTATAAAAGATATTAACTTGTTGAAGCTCCGTGAATTCATGATGGGGCATTTCCGAGGAGATCTTTGAATCTCTCCCATGCCTCTCCAAAGTTTTCATCGAAATTTTGACGAAATCCGAAATTTCATTTTAAGATTAGTCGCCTTTGATGGAGGAAAGAAATAATTGACAAACTTTTGAACAAGATCCTCCCAAGTTTCGATGGTTCGAGGGGTTCTTTTTCTAGCCAACCGGCTGCCCCTCAAATGAGAACGGAAATAGCATCAATTTGATCACTTTTGTGGGTCGAATTGGAACGCCATCGTAAAATCGATATGCTCGGCCACTTCCATAACGCAAAACCTAAAGGGATCATGAATATGTAAGTATTAGGAACCGATGTCGTGCCATTTGCACGGACCTCGACTTTATGTTGCAACATCTTGGATGGTATGGTCGCTCTTTGAATAAATATTCGTAAGGGTGGGAAAATGGGCGTGTTGGGCAGCTTGTGTAATGGGTCAAAACAAGAACTTTTTTTTGTAAGGATCAGGCTGGCCCGGAATGTTTTTTGCCCAGTTTTATAATAATCCCCTATAGATGTTATCGTGCTAAATATGATTACAAAAGCAATGTTTTTGTTTTTGCTATAAGCATGCGTGATATTATATAAGTTGTTTTGGTCACACATTCAAACTCGAAAAATCATCTCGCACACCACTCAACGACTAGACATAGACCAACAATCGCTAACTGGATGAAAAAGTAGCACATTCTTCGTGTTGCCATCGGACGTGATTAGTCGATTCTCTTGTTCTACATCAGAATTCACACCATAAACAAAGCTCAAAAACCACTAGACTTGAAATCGAAACTAATAAGGAGTTACAAGCACGCCATTGTCAAACCATCATGTTGGATTCATCTTTCTCCCAATTGCCGCTTCATAGAACATGTATCGCTTTGATACTCGATCAAGTCTGTGTAGATCTTCACACATCCCAAAATAGCTCATAAACTCGGCTCACGCCTTCCATTTCCACAACCTTCCTTTCCTCTTCAGCAAGCCAATGCGGTGATGTGAACAAATTTATGGCGATGTCGGTGATGTCTCAACCTAATTTTTGTCAACAAAACCTATGCATCATCGACACGTCCGCATCTTCCTCTTGACACCTTATATCAAAATCTTGCGAATGTCATCTTCAGTACTATACACCGTGCCATGTCGTTTTAAGGCCGGTGAAGGTATGAAAAACACTCGGATATCAAGCATGTGGACTTCATCTATGAACATAACACCAAGAATGATCTCCGCCTTTCCTTCCTCGCCACTCTGCAACCTTTGTATCAATCGCTCCCTCACTTCAACTCAGATTTCAAAGGTCACCAAAGGAAAGAGCAAGAAAACCCATGTTCGGCATTTCATAACAAAAATAATTAAGTTTTCGGAAAGATCAAGTACCATAGTTACTTTGACATTTCCTAGTTTGTGCGGTTTTTCTTATCATAATCCAAGTTATTTCATCATGCGAAGTTCAATGGCCCCCGCCACATAGACAAGAAACTAGCTACCGACAATTGCACAAAAACCATCATTGTTCTATTATCGAGAGTGTAACTTCAAAAACAACACTACTTCAGCTTATTCATGTTAATCTAACAACAATTTGTTTCAGCCATGACCATCAAAAGTTCCACCTAATGCATATTGTAGCGAACTGAGTGCCTTTAATGACATATCGGTTCATGTTCACAAGTTCCTTAATTGGTTTCGTGATCGAATATCAAAGACAAGATTAACAAGCATGATTCATTGATAATCACAACATAATAAAGATTATGTTGTATGTATTGAATTGATCAATTGAATGAACAACCGATGATTGACTAGAGATTCTAACATCTATTGATACACTTTGAATCGGTACCTTTGGAAGAGAGGAAAACCAATTCACAAAAGTAATCGTTATTTCAATTCTAAACGTTATAACCATATAACAAAGTTATATTTGATGTTTCTAACCCATTTATATTAAGTTCGGTTATTTACAGATAACCATAATATATGTACATTTAACTACCCTTAACTCGATTCTTTAACATTAATGCTCCAACACATATTCCCGCAAATTTCAAATGAGGCATCTAAAGCTCAGTAAAGAAATTAATCCAAAATTCCTAATTTCGACCAAACCTTATGTACCTTTGCAAATGGGCATCTATGCTCTTATCAGTTATATTACAGGTCACAGAAGTCATCATTTTAAGCACACACATGTTTGTATTTTATACACAAAAAACACTATATTTACCCCAAAAACCCTCGAGCCTCTACAAAATAAGGTAAAGAACAGAAACACTAATGCAATGCACAATCAAGAAAGGAAGCATTAGTCATGACTTTGAGAAATGGCACTTTGTTCCTAGCAAAGAAGAGTCCTTTGGATTTCAAATCGCTTTAAATTATAAATTTTAAGTCACATGTGTTTAAGGCATCATACCAAATTAATGAACAATGTGTCATATAATCAACACAAAGTTGTAACTGAATACAATACTCATGAACCCCAAACACGTATAACGCCTCAGTAGGCACTAGGATAGTTGCAGTACTTTTAAATATTTGAATGATCAAACTTAAAATTAAACTAATTTACATGTTGACATGAAAACAGAGTTGTATACAAGCTTTCTTTCTTATCGCTAGTAGTCCGTGCAACAAGCTAAATACCGTAACATATGAAAACATTACATATGGTTCCAAGCAAACTAGCACAAGATCATACACAGTCTCCATCTCAGTCATTTTCAATGTCAGCTTCCCCATTTTCAAACACCTAATTACCAAACAATTGCAAAATCTAGTGAGACATGGAGCTCTCAGTGCATGTACATATTACATTATGTTCATTATAAAAGCATAATAGTCCATATCAAGACTTATTATGCAATGAGTGAAATGTAGTGGTCCTTATTATGGGATGGCAACTGGTGGTATGTCGTGATTGGATGGCAACCATCCCGCCCCTATCCCAAGTCCACATCCCCATCCCCATCCCCATCCCCATCCCCATTGGGGAATAGTTTTGCTTCACCATCCCCAACGGGTATTGGGGATCAACATCGGATATTGGGGATTTTAAGTTTCTTAAAATCAACCGATATGTTATCTTTACATGTCTACGACATATATAATTTGAAATCAAATGAGCTCATAAGCATACATATAAGCCTACACAAACACACCCTAAGATTAGCCCTGTGTATCCCTGACCAAGAATTGCAGGTACCTCAACACTAGCATCAACTGTAAACACGCAGCTAATTTGAAGCAGTAAACCATAACTTTAAAAATGCATATCAATTTCTATATATTAAAAGTGACACCCGTGGGAGAGATGTTAACAACTTAACGCATACAAACGCATACAAACACACACATATACATTAGCTTAATTTTTATAAACACGCATACAAACATGAATCATTATACAAACACGCACCGTAGATATCATTCTAGTCTAGAGACATAATTAATGCTTAAAGTTGTAGCTGTAACATCCGAATCCTAAATTTATTCACTTCATTTGAGCAGGCATAACGGGTATTATACTGTGATAGTTGCACGTCACTTATTGTAAAATACTAACAAGCTACAAACATCAAACGCAATCTCAAATCCATATCCTAACAACGGACCAACAAAATCAAGGAAACTCGAATCCAATTCAAATCCTATATAAAAACATCCAAACTCAAAATCTCGAAACCAAAAGCTAAACATCATACCTCAACAATCCAAGCTAAACTCGTTCATATCCTATATTCATACACATTTACTCAAAACTCCATAAGTCACCCCATTTAATCACACAACAAGCATCCAACGAGGGTAGTACGTTACACCATCACTTATCGTCAAATACTAACAAGCGGTAAGCATCAAAAGCAATCTTAAATCCATATAAAAACAACACAAATCTTAAAAACTTTCATAGGCTTAGCAACATACCAAAACCCAAAAAATCAATCAATTAACAATTAAAGCTTCAAAATCTAAGCTCCCAACAACATCAACAAATCTCACAATTATCTAAACATCAATTAAACCAAAATCTAAAAATAATCAACCTAAACATAAATTCTAGTTTTTCTTCTACAAACAATCATAAGAACCTTTTCATCAAACATCTCGTGAACACTCGTTGTAAAATGAGCTAATCTATGGTTTTCACGCATTGTCAAATAATAACAAGCTACAAACATCAAAAGCAATCTCAAATCCATATCCTAACAACTAACCAACAAAATCTCGAAAACCTGAATCCAATCCAAATCCAATCAAAAAAAGCATCCATGCTCAAAATCTCGATACCGAAAACCTAAACATCATAATTCATACCATTACAACACTCAACATATGCATCCAACAAGGGCACTTATCATCAAATACTAACAAGCGGTAAGCATCAAAAGCAATCTTAAATCCATATAATAACAACTCAAATCCTAAAAAACATTCATAGAATTAGCAAAATCTCGAAAACCAAAACCCGATACATCAATCAGTTAACAACTAAAGCTAATAAAGCTGAGCTCGCAAGAACATCAACAAATTACACCATTATCTAAACATCAATTACAACAAAATCTAAAAAATAATCAACCTAATCATAAATTCTAGCTTTTTCTTCTACAAACAATCGTAAGAACCTTTTCAACAAACATCTAGTCAATACTCGGTCTAAAATGAGCTAATTTATGGGTTTTCAGGTATGTATACCTATCAAGAACACACATACCTAACAAAGATAACGCCTTTAGATATGTGGTTCTTATCTCAAGGCAGAACAAGTCTACATACATTATATTGGCTTCAATCATGCCCAAAGAATACTAAGATGATGTACTGCATGAGGATAACCTTCCGCTTAACTTATGCATTTATTCATTATCGAAAAAACCCCTATTCCCCAAACACCCCCTAAATCCCATATTCCCATGACAGTGAAAAATGTTTACAAGAAATTAGTGGAAAGCCGAGACACTAATTGGGCTCTCACTCCTTTGGCATAAGCTTACCCAGCCTATATAAGTATTTTATAGAAGCTTACCCAAACACCCCCTAAATCCCATATTCCCATGACAGTTATTTCTCTCACAAACTCACATTGCTCTACACATGATAATTAGGAAAAATACAAATACATCTAAATGTATAAGCTTTTTACCTTTTTTTATACCCAATAGCTTATTAACCAAAAACCCATCTCACCAAATCTCTCATTTCTTCAAACTTAGACTACCAAACTGTTTTGAAGTTAAATTAGAGGGTTAGGGTTTTTAATTTTCATAAAATTTGGGGATTTTGTTTAAATTGAGGGAATTTAATAAAGGGTTGGTGGTGGCTGTCGGAGATGGTGGTTGAAGGGAATGTACGTGTATTTTAATTTTTTGTGATAGTGAAAAATGTTTTTATGTGATTTATGAATGAAAGTTGAAGGGGGTAAGAGTGTAAATTTAAATAAGACGAAGGATCAAAAAAGCAAAGGTGTTTTCTTATGCTATTTAAAATGTGTTTTTTTATGTGATTTAAAGTAGAGGTGACAATTCTCGGCACGAAACGATAAACAATGCGAATCTGACACGAAGTTAAATAGCTTTTTGGTTGAGGATAAACAAGTTTGGTTCACAAACAAGTCAACCCGTATAACCCATTAAATAAACGGGTCATTTTGGGTTAAGCAATTATTAAACTAACAACCGTGAATCCGTTTAAGTATGTAAGCCTTAAACAAATAAAATATATAACTTGATTTTTATGTGCAATTTGGATTTAAATATATTTTCTTACGGAGTATTACACAAACAGGGATTAGGCTTTCGGGCATTGGCGGAGCATTTGAGTTGCGAATGTTTATAGTGCTTCTGGACGCCTTAATACGATGCAACCGCTTATAAAAATTGAGTTATATACGATAAACTTATGACCATGGGTTATGCCAAAAATTGTTGTTTTAGTGCTTGGGCTAAAGTTTTGCCACACGCCTTCAAAGTATCCACATGTAGCCGTTGTTAAAAAAAAAAAAAAAAAAAAAAAAAAAAAAGCCTACGGTCTACAAACCAAAACCCCTCATCCATTGTTCACTCATCTCATTCTTCAATCTAACCAATATAAGATCTAACAAAACCCATCATCAAAATGCAATAATTAGATAATCAAATTGCGTAAACTTACACCACCATTAGCAAGAGCAATTGCCATAATAGCAGACTTCCATAACCCATGATAGAGGATTCCACATAATCAAAATGACAAATAGCAGCCCAAAACGACAATTTTTATCCAAAAATGACATCGTTTTGATCTAAGAGCAGTTGCCATAAAAGCAACAGCTTCCATAACACATGATAAAGGATTCCACATAACCTTTTTATGAAAATGACAAATAGCAGCCCACCGACAATTTTTAGCCAAAAACGACGTTGTTTTGATCCAAGGCTATATCCAAACATGAAACGGCGTCATTTGCAACCGACTAAAGAAAAAATAAATAAAATAAAATAAAACGCGTCGTTTTGATCCAAGCATGAAACGGTGTCGTTAGCACCATAAATGTATAAAGGACAACTTATACACAACTTTTAACAAAATTTATAAAATCAACACGTATGACCACATATTATAGCACTTAGACCTCATATTGCCCTATACGATGCCTTTAGATATGTGGTTCTTATCTCTAGGCGTAACAAGGCTACATATAGTATATTGGCTTCAATCATGCCCAAAGGATAATAATATGATGTAATCGTATCGTGATAACCTTATGCTTAACTTATGCATTTATTCATTATCGAAAACCCTTATTCCCCAAATAACTAATAAGCACTTTAGCATAAGCTTGCCCAACCCATATAAGTTCTTTATATAAGCTTAACTAAACACCCCCTAAATCCCATATTCCCATGACAATTATCTCTCTCACAAACTCACGCTGATCTACACATGATAATTAGGAAAAATACAAATACATCCCAATGTATAAGGCACTTTGACATATGAGCTTACCTAAACACATTCAATAAGCATTGTACCTTTTTTTAATACCCAATAGCTTATTAACCTCTTAAAATAAGCCTACCCAGTGTTGTAAAGCTCGGACTACAAAAAATCGACGATTACAAGCCACAAGGTCAATGACCAGTGAGGCGAGTTGAGCAATATGGTCACAATCGCCAAAAGATTCAATATGGTCACAACTTGGTCACTATCGTTATGTGCTTTAATTCGAGATATGTGATTTCACAAAACTTCGGTTTGAAGTGTTTTAACAATTGTGTTAATGTTACAAAACATACTTTTTGGTTCTATGAACAATACTATGGTCCTATAAACATGTCATACATATAATTTCAAAACTTGTACATAAAAATTCCAATACCCCCACATACTCCCTGTGTAGGCCATTACTCGTTGCCGCCTAGTGAGATTTGCAACCTTAATTTAAGGTTTTTTAAAACCCAATAACCTGTTAAGCTATTTAAATAAGCTTACCCAAACACCCCTAAATCCCAAATGATCATATTACTATAACACATAATAGTCACAAAAAAAAAAAAAAAAAAAAAAAAAAAAAAAAGGCAAATACATCATCCCAATATTATAAACGTAAGTCCTCACCTAATAACGATTTCCAACATCACAGACACATTTAATCATCTTCAACTCCACCAATATCTCATTTCTTCAAGTTAGAGGGTTACTATTTGGTAGGTGTGTTGGTTGATGTTTCGTGGTAAACTCATTTAGTGGTTTTGTGTAACAATGCACTTTGGACAACCTTTAACCCAATTGACTAATTTATTTTTCACTTTTTTTACTTTTGATCCGTTAGAGATGAAAGATCAACAAAACCAACACATTTCAAAATAAATTATTTTTTTTAAATGACACCACACTTAAAATTCGACCCCCGAGTTAAACCATCAAAATGGGCAGGCCCTGGATACTGGGACCCGAATCACTAGGAGAGACCCGCAAAAGGAAACCCCTAGAGCTCACGGCTTCGCACTAAGAGGAAAATCCGGATTTTCTTTGTCACTTGTGAGACTCAAATCGGGGTAAAACCCCTCCCCAAGCTCAAAATAAACTGGTCAAAATTACATCATACAGTTATAAAAATAATAATACGACCTAATTATGAAATGGGATTTTAGTGCAAGTTTGGCATTTAACCATCAAGTGTGGCGATGTGTGTATGGGTACTAAGGAGTGTTTCTTTTCTTTTAATCGAGAAGAAATCGGACCTAAACCCTTAATGCTTCTTAATCGGGGAAGCATTAACACACATCGACAATCTCATCAACTCATCAACAAAATAAAAAACCAAAAAAACCAAAACCCACCTCACATTTTTGGTACGTGTGTAAAAATGGACTGCTAGTCAATCTATTTTAAGAAGAAGGTTTTGAGGATTGTGCCTTTTGGTGAATCACAATGGTGAAGCCACGTGTTTAACAATGACCACAAAGGAGTCGGCAAAGTCGGTATAAAAGCCCAGCGGACAAAAATTAAAGTGGACTATTGCTTTGCCCAAGTATTTTATTACTATTTTCCGATAGAAGTTATAATATATATACAATCAATATTAAAGATCTGCGTTAATATAAAAGGATAGCATGAATATAAAATGTACCGATATGTTTTTTTTAATATGCACGGACCGTGCTTTAGTATATAGAGATAAAATTATGTTTAAAAAACGGGTTCATTTGCACACTATTATAAGGGTTTTTCTAAATTTTTTTTCTTTCATCACTTATAGTGTTGTACAAGATGCTATACGACTTGTATAAAATTATGTTTAAAAAAAAAAAAAAGTGCAAATCATCCCGTATAACAATTGAGAAACACTATTATATGTACTCTCCACTTTCCTTCTTTAAAAGTCAACTCAACAATCACACCATGGCAATGGTAGTCGAACCACCCGCCGACAAGACCGCACCTCCTCACAATCATCTTCCCACGGCCACGGTTCCTCCGCTGGCGGAAGTTTAGATCCGTTGAGAGCTCGAGTTCGTCTCCTAATCGGAATAATCATGGATATGCGGGTTCATGGTGAATTAGTTGACTATTTAATCGAATTAGTTGACTATTTAACTGATTCTTATTTTATTTAATTTATAATTAATTTTATTTGATTTTTATAGCCGTCTTTGAGAAAAGTGAAATTAAATGGTTAGGTATAGGATGGAAGTTCATTATAAGTAGTAGTTAAGGCTTAAGATTGATTAGACTGACACGGTGTGGTGGTTATTGATCTATAATATTATTAAGAGTTTTACTTAGAGGTGGATACTAGTCGTTAATATGGAATTTGGTTTCGAGATGAGTGCTATATCTTTCGTTGGGTGCTATGTGAAAAGTTACATAATGTAGATGAATTTTCATGCGTTCGTTCATTCAAGGAATGCGTGTGAATGTTTCAATCTTATATTAATTGATGATGGTGGTGGTGGTGAAACCTTTTGAATGTTCTTATGCACTATTGAGGTGGTCAAGTTTCTTTTGAGAAAAACAATAGTACGACGACCACGTGAGTATGAGGGGAATTGATGGTGGTGCTGAGGGTGGTGGTTTGGGATGTGGTGTGAGAGTGGGAAGAGGACGAGGTATATTAGTCATTTTACATGCGTTTGACCTTGACTAATGAGGTCCCGATGAATGTTAGCTCTCTTTGGCCTCGGTGGCATAAAATGAACGCATAACTTTGCTCTTGGTGACTAATTTGTAATTTTTTTCTCGGTGTGTTATTTGCGATTTTGGCAAACATTAGGGATGAAGAGACATATTTCATTGTTAACAAATGAGTGAACAACCAAATGACATATTTCATTGTTTAGGACCACAATTACACCCAACAAACATTCACTGTATACATCATTGCGTCGTTAATTCCTCGAATAGTAGGCTCTTAATGTGGATTCAAAAGTATAGTCAAAGTACTACGCCTAACCCGTTTTTTTTTTTTTTTTTTTTTTTTATTTTGGTATTTATGGATATTTTGTCACATTGTCACGGTGAACGGAAGATATGGCATCTTGTATATATATATATATATATATATTTTTAAATAATAATAATAATAAAAAGTGCAAATCATCCGGTATAAACAATTGAGAAACATCATACCAACAACTTACGTCACAATCAACAAGTTTCCGTCTTAAAAAGTCAACTCACCAACAACTTACGCCAATCACAAGTAATCGTAACCACCAAAGAATAAAGACCAACATGTTTTTTTAATATGCACCGACCTGGTGCTTTAGTATATAAAGATAATAATAAAGTGTTGATTTACACACTTTTTTTTTTCATCACTTATAATGTTTTACATATGCTATATAACTTGTATAAAATAAAATGATGTTTTAAAAAAAAATAAAAATAAAAATATATGTACTCTCCACTTTCCCATATAACAATTGAGAAACAGTATATGTACTCTCCACTTTCCCCTCTTTAAAAGTCAACTCACCAACAACCATCACCAATGGCAGTCGCAACCACCAGCCACAGCACATCACCTCCGTCACCGGCGCCGGTCACCTGTTCCCCTCCGTTGGCCGGAAGTTTTGATCCAGTTGATATTTGTAACTGAATTAGTTGACTATTTAACTGATTATTAATTTATTTTAATTTTATTTATAATTAATTTTATTTGATTTTTTTTATCAAAGATGAAGTTGTTGGCTGTTGTTTTACAATTTATATAATCGATTTCAGTAGAATCGATTTGGGTTTGTTTTAAATTGTGATTGTTCATATGGGGTTTTGACTTTTGTTAGTTTAGTTGATGAATTAAGGTGTTCATTAGTGGTTTATATATGTATGCACACCAACTGTTTGTTTTTATGCCTCAATGAAATAGATTGTTTAAGGGTTAGTGGCCAAACTTCTTTTTGTCTGCAATTCTGTTACGCGCGTAAGTACAATTCATTACTTCTATAGAAGTATTCTGCAAGTGTTAGGTATTTTATTTGATTTTATAGATTAAATAGGCTATAAGGATAGTCGGTAAGTTAACTGCAATTGCCTTCATTGGTTTCCGCTGGCCTTATATATGGACCTGTAAGAATCCCTTCGATTATATAAATCGCCATTGCCACTTATCACTAGTTTACATTACAATCTTAAGCTTTGAGCTTCCTAATTACTTTTTGAATGTATATAAGCATGTTAAGACAGGGTCCTTATTTCTGAATGACATCCGTAAGTTATGAAATCATACAGGGTCCTGTAATATTGCATATATTTATTTATGTATTTCAATAGCAAGGTGCGTTTTAGACATATAATATGATATACTTTAGAATGTGCATTGTTGGCAACTATTTCTTCATATTTATTAAACCTACTATAAATTTTGAATGATACATTTTAGCACTTTTGTAGGAATGTATTGTTAACGTGATCTGCTTGCCTTATCTTCTCTTTGGGTCAAATGTAGGAATGAATGACGTTTGCATTAGCATACCCTTATGAATATACGCACTTCCAAATATTTAGTGGATGTCTTCAAAAAAGAACAAATTCTTTGATTGAACAGATAATGCAATTTAATAATTAACCTCTAAGCGTTATTTAAGATCCAGCACTAATGTTATTTCCAACGAATCAATAGCATCTTATTGACTATCAAACGATTCATTGGTTTAACCTCACTGGGCATGTAAAGGTTAAAGGAAAAAATAACCTGAATCGAACAACTTTCTTGATGGCATAAGTTTAGTATATAATAACTTTGTCCATGCTCATGTGGAAAGAAAAGCTAAGCGTGATTATTTTATGCTGTAAGTATTTGTTTGTTGTACAGTCAGCTTCGCATTTAGATTTTTCAGGTATTATCGGTTTTTACTTTTCAAATTTTCACTTGATGCAGGCTTAATGCCACTTGAGACAGAGTTTCTGAGGTACAATAAAAGAATTCGCTCAAGTTTAATGACACGGAAAAGTTTAATGACACAAGATTTGAGTAAGTTGGATGTAATGAAACGACATCCACTCTTATATCTGTATCAGGTTTGAGAATCACTGTCAAAAGTAGAAGCTTGGTTAAGCATTAGTCAACAGAATAATGCCTAATCTTTACGTTTACTTAAAGCGATTGATGTAGTAGCATTATTAAGGAAGTGGTGAATTATATTAACTACTTAAGTGAAGTAGTGAAGGATGGAATGCAATAGTAGCTTGATTAAGCCACAAGGGCGAAAGAAATTGTTGAATGTGTAAAGGGTGCCAAGAAATTTGCTTTAAAGGCCCAAAATCATGTTGCTGCCGAAAACAAAGTAAGCGGTGAATCAGATTATTATTGGATACTTGGTGTGAACCCATTAGCAGATGATGATACTGTGAAGAAACATTATAGAAAACTAGCTTTATCACTTCATCCTGATAAGAACAAGTCTATAGGTGCAGGAGGGGCATTTCAGCTGGTTTCTCAAGCATGGAATCTGTTATCAGATAAAGAAAAAAGATCGGCGTATGATCATAAAAGGCATGCTCAGTTTTTGAAGCAGAGGGTTCCTTAGAACGTGTTTTCACGAGTGCATATACCTCCAACTCAGAACGGTTTTCACAGTGTCACGAAGAGTACAGCTGCCCGAAATGCTGGTGCAGTGCGCAGGCAAAGGTTACAACTTCTCAAAAGAAGGATAAAACTACTACTCAGACGAAGAAAAAAACGAGGAGT